>JAOWCC010001751.1:21007852-21517223 GCA_030867875.1 Actinernus sp. WN-2022 | reverse complement strand
GAACAAATACAAGAACCAGCTCCTCGGAGACAATTCCAACTGTTGAAATAGTCACAGTACGACTACTAAACCCACTTAGACAACGACAACTTAAAGCACATTGCAGAACACATTTAAAGTATAAATCCTATATTATCCATGAGATTTTGGACTTCAGAACTAGTCGACCATTGTCTTGTACTCGACACTGATTGGCTCAAGTAACCGTAAGTTTGGATGCTTTGTTTTCGTTCTGCAATGTGATTGGTTCACATTGTGTAAGTGCAATGTGATTGGTTCTCGTTGTCTAAGTGGCCCCGATTCCAGTAGTCGCACTGTATATAATTTTTTAAATGGAATTTGTTTCTTTCTCATCGACCTTAGTTCTTCCCGCCATATGTCTAAGTACCCAGTCATGATTCTCGGAACTCAGCTTCCGTTTAATTTATTGTGCCATCTTTGTTGAGCAGAGTAGCTTTCAGACTGTTAGTAGACGACTGGGCTGGTACTGTCTGCTACCTTTGCTATCATTAAAAAAATGCCTGAAATAAGCCGCTGATAATATTGCAGCTGAAGTGATCAACCATTATTATAAGCACGTATATCTATAGTACTTAGTATTTAGTAGTTCCCAATTATAACCCAGACAGGAGGCAATCTTTTGATATTATAGCCCGCACTGAATTTGATTATTTTGTGAATTGTTAAAATGTTGATACAGCTATCCGATATCCTACATGGACACACTTGATATCAAGCTGAATCATTTCTAGACCAAAGCTGACTTGAAGTTTGAATACTGTTATATATACGTAGTTCACTGCACAGCGGCACAAGCACCTCATGCATGATCAAACAAACCAAAACGAATAATGTTTTCCCTTATAAGCACTATATAAGCATTAATTTATTTTTCAATCATTAGCTGTCCGCGCAATATGGTTTTAATGGACAGGAGCCCATAGCCGAGGAACCTTGGAGCCGCTTTTCTTTCAAACGCACGTTTAGGGTGGTACAAATATCCATGGCGACTTCCTGTCTCGCTTTGGAAAATCGATATAATGTTGTTTGTATACTTACATATCTGACTCGATCAGTTTTTACTTTTAGTTACGTCACGTTGAATAATAGTATGGCCTGGTTTTATTAGTTTATAGCACTCGGTTTTCTGCATGATTATATGCGAAGTGTGCGAGTGACTCTTGGGAACGATTCGTAGATGCTGGCCTTTGGGCTACCTGTGGCTAGCAATCAAGATGATGGATGGTGCCGAAATTGAAGATTACTCCAGAAAAACCTTCTCTAACTTGCTGGTCTATCACGGTCTTGCATACATCTTTGTATTTATAAAGTAAATGATTAATTTAAGTGGAAGGAGAACAATTAATCTCGTTACGTCAATATCCAACCCAATTTAGCGGCAAAAAAAATCGGCAAACTTACTAATTTATATTAGAAGAAGAAATTGTAAAGGTATTCATTTACATAGCGCAAATTCTATATGAATATATTCAAATGCGCTTCACAAGGTTATTTTTTTGTACGGGCTGCTATTGTGACGCAATGTGCTGCCATGCAGTTTACACTGATCACGAGTGTTGTTATTTACCTCAGAATACCAGGCTGTTGTGTCGATAGATAATCCCCTATAGACTTTCTCGAAATAACACAACAGGTTCTTTTACGTACCATCGTATAGATTAGAAGAGAAAGGAGACAAGGTCAAACACTTGACCTCTCGCACTCTATACCGTGCTCTACCAACTGACCTAACCAGTGAGGGGAAAAAGGAACAATAACACAGGCTCAACCAGGATGCGAACCCACGAAGCACACGCGTGTGTTCTCACGGCTGGCGAGCTGGCGCGCGGTGTGAACAGTTTTGACTTGCATAGTTATCTTCTTTTTTCGTTTCCCCTTTTTTTTCCATCTCAAACTCACAACATTTACCGTATGTTGAACGTCATGGTCTAGTATCGTTTTTTATTCTTCAGGATTCTGTAACTAAAACAATATCGAACCGGAAAGTGTCAGCTTGAATTTGAGTTTAAATATGGGGAATTGTTCTCATTCTTTCCTTTATAATGAACGATTAAACAGAGAATTAAAAAAGCTAGAACTCATAACCGTAAGGATTTCTGCTTGCCTCACTGGTTAGCTCAGTTGGTAGAGCACGGTCTAGAGTGTGGGAGATAAGGGTTCGAATCCTAGGGCCAGTTGTTCGAAGCAAGAGTTAGCACTGGCAGCGTCTTTGGGCAGGAACGTATAAGCCGTTGGCCTTGTCTCCTTCCTCAGTTCTAATCGAGGGGGACGTAAAATAACCTGTTGTATTATTTCGAGAAAGAGTAGGGGATTGTCTCCCGGCACTTCAGCCTGGTCTTCTGTGATACTAACAATCACTCATGATTGTAAACTGAATGGCAGCACATTGCGCCACAATAGCAGTCCGTATCACAAAAATAACCTTGTGAAGGGCATTTGAATATATCCATATACAATTTGCGCTATATAAATAAGTAGCATTACCTTTAGCACTAACAAGAAAGTAAAGGTAAAAAAGAGCATTTCCATTTTAAAATCGTAACTCCCACGAGAGGCTTGCTTTGATATTTTTCACTTGATAGATAAACTGTTCTATCATTTGTCAATGGCAAATGATGGGCGTGGTCATTAGCGAGTTAAGCACCGCGAATGGCAGAAAGTAATGACCATTTGACCACGATTTGCTCGCATTTTTCCGTACGCCGTTTGCGGTTTCTATGAGGTGAATGTGAGTTGTTGTGAAAGTGGGAATTCTTTCCATTTTTCTTATAGATTTATTTAGTACTTTGAGGAAACGTAAACAAAATCTGACGTTTCTTGTAAAACTTGGTGCTTCAGTTATGTGACGTCACAGAGACAAACTGGCGACACCAGCTTAACAGCTGAGCTACTCCAAATTTTGATGGAGAGCTTAAAAGCCAGAGAAACCCATTAGAAGCTGCACAGGACGTTGAAATTCTAGACCTAATAGTGACTCAGTAAAGTGACTTGCGCTCTTTAAGACAAAGTGTCGGCCAAGGACTTCTATCGACTCTCCAAACGTTAAGAATTTCACATCATAAAGTCTGTTCGAAAACGTGTATTCAATTCACATTTGAAACCCAATCTGAGAGCTGAGTGACAACCCAATAATTCTAGTCATAATATCCCAAGGGGTGAGTTAAAGTTGGTTTACATAATACCATTTCTTGTTTTACCATGTTTTTCCCGTAATCGTTATTGCTTTCCAAAACTTATATTTTCTTGTTTTTCATGTGTTTTTCGAGTGTTTTCTGTCTTTTCGATTACGAGTGTCGGTATAAAATTTTATCGGCAATTTTGTATGTTTAATACCATAATTTTACCCAGGCAACTACAACCGTCGCATTGCATCATGGTATTAAAAGTGTATATCCATGATCCATGTCTTTTCGTGTTTTTCCACACGTTTCCATTTTTTTCTCGCTTTCTGCATGTTTTTCATTGTTTTAAACGTGCGTGGCGTTTTTTGTTTCGGAGATAAGATCAATTCTAACCTAAAAAGATGGCGGCTGACCACAATCCCTTGCGAACCTAGTTAACAAAATAACACGTAGAAATCATCGATTCTCTTCAATAACAGTGGATTGGCAACAGCACTTGTACTCGCTTGTATACTTATATAGCGCCTATACTCTACAGCTCAAGGCGCTTTCAAGAGCCTATAACCAAGAGCGTCCATATCTCTTATATAGATGCTACGGCGTTTTCCACAAGTTGGCTATTTTTAGATTATTTTTGCCGCCAATTAGTGGGTTACACCCATGGCGGAACAAAAGATGCCACATTAGCTTCTTTTGTTATACCAACAACACGTCTGCTACGCTTTTGTGATTTCGATTCCCTTAGGAATGATTGCAACCCAATAATAGCGGGAAACCGTTCTAAAAATAACTTAACTTGTGAAAATGCCGTAGCAAAGAGGTAGTATGGAAGATTCTCGCTCTTGGTTATGGGCTCTTAAGCGCTTTACAATGGTATCAATAAAAATATAATAAAAGTTACATGATTATATAAAAAACTTGAGAAATAAGACACTACAGTAAACTAGTATGACTCTTCCCGGATGTTAAGGTCACCTTATAGCCTTAACATCCGGGAAGAGTCATACTAGATATCTGTTTTCACCTTCTTAACATTTTTTCACGGTCTATCATATTGTAATCTGTTTTATGACAGCTCAGTATCACATTCAAAAATACACGCCAATGTAAATTTTCTTCATTGTACCTGAAGAAGGCTGGTGTGGCCAGCCGAAATATTGTACCACTAATTTCAAAATTCTACGTTGTATCGGTCTTTGCTTCTTCATAGTTATTTTTTATTTGATAGCCGGTTAGATCACTAGTTTGATCCAACGTACACCAGCAGGATTGTCGTTCACGGTTGCTTGCTTGAACAATTCGTACTACTGATATAAACATTAAAAAGCGTGGCAAAATAAATGCGTTTTAATATTACTTTTAAAAGAAGACAGCGAGTTGCCCGATCTAACCTCTCTACCGCAATGTTATAACGGATTTAAAGTTTTTCGCGCGCAAAGGTTTGTGAGTAAAAGTACAATTCGTGGATTTTGCCGTGTTTCCAGGTTTTTCACATTATTTCCATATGTCGTTCTTGGTTTTTCTGGGTTTGGAAAAAGCAGGAAAAGCAAGAAAAGGTTATATGGAAACCAGCCTTTATAGTCATTTAACTTGAAGCATTTGACAAACATTCATGGAAGCGCCAAACTTTTAAACCTGAGCGTTACATTAAAGAAAAGCGTACAAACAGAAAGCGAGATAGTAACTTTCGCCGCTTCTTAAATCATTTTTTTAAATTTCACCTTTTTTATCAGAAATGTTCTTTTCAGTTCTTGGCAAAATTGCGCCAAATTCTACCATACCATACAGGAGAGTCCAGCGATAAAAAAGCACTGAATTTTAACGGGACCTGAAACAAGGGCTGATCACCCAGGACCGGCTAATCCATAGATCGAATTGGAATTAGCATGTTGGTTTTTGTGGAGGGAGGAAAACCAGAGAACCCGGAAAAAAACCTCTGAGCAAGGGCGAGATACCAACAAACTTAACTCACGTGTTACCCGGGTTCGAACACTGCATGGCCACAGTACTGATAGTGCTTACCCAAAAGAGGATGTTCCCAGCTTCCCATGACTCTTAGCGCGCCCATGTCAACAATGAAGCCGACTTTAAAGATTGTATTTTTCGCGCGGTTTTGTACCGTTACTTTGGAAAGTATTTTCATCCTTTTCTTTGCTTGAAATCAATTTTAAAAATATTTCCAAAAATCCCAGTATTCGAAGGAAGAATGTTGTATTATATCATCTAAGGAGATTGAACTTGATATTTGCATTATTTATTAACGGTAATCGCTGCTCATAAAATACTTATTGTGGTTGTCAGTTTTTTCGTGTCGCATGTAAACAGTTGTTTTTCCTGAAAGTTTCTTTAATAGCGAACAAAATAGTGGAGACTTATATAAGTATTTAAACCACATAAACATTGAAAGAAATAGATGTGGATTATAAATGTATGAAAAAGCTTGGCATGGATACACTGAAATAAGGGTAAAACGGTGCAAAATTGTAATTGTTACGCGAGTCCTCAAATTGGTTTTGGGCCGGGCTTCCTGTAGCTACAATTTTGGTTTTAATCTTCCTGTGGCTACAATGCCTCGTAAAGTCAATATTCATCTACATGAAGGACGTACTCGACTATAACCTACGTAGCATCTTTAAAATGCATCGGACGACAACAAGACACACAAAGTAAAGTTTATTTTGACAGAAGTTTAAAGATTTTAACTTTAGAATTAATGCTATATTCATCCTGCAAATTTTGAGGTAAACAAGGCAAAATACGTTTGAAATTGTATCCACAGGAAGCCCAGAACCAATTTTGAGGTTGGTAAGCCTGTGGTGTTCCTAATCCGATGGTTTGGCGAAAGTCAATGATCACGTGACCTTTTCATTTGATATACCGTAGAATCCCGGTTATAAGCCCTGGGCTTATACAACTTCGAAAGGGTTTTTAGGTGGTTTTGGTTTTGGCTAAAAACCGGGAGGGCTTATAACCGGGATTCTACGGTAGTTTGACGCGGTGCATGATGGGCGGCTCCCCAAGGAAAATAATGCAGTAATGAATCATTATTATCAAAATATTAAATATTGATAATACATACGTGATTACAAATAGACTCAAACATAATATCGATGACAACCCAAGCCGATTTTGTATTTCTTTTAACCAAATCTAAGTTCATATCCGCTAAACGAAACATTTCAGCGGTTTAAATAGCCCATGAAAGTTTGCTTGGCTCCGTTGCAACTTTGTTGGGGGATAAAATGTTAATTTATTTGAATTTGTACGGTCCTTTATCTCCCTATCAAAACGATTCTCATTACTCGATACCTGTGTTTGTAGTTTCTAGCTTTGTTTCGTCTATTTATATTGTCTGCCCAGATCGTGTTTATAAAATTCATTAATTGTAACGACATAAGCTCTCTAGATGAGCACTATGCTCTTAGAGCAAATGTCGAGAATAAATACTCTTTAAAACTAAAATAAAATAAACAGTCAAAACTTATTCATAACGCACGCGTGCAAAGGTATAATTACATTTTCCTGAAACATGTGCGAGATTTCCGAGTGGTACAACAGCCCACACGAAAACTCGAAGGTCGTGGGTTACGTTCGACCTTGCTGTGATCGGGCCTGTTTTTTTCCCTTATCTTCTTGTAATGTTTTGCTACTCTCAATTGTCCTTTTTCATTCTTTGTTCAATAAGTCACAAGGCGACCTGGCTGGCAATGTTTCTGATGGATTAATGGGATCCCTGTGGTTTGTACTGGTTTGTGACGTCACAGCTCATGACTAAGCAATACAATAACCTTTATAATTTAAGATAGCAAATACATTCTAATATCTCCGAAAACAGAAATAACAATTATAAGTAAAGACAAATAAGACAACTAAATTAATATTAAAATATAAGCTAATTAATAAATGTACAATTGCTAGTATAATAGTGGTTGTGACATCGGTGGGAAGGGGAAAAATTGACAGATTAAATAAAGTCATGAAGTGCTACAAAAGGATTAGAAAATTTAAGAGACCTGATAGTGGATTTAAACTGGTTTAACGGTAGATTACGAATATAATCGGGAAGTGAGTTCCATAACTTAGCATCAGAATATCTAAAGGAGTGAAGACCATACTCTAGGTATAGCCAAGGTAGACTGACCACGTAAATTATAGGATGATGTTCTCTTTTGGAAAAGACTAGTTATATAAGATGGAACTTGTGAATGCAGAGCTTTATAAACTAAGATGAGTGTGTCCCAATATCTTCGATTTAAGAGACTAGGTTGGTCTATTAATCTAAGTAAATTGTCATAACTATCGTGGTAATTGTTTAATACAAAGCGTAGACAACGTTGATTGAGTTTCTCGAGCTTATCAGAGTTAAACATAATCATATTCAATGCTACGATGTTCGCTCACGCCTTTATTTTATAAGTGAAACAGTATCTAATTGGAGCTTCGCTTATGGGCTTGACTATATCTACTTTATATTTTATTTAGCAGTTTTGATAAAAGCAAACGGATACGTGGAGTCTAGAAAATAATTACATTATTATATTTTCCCTTGTTTCAGGTTCATTGGAAAATGTACTGAAAGGCAGGAAGCAACAGGAATACTTCCATCCTTGATCGTGTTGAGAGTATCTTCTACTAACTTGTTAGTCGAAGGCGATTTACCACATTCCGGCCCTCAGCATAGAAAAAATAAATAGACTAACCCGGCAAAATCGGACATCGAAAACAGGCGCAAACAGATCGAAACTTTGACCGCATCACACGAATACCATTTTCATCTCCCGTCCACACGAATACCATTTTCATCTCCCGTCCACACGAATACCATTTTCATCTCCCGTCCACACGAATACCATTTTCATCTCCCGTCCACCCGAATACCATTTTCATCTCCCATCCACACGAATACCATTTTCATCTCCCCTCCACCCGAATACTATTTTCATCTCCCATCCACACGAATACCATTTTCATCTCCCGTCCACACGAATACCATTTTCATCTCCCGTCCACACGAATACCATTTTCATCTCCCGTCCACACGCGCGAATACCATTTTCATCTCCCGTCCACACGAATACCATTTTCATCTCCCGTCCACGCGAATACCATTTTTCGCATCTCCCGTCCACACGAATACCATTTTCATCACCCGTCCACACGAATACCATTTTCATCTCCGTCCACACGAATACCATTTTCATCTCCCGTCCACACGAATACCATTTTCATGTCCCGTCCACACGAATACCATTTTCATCTCCCGTCCACACGAATACCATTTTCATCTCCCGTCCACACGAATACCATTTTCATCTCCCGTCCACACGAATACCATTTTCATCTCCCGTCCACACGAATACCATTTTCATCTCCCGTCCACACGAATACCATTTTCATCTCCCGTCCACACGAATACCATTTTCATCTCCCGTCCACCCGAATACCATTTTCATCTCCCGTCCACACGAATACCATTTTCATCTCCCGTCCACACGAATACCATTTTCATCTCCCGTCCACACGAATACCATTTTCACTGATAAACCGATAAGAAGACGCAAACTTTTGAAAACGCTCTCCAAAGTGGAGAAATTTGAAAACGAATCGCTATCGTTTTCGTGTGGACGATAAAATTCACTAAACACGCAAACATTTGAAAAACGCTCAGTCCCCGTCGACTTTGAACTTAAAAATCCAAGATGGAGGACGGGTTGAAACGATCTGAAACGATCTGAAATCGATCTGAAATGATCCGAAAACGATGCTTGTATCCACGAAAACATGAAAACAAATGAGAACATTCGTGAAGACGGGGCTAACACTCGTGTAGTACAATCATAGACAAAGATAATACATTAGGAGCAAGCGTAAGCCTAAGTTAACCGACGCACAAGTTTCTAATGAATTTACGCACACCAACCAACTTGACGCACACGCGTATAGTCTTTGGATTTCCTACACGTTTTTCTATCTAAACCAAAATAATCTTTACTGGCAGCCATACTGTTAAACACTGCAGGAATGATTAGAGTAGGGCATAAACATTACCATATAAATAAAACAAAATCCGAGTATCTGCCTGTAAGGGGGAAAACGGCAACAAAAATTACTACATGACTTTCTGCCATTTGTGTGAACAATTATCACAGGATTTACAAAACACCTACTTGTTTCATTTGGTTAAAAGTTATGGAACAACGAAATCTTTCTTAGTGGGATTGACTTTGGGAGTAGTTGAGGCAGCCGGTGTCGTAACCGCTAGACTTGATGAAAAGACTCAAAGCAGGTGTTACAGTATTTCTTCGTTGCAATTGAAATCCACTAATAAAACCTAAAAAGTCTTTGAATTAGAAACCCGTCAGTCAAGCTAACAAAAACCGGCTCAAGCGGCGCGCAAAGAAATAGTTTGAGTTGATGGGAAAAGCCTTTTTTTTATAAAAATGCTTGGTTTTGAATCGCCTGAGGGCTGAGGTATTTCGGATGAATAGGAGTTGAAAAGAACTTCAGCATTTACCTTCTCGCTTAATTATCGAACTGAATGAGACGGGGGAAAACGCTACAATGAATTTAATAGCTACATTTTACTGAGAATTATATACACGTTTCAAGTTTAGCCATCGAGGGGGAAAAAACGAACGATTTTGGGAAGGTGTTATAGAAATGAAGTCAAAGCCACACTTAGCATATAAAAGTCAGAACCAGTTCTCAATATACTTCTTCTAAGAATATGCTATTCATCTCTTGTACAAAGTTACTTTGACTGTATAAGTAGGTTGTAACATCTTGGAGAGATCACTTGGATTATGAGGATAATTAAAGTCATGTACAAAGTTAGTAGTTAATGGCTTTTCTAGTGCAATCCGGAAAGCTATATCGAGACAATACCTAGCTAATGCTGGTCTATTTGCTCAGTTGACAAAGATACCAATAACTGACGCTAGTTTTCAATGTAGGCGACGAATCTCCTAGAACCGTTTAATTTTTGATAACTTGCAAAGCCGTTTTTGCATCTTAAACAGATATCTAGGAAATCTTACTTTCTCGTTTATTTCCAACGGCTTACTCTAATGTCTGCCCTTGCTCACGCTATCTTCGGCGTTTTTCACTTCCATCTAATTTGCTGGGCGTCGTTCTCTCTCTGGGTAGTCTTCAAATTGTAACTTAGAGTGGAGAAAAGCGAGGAGCAATTTGAGAATACGACCGATAACTTATGCGAACGGTATCATTAAGCATTCAGAAATATTCCGATCTGAGTTTTTGAGCCTATATTGCTAAAAGAAAGTGTTAGCCAGTTTTGGGTCTTCTTAATAAAAGTAGTAGACTAGTTCTTTTGAAACTCTCCCCGCGAGGTACAGTTCAAAAGCTCAAGGAACAGTACTTTATCGAAACTCTTAATTGGGGGGAAGTCCACTGCAGAACACACAAGCCTTGCCGGTCTATCTCGTAATTTTGCCCCAAGTTATTATTGTATCGGTACACTACTTGAGTACAAAAAGTACAACTTCGCACTAACCTCAAGCCAACGTCGAATCCCGACACCCTAGGCAATCCCGAATCCACCATCGCTTGCAAAACATTGCCCGTAAACACCGAGTCGTCCCGTTAAACGCTGTTCATAAGACCACTACGGCCAAACATCCAAGTATTTAGCGATGGCAGCACCAAATCGTAAATAACAATCCCACATCCATTGTTGCATTCAGAAAAAGTACAATAATCCCGTCAAAAGAGTTTCTGATTGCTGACGAACTTTTCTCATTTTGGGACAGAGGGGAAAGGACAATCCTTTTGAGCGAGTTCGCCACTCGCCTATGCCAGTTGTTGGTTGCCCGAGCGGCGAGGGCAAAACACTATTAAAAATTTGTGAGTAATGGTTTTTTGTGATCCCGTAAAAGTATAAAAAATTAACGTGCGCTGTCTAGTATTTGTCAGACAAACACACCTGTATAAATTTTGAATGAAAATCGATTCGGCAGCTCGACCATTGTACTTAGCGAGTTCTGTCAGTAAAGAAACATTGTCCTTTTTAAATGGGGTTTTGTGCGTTCGGTACAAACCAGTGTAAGAGTAATTTGGGTCGTATTTTTGAACTTTTACTTCATCTTTGATCCCTTATTCGCAGTGTTACCAATAATTGTGCGCCCAAAGAGAAATGTTTAGAATGATTTGCCTGTAATAAATGATTCACAAGCACCTGTTATCAAGAAAATTGTGCATAAATTTAAGTCAAGAAAGATTTGGTTTGGGGGCAGTCGTAGTTGAGAAGTGGCCGACGAGTTTACACAAGTGATAAAATGAGCTTCGGATTCGAATTAAGACTATAGTTATTTCAGTGGTGGCCCATGATCGGTGCGTGTTGTTTTCCAGTTTTGGCCACAATGAGTTATTGGTGATAAAATAATAATGATGTTCAATTCATCAATTCAACACCTCGGCATTGCTCCTCAATAAGATGAGTATACCCATATGGCATCGCCCAATCGCATTACTTTAAGTTACAACCTCTTTGTGGCCATACAGCCCCGCAGTAGTGACTCCTCGGGAACTGTTATCAGGTACAAAGGCGGGGACTTTTCGTCAACACTCCTGTATATATATCTTATTCTTTTAATAGCCTAGTAGGATCGGCAAATACTAGACAAACTGCGGCAGGTTTTGGTAGATACCTGTGGAGTTTCTAGAAGCAACTTTATAATTTGGGGCTGTCAAACATGATGCCAATACGACCGAACGCGACACCTCGAATAAAAGTTTAATGAAGTTCGCGTGAATTGGGTCAAACTGAGACAAACGACTTGATAGACAACGTTACATTCACGGAATGACGGCGAGTATTTCGCGGGGAGCTGGATGTATAAAGTAAACAAGCACTAGTTGAGTTAGTGAGATCTATACTCGTAGGTGTGAAATTATAGATCTCACTAACTCAACTAGTACTAGTTTACTTTACATAAAAGGACGGTGCTTTACTAAATTATGTCCTAACGATTAAGTTAGGAAACCGCTAATTATTTGTCCGTAATAGTTAGTAGGGGCCTGGGGTAGGGAAATTGTATATAAACACATTATAATTATTTGCCAGTCTCTCCAACTGTTGGAGAACGCGATAGTTCAAGATAGTGTGAGCGAGTATAAACTGCATGTGACCAGCGGTAAAATGCCTTGAGTTCGAGATAGTCGGTGAGACATAAAGAGAGAGAGAGAACTAATACTATAAAATATGGCAGCGAAATCCCAATACACTTTTTTCTAAACTGACACGTTTTGTAATTTTATGGAGATAAGTAGAAATAAACCATTGAAAAAAATTAAAACAATGAGTAAACTATTATTTTAATGGAACTAAAATGAACCATGAACTATCTGAGTGTCCGGGGCCCGGGACAAACCCACATATCAAATAACAATTTTACTTGTTGCTTTTTTGTGACAAGGGCGCGGCGAGGGAAATTACGTAGATTTTGACAAACACAAGTGAGATTTATCCCTAATTTAACGAGTCACTATTTGATCCCATTAATATTATGGAGAGCAAATTACGATCCAGAAAAACACTATTTTAAGCGCGCGTAGGCGGCGTTTGAAATTTCACATGTGAAATACAAATTACGCGTGAAATTTCAAGTTGAAATTAGGGATTAATTTGTCATCTATGGTATTACATCCGAAATTCGGCTTGGTCTATTTCGATATACAAGATACAAAGATACAGAGGTATCGAGTTACAAATACACTTCACAAATGAGTACGGTATACCTTTGAACGTTTTGTATGTATGAGGCTAAACTCCGCGTTTGATCTGTTTGATTGACTAAACTAAGCCTGGCAAAGGCATTCTTGTATGCTAGATCTCGAAATAATTTCCCGCCGGTTTTCACAGCCCGGTCAAACAAGAATGACAGTCGATAAGAGTTCAAGAGAGTCAAATAGAGGGCCGGTAAAACTAGCGAAAACGCTCTCAATATTCTAACGGGACCTGAAACAACCATAGGGACTGACCAAAGTCAGGACCCGGCTAATCCACAGATCGAATTGGAATTTAGCGTATTGGTTTTAGTGCAGGGAGGAAAACCGGAGAAAACCCCTCGGAGCAAGGGCGAGATACCAACAACTCGACTCACATATAGCGCCGCGTCCGGGGATCGAACCCGGACCAGAGCTGAGAGGCGAAGCGCTTAACCACTGCGCCACCCCACTGAGCTCCTCGGATGTACAGTCCACGTTGGACTTATCCTCCACGTTTTCGACTCAAAGGAGAGCAAGACCTTTCGTTTCACACATCAGCTCAGACTTGAAAACATTCCCCTGAATGACGAAGCTATAGGTGGTTATATAAAAAAGCATTTGCCGGCCCAGATGAGTATTTAGCCGGAAGAAATAGCGCCTACTAAAACCAAATACTTCACATTGATCTGAGGTGTGTTTTTCGAAACTGCAAAAGCTTGCAAATACAAGATTCAAACGCCTGCACATCTTACAAAAACGAACTTCCATGAATGCAAATAAGTTATCAAACGACATTTCAGCCGGTACCCCAATCAATCGAGCATAAGAACGCTTGAGAGTTGATGAGAAATGAAAGTCTCGCTCTCGCTTGACTGCCAGCGCCATTTCCGTTAGACTCCGCTTTTGGCAAAAGAAATCGCCCCATAAACCTTTTTTGAAATAGGTGTATACTCGAACGGATTGTTGGATTGCACGAACATTTTGGCCGGATAGCGACCAAACGCTGTCAAACATTTGATCGAACAAAAGTCAACTTCATCGAACATTTGATCAAGCAAAAAGTGATGCAACAACATGGGATGACAAACTATCGAACAATCGGTTGGCTCGAGCAAAGCTGGATCTACCCCACACCGAGGCAAAACGTCACGCGCATGCGTATTTGCTATATCTTGTCGGCGCGCGGCCGCCCCCAGTTTCCCGCGAAAACTGAAATGAAACAACAGGCACATGCCGTGATTTTAACGTTTCTGCTTAAAAGTATTCATTTGTGAACTGTTTTGTCAAAAAAATAAGAAAACTACTTAAAAGCTAAGACTAAGACTTTAACAGGTTGAAGTTTTCTTAATTTGTAATTCATTGTGAGTTTACTAAGTTATAAAATTATTTACAAAAAAAGTTGAAACCCTCGGTAATTTGTATTTGATAGCAGAGCCTTCGTTCTTTTGGCCAGCGGAGCATACCGTTTTGCCGCGGTGCAGATCTACCCTGGGTTCTAGAGGTTCGATGAAATAAGAGGCGAGCGCAAGAAGAGCCTCTGGTGTTATCCGTTGAGAATCTCACTTCCATGCGACGAGTTTCAAATCAAGAAAACACGTCAAACCGGTTTTGCTGCCTGGGCCATATCCGGCACTCACGGTTGCGCCTGGTAATGAGTATATTATCCAATCAGGGACGAGGTTCAAATTTTGAACCGAATGTTCACATGAAATGAGATTCTGAACGGATAACAACTTACGGTACCAATGAGAGGCCACTCTCTCGTTTGTTTCTTTGAGCACAGGGCTTTCGATTTGCAAGTCCCTTTATAGTTACATCAGTCATATATTCCGGGGGTGAGCGGTTTGTACATGGGTTAAATTTTATGATCAGATTAAAACATGTCCAAACGCGTGTCGGTATATACTTCATGGTAGTGTTCCGTTCCATATAGTCTCCCTGCATAATACTGTAAAACAGTAGAGAAAATGATTATGTAAGGCGACTATATGGAACGAAACACTACCATGAAGTATATACCCGCGTGTCCATTAAGTCTTGTTCTTGAGTCCGATTATCCTTTTCTGGCTTGGCAACCTCTCGGGAACTATGGAGTTTTAAAACTGAAATTTGTGAGTACAACTGAACCCAAAGTTGACCAGACTCGGGAGTATTTTCACCTTTTAAGATGAAAACGTATACACTGACTATTTTGCCCCCCCCCCCCCCCCCCCTAAAAACAAAATCTCCAGAAAGCAGATTATCGCCCTGGTGGCAATGAGAACAACACCCAAATATTATACCATTCTCACACGCTCTCATGCTCGTTTGATCGGTCGTTTACGTTCACTAATGCTATTTTATAACTTCTTTGCTTTCATGGAAGTGCGTTTCTGTAAGTCCTGAAGGCGTTTGGATAATGTAATTTCCGTGACTCTCGAGTGACGAATGAACGAATTAGTCAGAAATCGATATAAATATTCTGATGGCACGATAGAGGTTGGGTTATCCTCTAGGGATATAGTTATACTATTTAAGTGCTTGGCGGGGAACTGATTGATTATTCTACGTGCAGTAACTAGTCTTTACCCGGTTGCGCTAAAATTGTGTGTTTGGTTCCAAATATTTATGTACCTTTTACCCGAAGGTCAGTGTCGCTGCCAAGGGCGTATCTAGCCTATAGGCCTATAGGCCCGTAGGCCTGGGCCTACACATTTTACAGCCTACAAGTGAATGCTGGGCTTGAGGAGCTGTCGAAATACACAAAACATGACCTGAAAGTGCAGCAGAAGGCATTTGCGAAAGTCTAAATCTAAAAATTTCTCGGGGAAGCATGCTCCCGGACCCTTCAAGAGGCGACCCTTACGCAGCGGTTGTTTGGGCCTATAAATTTTAAAAACCTGGCTACGCCACTGGCTGCATTAGTCGGGGAATTACGTTTCCACATATTTTTTGGCCACATCAAGAGAGCGGTGGTTTTTCGTATCTGGCGTGGCACATTTGAGTTAGGATAATATGCTGTATCATTAGCCTCCTCCGCAGGCATCTCTAATCTTTGAAGAAATCAGATTATGGGCTCCCTGTGGCAGGTGAGATTGGAGCCTCCCAGTCCTCCTCTTCTCTCCCGTAGTCACAGGTAACCCAATTCACGATTTGTTAAATCTGATTTCTTCGAAAATTAGAGATGCCTGCGGAGGAGGCTACTGTATCATATTATACCACACATGGACATTGTCAGGAGCCCAGAAGTACGACTGACTGACACAATCCTAAATAAACTATTTCTACATACGAATGTCTCTTGGTACTGGTGTAGTCAGAATTTGTATTTTCAGTTTCAGACGGCATCCAAATGTGAAGAATTAATTTGGTTTTAGTATCCGAATCCAATACTAAAAACAAATTGAGCTAAATCTGTTGTTGCCTCAAGCACTTTATTTGAAATACCCTGCGAGCCTTCTTCGACTCCATGAAAAGTTGATGGCTCTGCTTGCCGGGTACATCTTAAATGGCTTCTCGCAAGAATGGAAAAATCTCATTGGTCGATGAGAATCGGATGAAGAGCTCTTAGCCAATAGGAAGCAGGGCTGCAAACGTATTTGCGGCCCTCGGTTCCATTCGCGCGCGTTTTCCAGAGGGCGGTTTGGCCGCGCATATCGGTGGTGCGGCCAACTCGAAACCTTTAGCTACTTTGGTCACCGCACAATGACCTGTGATCTCAATTCTGAATCTACTCTGTAAATATGAAGCCCTTATTTTGCACACGGTATATTTATGTAACTAATGTAAAACAGTGTGAATAAATTGAACTTGAACTTGAAAAATAATAATAATAATGCAATTTATATAGCGCCTATACATTGCTGTGCTAGGCGCTTTACAATGGAATAGACCTAATAAATAATAATACTAAAAAATACTGAATAATTACAAATTACTATATTACATATTAAAAATCAGATTAATAATAAATACTACTAATGCTTATTTAACAAATAAAGAAGCCTTAGCCATGTTTTATACTATCATAAAACACGATGGGCATTTGAGAACATGAGAGAAATGTTAAAGCACAAGCCGAAGGCGCGTGCTTTCAACATTTCTAGAGTGTTCTCAAATGACCAGAGTGTTTTATGATAGTATAAAACATGGATTTAAGGCTTCTTTATCTGTTTTATAATATAGATTTACGCGCGCGATGAAAGGAAACCGCCAGTTGAAAACTATATAACCCGGCTAACCATGTTATATACTCTGATAAAACATGGCTTCTTAGCCAATCAGAGCGCGCGTACTATCGTACTATAGCGCGTACTATAATACTATATTCGTACTATAGCGCGTACTATATTATAAATGAAAATATGACTAAAAGGGATATAAAAACAGCACCGTTAATTTACTAACTAATTACAAATTGTAAGCAGCTTTAAAAAGATGTGTCTTCAGCCTAGACTTAAAAATAATTACATTCTCACTGACTCGACTTAACATTTAGTGGCAATGCATACTATGCATTCCATAGTTCAGGAGCAGCTATGGAAAAGGATCATAGGCTTATTAAGGCGTAACATGCCATTGGAGTTGTCTACGTGGTCTATATAACTCTAGCAACTCCTGCAAATACTTAGGTGCTAAATTATGTAAAGCCTTAAAAGTAAGTAAATTAATCTCAAGTCAGCTTGTTGTGAGCAGTTAAAAAACAATTCTTATTAATAATAATAATAACAATAATAATAATAACAACAACAAAAACAACACTAAAACCAAAGATCAAGGGGCATAAAAGATTAACATTCATTTTAATATAATCATTTTTATGGAATTAAAATCAAGTTATACCTTGTTTACAAGCGCTAACATTAACCTAACGCTCTTCGTCACGGGAATATCTTCGTTTTACTCTGCCTTGACTTGCAACAGTATCAACATATTCTACATAAATATTCCACAGCATATAACTCTAGAAACTACACGGATGAAATAACCTTTACATTGAAGACAGCGCTATTGGTAACTATGAGTACAATATAGCAAAGGGCGAATCAGTCTGGTTTTTTTTGCCACCCTAGAAATGCTTATGTGGAATCCGTTTCAGATGCTGCTCTATTCATGCGCTGAACTAGTGCCACTACGACGAAATTCGACAATTTCTTTTGGCACTACGTCGCTCTTTTAACTGAGACATTTCTATCCAAAACTGTGTTCAGTTTTCTTTCCTTTGTGGAAAAAATAGTAAAATATTGTACTTTACTTACAAGTTCGCGCGAAAGTTTGTGTGAAAAGTTGCCCCCATGTTGTTGAGGTGAATAAAATGACGTCACTTCCGCAAAATTGGCACGTGTTACAGGAACGGTTTGGGTAATGGCGGACATAAAAACTCAAGATTCGGACCCCCAAAAATAAGACTTCCCGTCGTCATATCAAAAAACGGTTTGGATAGGAAAAAATATGGCAACTTTACTTTACAAATGCGCAAAAATATCACTATCTGAAAACTTGATCGTAGGGGCACTTTAAGTTCGACGTCGGAGCGACTGTTGAGTGAAGTGGCCTCTGGAACGAGTTCCTTCCTTTTTTCTCCTCAACCAAAGCTAGCTAATTCAAACTGATGACAGCTGTATTGTTTTTATTTTAGCCTCAAAATGAATCTTTACTGAACAGAGCACTCTCCTCAACAGTACAACCCGTAAAATGCACGCTTGGATTTCAACACACTCGCTTGCAGAGGTTGTAGTAAAAATATGTAAAAGTAAAATATAGAAGATTCAGTTTTACTAATTTATTTGTACTACAATACGGTTTTTGTAAACAAGTGCATAACTCTGGATTGATAAAAAATGACCAAAGCTTGTGGTCATTCTTAAGCCGATGATACACGGTTCAACACATTTGTTGCCAACATCATTCAGCATTTGTTGGCAACAATTGTTAAACCGTGTATCACACCATGTTGAATGTTGAAAGAAGCGAGTCAGCTTGTGTTGAACGATGTTGCAACTTGTTGAATGGAATAGAGCATTCAACATGTTGACTCGCTTCCTTCAACATTCAACATGGTGTGATACACAGTTCAACATTTCATAGTGTTGCCAACAAATGTTTCACATGTTGGCAACAAATGTTCAACAGTATATCAGCGGCTTTATACCGTTATGCACTGTTCCAGTTCACTGTAAGTTGTATCACCTTGAGCCGAACTACCATTATTGTATTTTTTTGCAAGATTACGGTTACACTAGAGCACATGTTACCGGATTCGTGATGAATCCGGAACGTTTAGATAACGGAGTAGTTTGCTATTTACACACAAAACATGAATCCGGGATCAAACATTTCCGGCTTCGCGGCAATGAATCATTAGTATAGTCTACACGAACAAATCCGAATACCTTCATAGTGTAAAACAATAATGAATCCCTAAACTTTTGCTCTAGCCAGTGTAAACGTACAATAAGAGAAAGAATAGGAAAACTTCAGTTTCAGCTAAACTCCTGTTCCCGCCGGGTTATTCGGAGCAAGGGTAAGCACTACCCCGGGGTTAAATCACTAACCCGAGAGTAAACTATACATATTACAATTACAGATTTAGTGCTATCCTAGGGATAAAGTTACCTTACTTCGAACAACCAAGCAGGGTATAAACATCATAAGTTCTACAGCGAAACTAGTTTTTCGAAAGTGATTTGATATTGCAAGCTTAAAGGAGCAGTGTCACGATTAGTATTCATGCCCAAAGTTTTGAAAATGTGTCAGGCGGACAAGAAATCAAAAGATGTGACAGAAGCAGAAGTCCGTGAGTAATCCGCTTGCATCGGCGTATTTGCACGATATCTCGAGCCGAAATTGCTTTAAAACTATACTTCAGTATTATATGGTTAGGTTTGATGTTATATTTTATAAAGCAGCATTTTATTTATTTCAATCGAAAGGGAAATTTGCAGCGGCGCGTGACATAGCGTGATTTTGCCATTGTCTATAACAACCAATCAGAATCGTGACACTGCTCCTTTAAAACGCAATCCGTTCTACATTTGTGGTACTTTACAGGACTAAAAAAACAAAATTCTTACATTGTAAACCTAATGCAGGTGTGTAGTTAGAGTTCACGCATTATATCCGTGAAAAAAGTACTGACTATTTAGAGCGTAAAAATATTTTGTTATCAACTAATTAAATAGCACAACTAATAAATTACGAATTCAAGCATAACGAGCAAATGACCGCACGCTTTCGTGTCTATTACCTGCTTCACACGCGTATACCCTATCGTAGTTTACTGATAACCCATTTTGACGATGTTACGCGCGCAGCTAGAACAATGGCTATCTGTTTTAAATGACAAAAGGCTGGTGAACCAGAACGAGTCTTAGCAGCTCGCGTCTATTGTTCTACTGATGCGTGCGCAACATCGTCAAAATGGCCTATTTGATTCTTTAGTGCATTTCATGTCTTGCAATAAAAATAATGATATCCCGGTTGAGTGGTTTGCACTCGGTTTGTTACAAAATAAAAGCAATTACTCTATACTTTTTTGGGTTTTGTTTCACAGATATAATGCGTGCTCTCTACTGAAGTGGTAACTCTGGTAAGTTGACTTTCAGGAAATCAAAAATAAACTGAATTGCTTTACTCAAAGTTCGCTTAGCGAATAACTTAGTTAAAAATCTACTCTACAAATTAAAGTTCTTTGAACCTTGCCTTTCAGGACACCATTAAAACCTAGTTGTTTTCTTCTTTGCCTCAGTGTTGTGCAAACCCTGTTTGTCCAATCATAAGCCACGCTTTCTATTTCGTGCCAAACGGTATAATCCTTATAACGCGCGCTACAAACTGCTAAATTACTCATTTCGTGCGAATTCGTTGGCAATGCTTTCGTCCTATCACCATCTCGTATTTGCCATTAGCCTCGCAGCCAATCAAACACGTCGTAGAAAACTGCCATTACACTGACCTATAAAAGGGCCATGGCTAGGCCATTGACACTTTCAGTTGTCACCCGGAGCGTCCATCTCCCATACTATATCTTTGAATTGGCGTATTTACACCTTGGGCTATTTATAGACCAGGTTTCATCTACAAATAGCCCAAGGTGTAAATACGCCAACTCACATATATATATAGTACACATGGACGCTCCGGGTAATGGACTTCTGTTGTCACTCAGTCTTTATGGAGTGAACATCTCTGTGATGCTCCGCTTGAGTGCTCCTTACTGATTGCTTATCGCACGAGATTACCTGTTTCTTTTACAGTGCGACTACTGTACATCTATATCACGCGGATATAACCTGTAACTGGGGGGGGTCAATCACGGTTTCTGGGAAACCCCCACCCCTCCCCCCTAACCCTTAATGGTTAATCATTAATAGAACGATGCATATCCAAGGGAGGGGTGGGTGGGTAGTTTCCCAGAAACCGGGATTGAGCCAACCGGGGCCACTTTGACAACAAGAACTAAATACATTGCAAAACGAAAATAAGGGACCGACCGTTATTACGTCGCAGGGAGGGGGAGAGGGGTTCCCGAAATAAAATTTCAAAATATTATGCACCGTCCTAATTTCATTTCTCCACACCGCGGCAAAGCGTCACGCGCATGCGCCTTAGATGAGCCCAACGCGCGCGCGTCCGCCCAGTTTCCCGCCGAAACTAAAAGAAAACAGAGACAATCACCCCTGTTTCTACTTTTAAGTGCGTATGCGTATTTACGTGAAATGTTTCGCGAAGAATACAAATACTTAAAGTGCTACTGAAGCGAAATTTCATCATTAAAATTAAGATCGCACTTGAAAGTCCTTTCGTGGGGGGCTAACGGCCTCACGGTTCCCTTAGCCTCTAGGCTCAAACAAGTACTCTATTTTTCTTTGTCTTCTCCTTTAATAACTTATAATGTATATCATATCATTCTTGTAATTTATAGTATGAGCCAATAAAAGATTGTTGTTGTTGTTGTTGTTCGAAATGAGGAAGAATAGCATTTTCTGTTTGTCGTTCCAGAGATATTAAGGTTTTTGGAATATGCAAATTAGATGGTCTGTGACGTCATAAGGTTGACAAAGCCATGAAGACAAATCACAAAATGAAGAATATATTTGCAAATAGTGGGTAAAAACAATTGACACTTTGCACATGTATGGTCCGAAGGAAAATACAAGTCATTATGCAAATTAGGATGTTACCATGGTAACACTCTAGGCCCCAGGTGAGATCTTAATTTTAATGATGAAATTTCGCTTCATAAGTCTAAGACTTTAACAGTTTGTAATTCACTGTTAGTTTACTAAGTTATAAAATTATTTACTGAAAACGTTTAACCCCTCGGTAATTTGTATTTGATAGCAGAGCCTTCGTTCTTTCGGCCAGCGGAGCATACCGTTTTGCCGCGGTCTGACCCACCTCTGACATGATATAGAAATGTTTACCCCCACCCCTCCCCTTAAGAAAAAAAATTTAAGTACCAGTCCCACACATCCGAATTATTCAGCCAGGTTACGAATTCATCAATATGGCAAGCAACCTGTGTGCTCGGTTTTCTTCTCAATCTTGTGTTTCCTGTGTTCTTACTGTTTTGAAGTTCTCGAAATTATTTAACTGCATGAGAAAATTCTCCTCCTATTCCGATTTCTCTTCATTCCTAAACATTTATATCTGCCTAGCTGTAGACACCTTTCTCAAAACTTTACCCCCCTCAAATTATTTTAAGAGCAAAGATTACACCCCTTCATTTTCCCCTTGTACAAGTTTTACCCCACCCCTCTTCTAACACCACCGCTGCCCCTGCGACGTATCAAACGACGGTCCCTAAAGAATTCCAAATCCTAGAATATCCATGCGATTTTCTTCATTCTCAAGATTTTGACTTCAGAACCAGTCCACCAAATGTGCTTTCACTGGATCGAAGTTCCAGCAAATTGCAATGCAATGGTCTTGTACTCGACACTGATTGGCTCAAATAACCGTAAGTTGGAATGCTTTGTTTTCGTTCTGCAATGTGATTGGTTCTCGTTATCTAAGTAGTCCTGGTTACAGTAGTCACACCGTGTTTAGTTCTCGTTGTCCAAGTGGTCCTGGTTACAGTAGTTACACTGTGTTTAGTTCTCGTTGTCTAAGTGGCCCTGGTTACAGTAGTCACACTGTGTTTAGTTCTCGTTGTCTAAGTGGTCCTGGTTACAGTAGTCACACTGTGTTTAGTTCTCGTTGTCTAAGTGGCCCTGGTTACAGTAGTCACACTGTGTTTAGTTCTCGTTGTCGAAGTGGTCCTGGTTATAGTAGTCACACTGTGTTTAGTTCTCGTTGTCTAAGTGGCCCTGGTTACAGTAGTCACACTGTAAGTTCTCAAAACGTTCTGTTACGGCAAACTAAAATGATTAAATGACTTTTGAGTTCGCTTGGCGAAGAGCTCAAAAAAATGGCCGGTCTACGTACGTGCGTTCATAACGAACTTAATTATGTTTATTTTCTATTTTTAGAGTACGGTTTACAATTACCAAACTTGACAACAATTCCTAATACCCACGTATGTTAATCTTTAGTAGTGTTTGTAACACAATAAACCAAACCAGCCTACCTCTACGGTGCCTCTTTGGTGCTATATTTTGGAATTCTAGAATTGTTTTGCATTTCCTCTTCAAGTCTTAGCATACGGGAAAATAAGCTTTACACAAGGATAAAGTCAGGTGATCTGAAATGAGGCAACAAAAATGCAGGTTGATTTGTTCTTTAATTGGTTTTACGGCGAACGGTAAATCTTGGATCAATCACGGTTCCTGGCCCCACCCCTCCCTCCCCCCCCCCCCCCCCCCCCCCCCGGTTCACCCTAAATTTTATGGTTAATCATTAATTACACATGTATACCCAACAAGGGAGGGGTGGGGCCAGAAACCGTGATTGATCCAAATCTTCTTACTTAATCGTTAAACTGGTAAATTTGGCCTAAATAAACTCAACTACAATCTCAGACAGGATGAGTTGGGACGCTCCAGAAAAATCGCGATTTCTCGCCGGGCCGTGCTGGATGTCCTCCTCTCCTCCCTCAATGTTGGGTTTCTAGGCCCAATCGTTGTACTCAACATTGGGGAGGGAAAAGGCGAAAGTGTCTCAACAATACTGTCTCGGACTATAGTTACTACGCAATCGAAACTTCATGTGGAGATTTACGATAAATCATTCCTCACATATCAAAAAATTGAAATACTCCTTTTGTGAAACCGTTTCTACATCTCCATATTTGTTATAACAAAGGATTGCTACTTCGAAAACCCAAGAGGGACTTTGAACTTTAGATAATAAAATGTTAGTTTTTTCCTCTTAAAACAAACAAATAAAAACGAAATAAAATTTGGGTTACCTGTGGTATTACACCGGAGAAGTCCTGAACAGAATGAACAATGTTTGTCAGCCTTGTGTCGTTTTACCATCTACTCCACTCCGAACTTAAACAGACCATCTTTCTCTAGTTTGACCTTTTTGGCTTGTCTTGCCCCATTGGAATCAGGATCCTCCAACTCTGTCTTAATTTTTGCCATAACATACGATGCAGCCGCAGACACCGATGAGAGATCTGCTGTGCTGCATTCAACTCGGGGAGAGAGCGTTTCAAGTCGAGGCGTGCCACATTGTGGCGAGTCATCATTCAGGGATCCCTCGACTAACACGTCAAAGTCAAGAGTCCGAGGCACCGACTTGCCACCGTCCGAACTCACAGGCGAGGGCGCTGAGAAATCCAGCTTCAGTTTCGCAGGATCGCGTTGTCTGGTCAAGCGCTCGCTTAACATCATAAGCTGCCGACTGGCCGGGAATGGATCAGCGGGCTCACACTTTGACGAAATCTTAGTATCAGATCTCGATAGGCAATTATCACTCGTGAAGAACACATCTGGGGTGCGTCTATCGGTTGGTGTTCCTGGTTTGTTGGGCGAGGCCTTTAACCACTGGTCCGCTGCTTCCAACGCATTCGCAGCTTCGGAGAGCGTCGAGCTTATTAGGTCAGTCGAAGTGCTCTGACTGTACGAGTTTAAGCTAGTTGATGTGTTCGGAAAACTGCAGACGGACACCATTGTAGGTCGGTCATCTTCGCCTAGTTCTTGATTCTCAAGTATATCGGGGCTGGTTAAGTCACCCCGAAGAGGGACCCCATTTTGTGAAGTACCTCCTTGGTTGATGCCCTCTAGCGACACGCAAGAGCTTCTGCGCGAGCTACTACTTGTTGCGGTTTCAGGTACTTCTCCTGTTGAAGATAGCGAAGTGACAGTCGCGGTAGGGGCGGTTTTACGCTGCGAGTCTCCAATCCTACCATCCTTCTTCACGGAGCCGTCCGGCGTCCTGCCCTCCAGTTTAGCATTCAGTTCCTCGATGCACTGGTCGCTTCGTGTCAGTGCCTTTTTCAGTTGCTGGACCTCTTTCTCGTATTGACTAACTTTGGTCTGCATAGCAGTCATTGTGTACCGACCAAACCTTTAAAAATAACATGTGTTAATGCCACGTTTACGATCGCAAAAACAGCCCCACACCCCTCACCCATTTCTCCCTTTGTTCTTTCATCACATTTCGGGGACCATACCTTTGTGGTGACTTCGTGAAGAGAAGGTCATCCTTATATCGAGTTGTCTGTCTAATTAATGTTTCGTTGTCATCCCGTAATTTTCTGTTCTCCTGTCAAAAGGAAGATAATCTATTAAAGTGCATATAAGCCCTAGCCAGTTATCTTTGATATCGATTGTACATGAAGTGGATAGTCCAACGGTAGAATATTTCTTGATTTGGGTTGTACGTCAACGAGATATAAAGGTTTAGATTTCCAATAATTTATGCTAAATATGTGATGTCATCACCGACCTCACTTATTATAAAAAAGCATGCTGGTAGAGACAAATTACCTAAGTTATATTTGTAGCTTATCAAGCATATTGGAAATATAAACCTTTATATCTCGTAGATGCAACACCCAAATCAAGAAATATTCTACCGTTGGACTATTCACTTCATGTACAATCGATATCAAAGATAACTGGCTAGGGCATATATGCACTATAAGACTTGTTTTCACTAGAGGCCTAAGTACAAACAACATACGCAGACGCAGTGCCGTATTTATCATTAGTGGTACTTGTTCTACTCACAGATGTGAGATAAGTACAAACAACGTACGCAGACGCAGTGCCGTATTTATCATTTGCGGTACTTGTTCTACTCACAGGTGTGAGATAAGTACAAACAACATACGCAGACGCAGTGCCGTATTTATCATTAGTGGTACTTGTTCTACTCACAGGCGTGAGATAAGTACAAACAACATACGCAGACGCAGTGCCGTATTTATCATTAGCGGCACTTGTTCTACTCACAGGTGTGAGATAAATACAAACAACATACGCAGACGCAGTGCCGTATTTATCATTAGCGGCACTTGTTCTACTCACAGGTGTGAGATAAATACAAACAACATACGCAGACGCAGTGCCGTATTTATCATTAGCGGCACTTGTTCTACTCACAGGTGTGAGATAAATACAAACAACATACGCAGACGCAGTGCCGTATTTATCATTAGCGGCACTTGTTCTACTCACAGGTGTGAGATAAATACAAACAACATACGCAGACGCAGTGCCGTATTTATCATTAGCGGCACTTGTTCTACTCACAGGTGTGAGATAAATACAAACAACATACGCAGTGCCGTATTTATCATTAGCGGCACTTGTTCTACCTACAGGTGTGAGATAAATACAAACAACATACGCAGACGCAGTGCCGTATTTATCATTAACGGTACTTGTTCTACCTACAGGTGTGAGATAGGAACAAGCAACATACGCAGACGCAGTGCCGTATTTATCATTAGCGGCACTTGTTCTACTCACAGGTGTGAGATAAATACAAACAACATAC
This sequence comes from Actinernus sp. WN-2022, assembly GCA_030867875.1. Lineage (NCBI taxonomy): Eukaryota > Metazoa > Cnidaria > Anthozoa > Actiniaria > Actinernidae > Actinernus > Actinernus sp. WN-2022. The sequence goes on along the minus strand of JAOWCC010001751.1, from coordinate 21,490,482 downwards.
GCAGACGCAGTGCCGTATTTATCATTAGCGGCACTTGTTCTACTCACAGGTGTGAGATAAATACAAACAACATACGCAGACGCAGTGCCGTATTTATCATTAACGGTACTTGTTCTACCTACAGGTGTGAGATAGGAACAAGCAACATACGCAGACGCAGTGCCGTATTTATCATTAGCGGCACTTGTTCTACTCACAGGTGTGAGATAAATACAAACAACATACGCAGACGCAGTGCCGTATTTATCATTAGCGGCACTTGTTCTACTCACAGGTGTGAGATAAATACAAACAACATACGCAGACGCAGTGCCGTATTTATCATTAGCGGCACTTGTTCTACTCACAGGTGTGAGATAAATACAAACAACATACGCAGACGCAGTGCCGTATTTATCATTAACGGTACTTGTTCTACCTACAGGTGTGAGATAGGAACAAGCAACATACGCAGACGCAGTGCCGTATTTATCATTAGCGGCACTTGTTCTACTCACAGGTGTGAGATAGGAACAAGCAACATACGCAGACGCAGTGCCGTATTTATCATTAGCGGCACTTGTTCTACTCACAGGTGTGAGATAAATACAAACAACATACGCAGACGCAGTGCCGTATTTATCATTAGCGGCACTTGTTCTACTCACAGGTGTGAGATAAATACAAACAACATACGCAGACGCAGTGCCGTATTTATCATTAGCGGCACTTGTTCTACTCACAGGTGTGAGATAAATACAAACAACATACGCAGACGCAGTGCCGTATTTATCATTAGCGGCACTTGTTCTACTCACAGGTGTGAGATAAATACAAACAACATACGCAGACGCAGTGCCGTATTTATCATTAACGGTACTTGTTCTACCTACAGGTGTGAGATAGGAACAAGCAACATACGCAGACGCAGTGCCGTATTTATCATTAGCGGTACTTGTTCTACTTACAGGTGTGAGATAGGAACAAGCAACATACGCAGATGCAGTGCCGTATTTATCATTAGTAATACTTGTTATACTCACAGGTGTGAGATAAGAACAAGCATCACTCAGTAATAATGCATTTAACTGCGTCTGCGTGTGTTGCTTGTGCCTTTTTTATTGGGGGGGGGGGGGGGGGGGGGAATCCTGTCGCTGAATATATTTGCATATTTTACTGTTCGAAATTTCGTTTGATTTTGCTCTGGAAATGTTTGGTTTCGAATAATTGAAGGATTCACACAAAGAAGCAGTAAGAGAGTTAGTTTTGGGTAGAGAAACGTAAAAGAAACTGTTGTGTTATTTCGAGAAAGAGTTTTCTGGAGGTACTAACAACCACTCACGATTGTAAACTGCGCGGCAGCGTATTGCATCACAATAGCAGTCAGTATCACAAAAAAAACACTTTGTGGAGCGCATTTGAATATACCTACATGTATATAGAATTTGCGCTATATAAATGAATCCTTCATCTTTTATGGCTCTATCAATTCCAAACCTGCCCTATGCAAACCTATGCAAATGATAGCTTAGCTGACCCAACTCATTCAAATCTTTACAATCCTTTATCGAAATAGTCTAATATTTTCTCCCGAATAGTTTGAGTACATGTAGTTATTTCTGTGTTTTTTTCCATCAGTTTGGAGTTTAAAGCACCCTTACCGTTCTGCAATCCCTTCCCATTTAGTTCAGTGGTGAAGCGGAAGAACACCCGGCTGGACGAACATTTAGGGCCGAAGGTACTGCCTTTGTGAAACAATCGTTCTTGAACTGCAAATGTTTAGACCTTCACGTCTTCCCAGATAAGGACGTAAAATTGTAGGCCCCACGTCGGCCTTAAGTTTATCAGTCTCACCAGACTGTCACGAGTTATTGACGTTAAATAAGGATGCGTTACAGGGGCTGTGTTACGGTAATAGACTTTACATTCATGTCCCGGGCCGGAAACAGCTATTTCCACCGATTTTTATATGAACTAACGAAGCTCTCGGCCATGTGGGATGCTTAAAATCAAAGTAAATATGAAAAAAAAATGACTAACAGTGAATATATACAGTATCCAGGGAAATATTGAAAATCCTTTCAATCAAGCATTGAGGGAGGGAAGTTTAACTGTTCGTATCCAATTAACAGCCACCAACCGAGTGATTACTCGATACATGCACAATACCATGACATAGCTAGCCCCTTTAACTTTACCTTTAGCTGTTGCTTACCTCCTTTGTCTTAGACATATCATCTCTCAGTTGCTCGTACGTTGTGCTTGCTTCCTGTAGCTTAGCAGTTAGTTTGAGCAGCATATCGATGTCTGAGCATACCAGCTTAGTTCCGCCATCTCCCTCCCTCACCCTCTGACTGGCTGACAAGTGTAGGGCAGAGATTGTCTTGTCTTGTTCTGACAGCCGCTCATGGAGCCTTTTGTTTTCAACTTTCAATCTTTCGATTGTGTTCTGTAATGCTATGATGTCATCCTGCAGCAATAACAAGAGTGTAACAAGTTTGTTGTTAGCGGTTTTGGAAAAGTTGATTTGTGATTGACTATGTGGAGGAAGAAATGAAAGAAAAGAAGAAAGATGGGAAGGGAAAAAGATGGGAAGGGAAAAAGATGGGAAAAAAAAAAAAGGGAAGAGATAAGATAACAGAATGGAAAAGGGAGGAGAAGGACAACTTGGAAGGGGAAGGTGAACCTCAAAAGAAATGAACAAAAGAGATTAGAGCCATTTCTCAGGGCATTTTCGTTGCCTGAACCATTTCACAAAGCTCTCGTAACTTACGAGTACTAGTAACTCGAGACAAATGCTGGTAGTATAGAAAGGAAAAGCAATTCTAAAAGCAGAAAATGTGGCAGAAAATTTTCTTTTATCTTAGTTAGGCTTTTTGATTAAGTTAAATTAGTTTCCTTTCATTTTTCATCGAGATTACTCTGGAGATACAAGTACTCATAAGTTACGAGAGCTTTGTGAAATGTGGGGTGTAAACCTCCATGCCACCTTCTTAACCAAAATTGGTGTAAGCACCATTCATTTCACTTCCTTTCTACTAAATTGTAGACATTTAGAAAAAAATATTTTCATACAGGGGCGTGTATTTATGGAAACTATCACTAAATATTTCTAATGATACTACACTTGTAATAGTGATATGCAAGAAAAACATTACACACCAACATTAGACAGACAAACATACATTTTTATTTGGAGTTTACTGTAAACCAAATAACTATGCATTCAATTAATTAAATGATAATAGTGTCATACTAGAGAACTATACTTACAATATGTAGCAACTTTAATAATGTATCTATAATATTTATTTCATTTCTGAGAAGCATACATTCAAACTATATGTATTTAGCTATTAGTTTCTGAGTTAATTGCAGGTGACCCAGCGGATTAGCTAGGAAGAGAAGATTGTCATATAGACAACATTCTATTAGAGGCAGATGGCAAAACAGGCTAATGTCAGGTAATGACCTTTAGCCCTCCTAAAAATAATATTAGGTGACAGAAGGATTTCCTGTCTTATCACTAACACACTTGACTCATTTGTTCTATATGTTCAACAAAGGTTCATCTTACTGACCAGTCAATGCAGTGACTTGTTAGTCCTATGACTAAATGCCAAATTTAAAGTAGCACAGTTTGAATGGAAGGATTAGGATAAGTACATTCCTTTGGGGGCTTGACAACTGTGATTGAATTATGCTTTAGAATAGTACCCACTGATAAATCTATCAATGAGTTCAAAAGCTAGGGTCATGACCTTGTTAGATTGTACATGTACATGCCTCAGGCTTTTGGGTGAAAAATTGTGTGAAACTTTACTGCATGGATCCCAACTACATTTGTATCCCAACTACATTCCCTAGTCAAATCCACAGGAAATAAAAGAAATATAGCCAACTAAAAATAATAATATCTCAACACTATTGCATCTATCAATAATATTATCAACTAAATCTTAGATATGAGATCTGTGTGCAATCAAACAATTTACTGTTTTCACTTTATTTCTCAGAGAACATGTTATTGCAAATTCTGTTGTGTTTATATTTATTTTCTGTTGCAGGCAGATAAATAGATCTGGACATTCAGAGTTTTATTGTATGGTACATGCATGTAGCTTCGGTTTCAATAAAATTTTGAAACTCTATAACTATCATTAAGAGATATGGAACACATAGAGGAACACTAGAGCTGCATGTATTGTATACTACACTGGCACACCCCAATTAGCGATACCTGATATTCAATTTGCCAGGAAAAGTGACACTGCTCAGTCATATGGGGTGAAACATTGTGAAATTTCACTCCTAAATCCACTTGAACTGAGAAACCTTAGCTTTTAGAGGGGTGTGAATATCTTTATGGAAAAACACATTCACATCTGAAACACAAAACCTCAGGGGCAGAGGTTAGGCTACTGGCATCAAGATGTCTGTGAAATGGCCTAAAATCATGCGGCTATGTTGCACTTAAGAGTCTTAGCTTTCAAGCCCTCAATCAAAAATACCACCACTGTTGCCAGAGGGCTACCATGCGTGTGTGTACTTGACACAAATGTTACAAGGGAGCAATAATTTATAAGACCTTCAACAGATGTATCTGTGGTGTACGTTCTTGTTTTAGCACTAAAAAAACTGAGGATTCTTACATAAAAACTAGAGGTAGAACTGTGATCAGGGGCAAAGTACAGTGTATGCATGTCCAAATACAAAAAAACACACTTGGTATCTCTATACTTTAGCTATTAGTATATACCGGTAAGTTAAAATCCAGAAATACTTGGTCGTTTTATTTGGAACATCTATTGGCAGACTTAATAGATGTTAAGATCTCTAGCCAGGGCTACAAATCATTCCACTAATGTTACGCACATACCAAGGTGATTTTGGGCATTTTGGGGTCAGATGATCAAATGTGTCATGCCTGTTTTGAGATGCTGATAAAATAAACAGCACCAACAAATACTGTGGTGGAATCACATATAATAATTTATATTTTCCTATTAGTACTTGTTTAATATATATTTGTACATTGTAAGGATTGAAGGTTGAATTGATGCATAGGTGAAAGAAAGGTAACTTAAGCTGAGGGTGTAGACTCTGTGTGAATCATAGGTCAAATGATAACCCAAGCAAGCACAATATACCCTTATATGCTACTATTTTGTGGCTACTAATTTCAGTGATTTTTAAGTGCATCACTAAAATTAGTAGCTGCAGTAATTTCTATTTGCAAAAATTACCTTATTTTTCAGTTTATGGAAGAAAAAGAAACATACTGATATTTTAAATCCCTACCCATAAAAGAAGCTGGGACGTACGTACATTAGGTCTGGTGGATTATTCCACGGAACCTCCAGAAGACCCATTGTCATCAGTTTATTGTTGAAAATACAAACAACCAGTCTCTAAATTTCATCCTATTTTTCCTCTTTCCCCAGAATGTTTTTACTTTTTTCGTTTACCACCGAAATTTGATCTTGTTACTCTCGCCAAATCTTAAAAAAAAAGAAGCTAAATTAAGTTGCTTGCTAAATATGGCATTTCAAAAATTGCACAATTTTAGAATCGCTAAAAATAGTGACCTTAATTAGGTATTAAAACATTTTTTTTACAACATGTGACAAGTAAAATAAACTACATCTATTAAATCAAGGTAGGTTATTCATCAATAATTTTCTATATAAGGTACATACATGTATTCTACTAGATTTATAAGCATAAATACTACTTGAAAAAGTATAGCATTGTTGAGTCTTAATATGACTATTGTATTCAAGGTTTTTTTCAGTAACTGATCTGTCCAGAAGGTTTTCATGGACAAGAAAATAAATGTATTATCCAAAAGAGAAGAGAGCTGAGACATTATATACACTGAGACACTAAATACAAAGTTGCATGTTTTCCCAATACATGCACATGGATATTCAATTCATTCATATGCAGTTAATCTGATGAACTGTTTATTAAGAGTAACTTCCATTTGTACATGATATTCTGATTTCAAAATGGTGAACAATTTAGTCAATCCTAAATTACATTCTAAGAGTGTTGTTCCCAAAATGAGATAAATAAATAACTTATAATGCTGCAGTCTTATTATTTTAACTTGGAACACTGCTTCAGCAAAATATGAATCTACAATTTCACACAAAAAGAAATAAATTAATTACGTCCATCATCTTGCACACAAATGTAATTGGTATTTCAGACACAAACAAACATATTGAAAAAGGAATATTAAATTATACATGTTGTATTGTCATTCTATACAACAAAGGTGTATTTGGTTTCACCATGGAAGAAAACACAGGTGGTATTCTTTCATGGATAACAATAAAATTTCTGAGCCATTCAAAAACTTTCCAAAAAAAATCAGCAGGGTATGACACTAATAAATTGTGTGAAGTTCACAATATTACTAAAATACAATGTTGTAATACATACACACTTTATTAAAATAATAAGGAAGGTTAAAAAGATGAGTTTAATTAACATTATTATTGTCCAAAGTGGAAGTGACTAGTGGTGGATATATATACTAAGCTGCAAAGCTTTAGTACATGTACATTCTACACATGTGATATAGCCAGCCTCAAATTGGTTCAAAACTTTCAAAGAGCCATTAACCATTAACAAATGAAGTCTTCACCAATGTGAGCATGCAAAAAGCATGATTCACTTGTGTGGTATACATGTACAGCTACATGTATTTCAAACAAGGTTGTCCCACACAAATGGTAAAAGGCAAACGATGTGTTCTCATTAAAATTAAAATATTTTATTCATTTTCATATGGTTTGCTGAGATTGTTTTATTGCATCCAAGAACACAGCCTTAATTGGCATATACACTGCATTTGGGCTTTACATTGCTGTTCCTTTATTAAGCATTAAAAATATTAAATGTTCACGACACTGCAGAGTAACAGAACCCGCTTGTTGAATAGAATATTAATATTATGCTATGTAAGAAATTATGCTTTGAGTTATTTAAACCTTTATCATAGGTCTTAAAAAACCTCTATCATAGGTCTTAAAAAACCTCTATCATTGGTCTTAAAAAAACCTCTATCATAGGTCTTAAAAAACCTCTATCATACAAATGTAGGTCTTAAAAACCTCTATCATAGGTCTTAAAAACCTCTATCATAGGTCTTAAAAACCTCTATCATAGGTCTTAAAAAACCTCTATCATTGGTCTTAAAAAAACCTCTATCATAGGTCTTAAAAAACCTATATCATACAAATGTAGGTCTTAAAAACCTCTATCATAGGTCTTAAAAACCTCTATCATAGGTCTTAAAAACCTCTATCATAGGTCTTAAAAAACCTCTATCATAGGTCTTAAAAAACCTCTATCATAGGTCTTAATAGTGACTGCTTACTATATATCATATCTGATCCTTACACATTTTATATACATGTAGTTCAATAACAAAAGTATAAAGAAGTAATTATTATTCAAGATTTTTTAATGTACACTGTACATACACATGACAGTACTGGTTACTTTATATACAAGGTACTGTACAATGTATGTAGAAACCAGACACTGTGTAAGCTTGTTTATTACTCCAATGAGTGAACAAAACAGTTCCAATTTTAAGCCATTTACCTTTAAGGCAATAAATGTTTATCATCTGGAAGGTACAAGTATAAATTGAGAGTTTCACATTCACTTGGTGTCAAGATCAAAGGTCACTGCATGTAGCTTAGAAATAATATTTTCTGACATTGAATCTTACAAAATTACTAGGAAACTAAAAGGTTAGAAAGTGATTCTGTTGGTCACACAAATAAAAACATACATTGTGTAGAAATCCTTGACAAAAAAATCCCCCTAGATCATCTCAGTTCATGCTTAAATGATCCCCATGGTTTGTCAAAATATTACAGCAAACCATACAATCATGTCACACAGGCAAGATGCCAAAGTACACTTCCAAATATGCAAAATTACTAAGGGTTGTGGTTCAAGGATAAGTACTATTTGCACTTAGGCTCTGCAATATTTCATATAAATGTTAATTTCCCATTGTTGAAACTGCATTTTACAATAGGACAGATGCTAAAAAAGAACAATGACCTAAACGAGCTTAAAATGATTGAAATGAGGGTAGTTTTTTCTTTATGGTGAACATTAATTTTATATCCTTTCCTTTTTATGCTCAGTTACTGGAAAATCATTATCAATAGAGAGGTTTGTTACAGCTTTAGCACCAACACAAAAACCACATGTATGCATGTACATTGTACCGAGATCAAGGAATCCACAACATGGTGAGAAAATAATAGGTTTGAACAAGTCATGTTTCAACCCTTGGAATGAAAAATCTGGAAACAGGCCACACATGATTAGAAATATGATTATGCTGTAGGTTCCAACAGGTATTGTCCAATGATCTGTGAAAGCTTGGATCACTACAACAGCTAGCCTTAATTATTGCATGCATTGATTTGTAAAAAGTACTTCAGTCGATCAATAACCCAGTAGCATAAGGGTCATTCTTCATGCTATCAAAACTTTATACCAACCTCATATTCTTGTCTGATGAGTTCAAGTCTGGTACGCCGTAACTCGACTCTTGTTATAGTATCTGAGTTTATTTGAAGATCAATGCTTCCTAGGAATTAATAAAGGAACAAAATGTTAACTGAAGGACCTAGTGTCATTGACGTCAAGTCAGATGAGACCAGGAATGATGCTTACTTTTAGTGTTCATGAGTTCTTTAGTTCACTTATAAACTATTAGAAAACAATGCAAAACACACTAATGGCTTGCCAATGGAACTACAATGTATGATAGTAGTAACTCATAAGTTTCAATGAATCATTGCTATTCATAAAAGATTTGCTTTCTCTCTAGTCACGCCATGATCTCTTGATCTTTGCATAACTCAGAAAGGTTTCATTGTGTTTCTGTCTGAGACGCACCATCCTTGAAGTCAAATCAAGCAGAACAGGAGGTGAAGCAGAAAGAACTACAGCTTCACTTCTTCTGCTCTCCTAAAAAGTTCAGTTTCAAATTCAAGGTCACCCCTCAGAACATAACACAGAAGTGTGCAATCTCACCCGAAGACATTCCCATCAGGTCCTCAAACCACAATGAAGTGCTTTTGGTTTAATTCTAAAAGCATACCAAGCAAACTAAGGGTCATGCGTTGGGTCATATTGGTTCCAGACTAGAAAACAAAAGCTGGCATGAAGAGAATTAAGGTTGTAGACAGGAGGGCTGACCCCTGAGTGTCAACCTCTATGACGTCCATGACAGGGAACATTTAACACATGCGCGCGCACATTGCCCCTCTGACATGCAAAACACTCTGCTACTCTCCCGCAACAACAAAATGACTTCTATTCAATCAAATTCAATCAAGTTTTCACTCAATGCAAACTTGAATCGTTTGCGTTCGTCAATTCAGACAACCTTTTGTCTTCTTCTCTCTCACTTCCGCGTTGAGCGGGGTTTTGAGTATGCGATAAATAAAGATATAAGTATTTATAAAAGTTTACATATATAAACTCGATGACCACTTAACACAGCCACAGGTACTGACAATAAATCGCGCAGAATGAGATTCGAGCGCTAGCGGTTTCGAATTCGTAATATATGTGGCTTTTTCGTTCACTCAAATGAAGGAACAAGGTGTTGTGTGCACTTACCTAAGATTTTCTTGCACGGCTGGTCTTGATTGATCGGTGTTCGACATGTCGGACAAAAGCGATTCGACCTCAACCATAAATCCAAACACGGCGAACAGAAGACATGCTGATTGGGGCAAACAACCGGTTCTCTGACCTATGTTGGAAAGTATCCGCAACTCAGACACACATCACAAGCAAGCAACAGTGAATTTTCCTTCTAAAAAATCGTGTTTTACCTTTCCGAGGCAAATCTGACAGGAGATCGGCAGCGTCAAAGATACAGAAGCGTTCGTCACTTTGTTGGACGCCATTTTCCAGCCATCTGAGCCCGCGAATGGAGAGTCAGCATGTAAGAATAATAGTCATGGGGCATGCGTATTGAGGATAGTTTGCAAGATGGCGGACTTGGTTGGGTCTTGGTGGACTACTTTAGTTGTGTTTGCCTCTTTATTGAAGCTCCTCTTGTTACGAACCTAGTAAGATTTGATTGCTATGATCATTAGTACTTATGGTGTTTTGTTGTCTTATTGTTTAATGTATTTATCAATGTAATGCCTAAATGGCAAATAATTTGCATATGCAGCCATACATGAGTATAACTATAAATACATGTAATGTACCGATCAATTCGAAACATCACCCCCCCCCCCCCCCTCCCCCCCCCGGGGCAACCCCCAGGCATTTGAATTTTTGGAGTTTGGATTGTTCAAATGCCCTACCCCATCGTTGTATTAGGCGATCAAATGCCCCTACCCCCGGGACTTCAAATACAGCTTTTAGAGTCCCTTTGTTTTTAAGCCAGTCGCTTACAAAATCAGAATTTTGTCCTTTTTTGAAGTCGTCTAAAGTGACCTATGGAGCCCTGTAACGGCCATCCACAAACACAAATGTTATGAAAGAATATCGTGCGATACTGCTTTACTATCGCACAATACTGTTTTATTATCATGCGATAGTGTTTAATATCGCGCAATAATATGTTATTTTAAAATACGTACATTACTTAGCATGGTGGCGAACACGCTACGTGATCATGATACCGGTAATGCTTTTCTCCTTTATATGTTTCTTTTACTTCCGACAACGAATTTGGCTTTACCCGAACACTTACAGGTGATTCAAAATTATATTGAAAATAACAGGGATGCAAGTCGAGAAATACTAGCCATCTAAATGCCATATGAAGTTATATAGGCCCTGGTGCAAAATAATGCCCACGCTTTAATCTGTGTGACTCTCGCTACCATCTTTAAACTCCTTCATCAAAGCATATCTAACAGTTTTCTTGCTAATTTAATACCAGCAAATATTTGTTCCTGAACAAGTGGTGCATTGTGCATTTCCCTGGAGTTCCATTCCTATGGCGTCAATTATTTCATCTGGACTACGTATTGTAGTCCTTTCTCCTTCATAAATTCTTGCTTCTCGTAACACATTTTTTAAAAGCTGGCGAAGACTAATCTTGATGGTGTTATACATTAAAAGAAAAGCGAGGATTTCCATATAATTCAAGCCTAGATTAAAGTACTCAGTCGACTAATGCATCCCTGTTATTTTCAATAGCATTTTGAATTGCCGGTAAGTATTCAGGTAAAGCCAAATTCGTTGTCGGACGTAAGTGAAACAAAGGAGAGCATTACCACATAGCGTGTTCGCCACCATGGTGTCTTGCTAAGTAATGTACGTATTTTAAAATAACACATTATCACACGATATTAAAACACTATAGCGCGATATTAAAACACTATCGCGCGATAATAAAACAGTATTGCGCAATAGTAAAATGGTATCGCGCAATAGTAACACTTTATCGTGCGATAATAAAACAGCATTGCGCGATAGTAAAATGGTATCGTGTGATAATAAAGCAGTATCACGCGATAGTCTTTCATAAAATGTGTTTGTTGATGGCCCTTACAGGGCTCCGTAGTGACCTCTCCGCTCCAATTCCGCTATGATTTCGATCGAAGAAACCACACAGCACATAATTGGAAAAGCGAGACAACTTGTTCGAATTACCCACCCCTCCCTTCCGGTGTCAAATTACCCACCCCAAGGATAGCTACCGATGTCGAATTCCCTACTCCCCGGGCACGAAAATGAGTCAAATGCCCGGGGGTTGCCCGGGGGGGGGATGTTGATGTTTCGAATTGATCGGTACAATTAACTTGTAAGTTGGGGACTTCGATTCTAATTTTTAATTAATTCTTACAAGCCGATCCACAGACTTTGAAGTGCACAGAAACTGGTTGGCAATAACACATAGCCTTCCCATTAACAAGTGGTATTATGAGGTAAATGATTATTATGTAGACATGCAATCTTTGTGTAAATAATCCCTACCCCCGGGGCACTTTAGAGTACTATTTGGTCATTCATTCAGCAGTATCTTTAATTACCTACTTTTACACATAAACATAAAATTGTGCAAAATTTAAGCCAAAAAAACCACAATCTTTTCCATATTCCAACTCAGACTACACTTCGACCTAGGGGCACAATGTTTCATATGCTCTGAAAGAAGAAACCGCTGACCAATTCCTTGCAAATCCCACTGGTCGGTACCTGTGGGTGTCCTCAAGGAAAGTGCAAAAAACATCCAGTGCAGGGATAAAAACTGGCTACAAAAGTGAACAAATCCCCTGAGATATGCCCGCATTTGTTCCTCTATAATCCAAAACAGGTATACCATGGATAGACTTGTATGTCTTATGCACTTACATGTATCAACGGCCTAACCCTAACTCCCCCCCTGGATTACATCACATGTTTAGCTTGATAACTCACTCATTTGCCGTGCTCATTCATATCAAGCTTAACACTTTAAGATAAATTCTGTATCTCCGATCCCGTGCAGCCATGTACATTTACATGTAATACAATTATCTTCTGTATCTCTAGTAGAAGTTTGACATATCTTTTACATGTACTTCTAGTCCACCTCAAAATGGACATTGGACTACCCTCCATTATTTGCCTGGTTCGAGTTTGTCCTTTCCCAAGTGGGTGCCTTTGTTGACCCCAAGATGGTTCTGATTAGCAGTCGGGAGTATGCCAGTACTAAGACAGTTGTATTCCAGAGAGTGTCTGTCATTTTTACTGATATACTATTGGCTTATGCTACAAAGGAGTAAGTACAATACAATCATTATTAGTTGTGACAGTGGTGCTTACTTTGATTCAATAGGCATTACCAAATATTTTGCCCACACTACATAGATATGAGACAATTGAGTAAATAAAGCTATTAGCCATTTTGTAAACTGATAAAGAACTGGGACCTGCAAGCTAGTGTGTATTTAATTGAATTCAGAAAATAATGATTTGTTATTTTTTTTAAATGAATCCCACCACATGAAATAGTTATCACATTGAAATAAAGTATCTTTACTGAGTTTGAAGATGTCGAGTAAATAACAACTGAATAGCAAAGTTTTGAAAATCACAATAATAAGAGAGGTCAGTTTGCATGCACTGAGCTCTCTTTCTTTATTGATTTCATTTTTGAAAGCTCATGCACCACCTCAGTGATATTGAGCAGACCCAAACATCCCCAAAATCAGTCAGCACACTAAATTTGATGCAATCTTTCTTGTGGTGGGGTTTATTTTTGTAATTCAAATAAAATTACAATGATTTTTCGAGATGATTTTTAATGCATGTTGCATGAGACAACTTTTAGTGCAACATTGATGTGGCAACAACTACATGTATGTTACATGGGACAATTTTTGTCGCAACATGTAGCTATTAAGCACCTAGGCTCCTTCTCCAACATTCTTGTTAGAAATTATGGTGGATGAGTGAGTTCTTTGTTTGTTGACTTGGCCTCATTTCTGTTTGTGTAACGAACAGGTTTTTGGGACAATGTTGCACATCAATGGCAAGGGTGTTACATGAAGCAACTCCAACAAAATTCGGGAAACGTTTTTGAAGGTAATTAAAAAACTTACAACATGTTGCTGCAACGTACATTGTACATAATGAAGATTGCATTAAAAATCATCCAGCATGCCATGTATACTACTGACAGTACAGCCCAGTAACATGTACATTTTTCGCGAGCAGATCGCAAACAGTGTTATCAACTTATTAAACTTCTTGCATGTTCTTGCAGATGAGGCACTTATCAACTTCTTGCGGGTTCTGGCGCTGCAAGAAGTTCTTGCAGGACTTCTTCTGTGTGCAAAATTTTTGAGCTGTATTGTATGCTCGCAAAGTTAGTTTGTAAACACCTTGCATACGCGAGGAAATCACAAACAAACGGTTCATGAACAAATTGCAAACAGTTCACAAAAAAGTGTGAACATCTTGGCGAACACTGCATGCAATCTGCTTGCAAAAAATTTGCAAACAAATATACATATGTTTCTGGGTTGTACTGTACATATGTTGACTTTTCACGCAATAATGTTCCACGAATAATCCTTGTTTAAAATCGTCACCTTTATAAGCAGTTGATGCAAGTAAAATAAATGCAAGTCATAAATATACTGAAATTATTATAGCATCAACTACAATGTACTAAAGCGGCACAATTTTTTACAGCTCATTTTATCCAATGATCACCTCGTTTCTGTGTAGTGAGGGGAAATATTTGGTTAGGTCTTCATGTATTATCCTGTATTAACATGTATTAACATATAATAGATGTCCAGTGCTCTGACTGCTAATATACCATTGGTTATTTTTGTTGTCATTGTCGTCCTTTCTAGGTACTGCCACTACTTGCACCGAATCAAAAAATTATCATTTCCAGCACAGAATGGCCTGATACTTGCCCTGCTTGTTATATTTAATTTTGGCTTGTTGATTGTTGACCGTATCCTTTGCTACACCATACATGTACAATGTGTACAGTATATGCTGTTAGTAATTTTTCGTTTCACATAATTTTTATTTGGTAATGTTTTGTAAGTGATTACTTGTTATCACCTGGGCTGGATGTCTAGTATTGGAAAAATTACCAGTAACTATAATATCACAAAAAAATTATGATCACTTCCATTATACTTACTATTATCATTAATGACCTGTATTGCCCTCCAAGCTCTTTCCTTTCAAAACCATTTACAAAAGTCGCATGATGAGGGCGGATTCATGCGTGATGCAGTGGCATAATGCATCTTTTTGCAACTTGTTCGATACAATGTCGAAAATATTCTTGAGAGGATTCAGATCTGGCCTTAAGGGAGGTACATGTACCTTTAAAAGATCAGCATTGGCACAAAGCATGCCTGCACAAGCTCTTGCACTATGCTGTGATGGATCCTGTCTTGTAGCCAGAGCTGGCTTATTCCTAAATAAAAATATAAAATTCACAGCCCGATCAAAGAAAACATTAAAATGGTTGTCAATGAATTATTCAATACTACTGGCAAATCACCATTCCTCTGCTGTGACTTAAATAGCCACCATCATCTTGACATTTTTTTCTCCAGTTCCTACTTTTCTTCCATTTGCTAGATATCCTTGGCTAAGTCCTGACTTTTTCCTTCAAATTCCTCCCCTGGGAGCCTGTACATGTACCTGGTCCATGGGTTTGTCTTGTACATGTAGATTAAATAAACTCCATCTAAGTAAAAATGTTGTTTTTATCTTTGGATGAGCAAACAAGAGTAGTGAAGTGCACGAAGAGAAATTAGTTCCTAATCGAAAGGAAACACTGTCTATTGTTTGTGCTGTCAAGTGCCAGTAAATCAGATCTCGCTAGATTAGTTGAATATGTAATGAGCCTCTTGTTTTAGGGAATGTGTTAGGATTATTCAGTTATCATGGTTCTGATCTGACTCAAATATAATGTCTAATTTTAGGTAAGCTGGATGTAAAGTAAATAAAGCAGA
Organism: Actinernus sp. WN-2022; assembly: GCA_030867875.1. Lineage (NCBI taxonomy): Eukaryota > Metazoa > Cnidaria > Anthozoa > Actiniaria > Actinernidae > Actinernus > Actinernus sp. WN-2022. The sequence goes on along the minus strand of JAOWCC010001751.1, from coordinate 21,475,009 downwards.
CTGGGGCTAGCTGATTAGAACCATTCCAAGACAATAATTATATGTGCTTGTGTGTTGATCTTAAGATTAGGAATAAGTATTTTGCATGTTAATTCCACCAATCTTTGCTTATCTTTTGTTATTATGCCCTTTTTATATGCTTGATGGTAGAATGTTTATGCCTTAAAGTATTGCGTTCTATGAGCCATCTGGAAGACACTCACAATGCCCTCTCGTCATTTTAAAATAAATTTATATTACTGATCTACAAACAAGACATTGTTTCTTGTTCCTTGGATATCTTTTGCTGCCTGCCACAGGAAGACTTCTTCATTACCTCAGCAGTTTTAGTCTTTTAGTTATTCCAAAAATGGCAGTAGTTGAAACTTGTAAGGTCAGTTTCATGTTGTTTCTTAAATGTTGCTTTTGTTAAGTTTTTAAGTTTTTTTTATTCAAGAATGTCTGATAAAAATCTTAGATTCTGCATTAACAGCAGAGTATTAAAATACAAAATTACTGTTGGCAATTGATAGACTTGAGGAAAACCTTCTTTTTACTCGTGTGTGAATCAAGGAAAATAGTTGTAATAGTACAGTAACTACATGTACATGTATAAGAGATATATAATACCTGTGCACTGTATTTTCACATTCATGTACATTGTTTACTTGTCTTTGATGCAGGGTTATAGCTTGCCCAAATACCTAACTTCACAGTAAGAAGTCTACATTGCATGGTTCTTTGTCCATTGTGCAAGTTGTCAAACTGATCTACTAGCCAGACATGAAAATTCACTAGGCCTGGGCTATTGCATGGACACAACTTTTGTGTTGTGTCGTGCCCTGTGATGGCCTCTGTAATGATAATGACTTATCGTTCTATTTGATTGATGTGTAATCAATACTTGATTAGCTGCACCCATATTATGATCATACATAAGGTTTGCTACTTATAAAATAAACAGATTGATCAACTAGTCTCAGTGTGTATACACTCTTTTGTAAACCATCCTTCACAGCTCTCCATTCAAATATACGGTTCATTACAGCCTCTTCTTTTTTGTTCAAGCCTTAACAATGTGCAGATATTCATTTTCAGTACAATGGTTTTTTATTTGGAATGCTGCTCCTATCAATCACAAGAGTATCTGAGGTGAGTATGGAGTTATGTGTTTAGAATTATAAATTATCTGCTATTTATGCCCTATTTATGAGATGGGTTAAGACTGGTTAAAATACTTTTTTAAATGCCTGTGTGATATATATACATGTAAAGGGAGTTATTTTGTCTCTTATCATGTTTCAGACTACAATACTTTTTTTTTGTTTTGAAGATGTGTAATTATTAAGCTGTATATATACATGTATGACAGTAAAAAAAAAAAAAACTGAATGAAATGAAATAGCTACAAAATTTGTCTTGTGTATATGCTTTAGTGTTGTGACTTTTGAAGCAAATGTAGTGTATATTGTTTTGCTGTAGTATGCATGTCAGAACATGAATGTTTCTCAAAATCTTTCTCAGGGCAGAAATTTGGAGGGAGCATTCTGGTTTGCCACTCTGTTAAACTTCAAGCACTTGTTTCTGTATGTGGCACCAGCTTTCTTTGTATACTTATTGAGGACCTATTGCTTCAAAACTGTGGAAGGGAGGCCAGGTAAGGGGATAGGAGATCGGTAAAGTATGTCAATGAGCCTTTTGCAGGAATACAATCACATGGTTGTACTGGACGTCCCTGTTTACATAATATAAGGATGTAATATAGACAGCTGACCTACTTTAAGGGACAAGAGATTCATCCCAGTCAGGGTTTCGCAAAGATTCTGCTACCCTCTTCTATCAGCTAATTTTTTACAGTACAGAGGCACATGAAAGAACCGCGGCAGCCCCAATGGTTTTCTCCAGTACAGTTGTATTTTTTGGGGGTAAAAACAGCATGTGCTGATCTAACATAATCTGTGACATGGCTGTGTTAATTAAGAGCATCAAATATACTAACCTGAAATCATGCCCTCCTTTCCTGTGAATTAATTCACAGCATGTGCAAAAAGGAGGGCCTGATACAAACACTTTCTGAAGCGTGTGTATTAACAGACCAAATTCTGGTCTTTTTTCTGATTGGTTGAAAAAAAATTATACATTTAAAAGTGCGACTTCTGGCATGTAAAGTTGAATTACAGTTTGATTGGCTTGGATGGCTCATGCAAAATTTGTGACATGATTCGTGGCAGGGGATGAAAAACGATTTGACAAGCATTTGTATCAGGCTCTCCTTTTCCTCTCTCTCACTTCTTTTATTTACTTATTTCTAAAGTGGAAAAGAGAGAGTTCCTGATTGCAGGTTATAAATATACTAACAACACAAGTTTGTGGACCTCAAATCAAAAAAATACATTTATTTAATATCAGGTTAATCCACCATTCAGAAAAAGATGATGGCTTGCACCTTTACCTACAATTCTTTGCACACAAAAAACTTTAAATTTGTAATAAAATTGTGGCAGGGAGGTTTTAAATCCTGAAAACAAACCAGTACAAGTGTTGTTGCCAGTTCACTGGTTTTGAAGAGAACAGAAGATTTCTGTGTGTTATAAAATTGCGGCAGAGAGGTTTTAAATCCTGAAAACAAACCAGTACAAGTGTTGTTGCCAGTTCACTGGTTTTGAAGAGAACAGAAGATTTCTATGTGTTATCTTGACTGTATTAGGTTCACATTAGTCTCCCTCGCAGCCGTTCTTAGTGTCGGGGGGGACAGGTAGCCCGACACTAAGAATGGCTGCGAGGGAGACTAGGTTCACATGGGATTGTGGTCAAATGTACAGCTGTCATCTTTTCCTGTACGGTGAGTACATAGTCACTTAGGTTACTGTTAAATGTACTCTCTGGTAAGTTCCTATTATTCTCATGAGTCCCTGAAATACACCACCACAACAGTTTGTGGTGACGGGTCCAGGCCCACAACCGAAATAATATTATTATTGGTATATACCACACCAGTGAACATTACTTTTCACACGCTCTGATTGGCTACTCAAACAGTGAATATGATTTCATATTCACCTCCAAGTGAAGCAGCGATCACTTCACTCGAGTTTTTGTCCATTTGACAGAAAATAAAATATAAACTATTTGGTGCAGGGTATTCACCTGCAGAGTGGTATATATAAAACAATATTACCAGTATTCACCTCAGTGTTGGTGAAATATTATTTTACAGTAAATATCCACCACTATTCACCAACACTGAGGTGAATAATTGTTAATTATTACCACCATTATATCCATAGTTACACACTTGACTTAAGTACTTACTTAAAGTAAGGGAGGAAGCCCATAAGATCCTGGCATAATTTTTAATAATTAAGTAATTAATTATGTATACAATGTATGTATAAACTGATGTGTAAATACATCTGGGATGAAGTAAATACGCTTGAATATATTAAACTGGACTTGCCTAGTTATTTCATAATTATACAATGTATATACACAGTAAATTGTCCTTAAAATTAAACACTAACTGTTATTGAGCCAGAACCACAATTAAACTTAAAGTAAGGGAGGAAGCCCATAAGATCCTGGCATAATTTTTAATAATTAAGTAATTAATTATGTATACAATGTATGTATAAACTGATGTGTAAATACATCTGGGATGAAGTAAATACGCTTGAATATATTAAACTGGACTTGCCTAGTTATTTCATAATTATACAATGTATATACACAGTAAATTGTCCTTAAAATTAAACACTAACTGTTATTGAGCCAGAACCACAATTAAACTGACTTATATAACCCTCATTATCGTAACACTGGCTCACCTGAGGCCCTCTCATCCACATAGGAACTTATTTCTCTTACACTACCAATAATTAGTCATACATTCATTGTCCATTACAAGAGAAATCTATTACACGTACACACAATGTACATGTATTATAAGCTGCCAGTTTAATTTTATGCAAAGAGAAGTACTAATTGTTGCTCTCAGTTTTTTCTAAATCTAATGACTTTTTATATTTGCATATAATGAAGGATTATTCTATCGGTACGAATTGTACGAACGACTGTACGAATTACTAATTAGCTCTAAACACCCTAAACCCTGGTGGAGGGTTAGGGTTAGGTTTGTAGTCAGGGTTAGGTATTATCGTTGTACGAATATGATGTCACCGTACGAATCGTACAATTCGTACCAAAGTAATAATTATGTTACTTATATAGAGATAGGTCCGCTAATCTTTATTATGGACCAGTATCTTGTAATTCCCTTTACAGAGGGGCGTGGCTGGCTTTTAGGTGTGAGTCTGTGGGACTTCTCTCCAATCAGACTCATTAAACTTAGCTTCTTTGTTGTCATGGCATTTGGAGCATCGTTTGGGCCATTCATTGCTATGGTAAGTAATCTTGTATATTTTATCACTAATATCAACAATCTGATTATAGATGGGTTGCACATGACATCACGGCAGCCATGTTGGTGTACATTTAACAATAGATTCTTTGTTAGCTTCTTTTGTTAGGTACACCAACATGAACGCCATACCCTTTGTCATTTGAATCACTGGGGATTGAGTGCAACCTAAAAAACACTTAAATGTAGTGTCATGTGTGAGATACCCAGGTGGGGAGGTACGCCCTTGTACATGGATAAGCCAATGATAAAGGTATGTGCCGTGGGATAGGCTATGGTCTTTGAGGTGCCTTAAGGTTACCGTATACCTTCGCGGATGTGTCTCGCAAATAAAATCGTACGCGCATCGTTTCTAAGGAAACTATAGAAACCTATATATCACTGGAAAGATTATACAATGTAGAATGCGCTGAAATGGTTTCTTCGCACAAATATTACATTTTCAGAAAATGCTAAGGCAACAAACGCAAAAAGGACGAGTCTCAAATAAGTGAATTTATGTGCCTCTGCGTTTGCGCCTACGAACGATTCAGCTGCATAATGTCAATCAGCACATGATAGCCTGTCAAAGTGTGTGAGCGTTTTTTTATATTTTACTTTGTTCAAATGCAATTCATCTTCAAAGTTTCAATCGAAATAATTTCTGTGTTTCATCGCGAAAAGTACTCGTATAAGAAAACTAATTAAAATAACGCTAAACGCTCACACACTTTGGTTCGTAAGTAGCTCCTCTAACTTCAGGCCAAGTTTCATCAAGATCTCACAAGTCTTCATACCCTATAAATTCATCCAAAGACAGCGAGTACTCATAAAAATCTATCGGAGTTTTTGGCTCTGAAGAGTTAGTAAACACATCACACCTCATCAAAGCAAACGTCAACACTAAAACCAACTAGCCAATTATATGTAAGGACCCCCGGAGCTTATGAATAGGCCAGAAATTCGCGGGAAATTAGTAAGTAGCTCAAATTGCATAAGAAACCTGCATTCCGCTCTCGCGTACTAGTGTAGTTTCACAAATATTCGACAGAGCATTGTGTTATGGCCAAAACTGGAGATAATGCACACAAAAAGAAAAATAACGGTAGATCAACGGGTTGTACCAATAAGGGAGAGGGCCGGATAGCGAAAATAAAACCGCGTCGAAAGGCAATTGAAAAGCGAGTTGTAAGTAACCTCGTGCTCCGAACGTTAACGTTGACCCTAAACCTGCTATGTTAGCGGCGATGAGATCTCTTGGGTATGTATAGCTTTTAGTTTCTACTCAAGCACATATCTTCCCGTGTTGATGTTCTTATAAACGGCTAACGGAATAATTGTTACATATTTGATGGCGACTTATTCGCAGATAAGCGAATGCCTGTGGTACGTACATGTAATGGGATTAGAGGGATTTATAACGCCTAAGCGATTTATTTACTTTCCTTCAAAATACGTTTTTTTCTAATATCTCTCAAACTATTGCATGTTTTAAATATATTTTTTCGGAAAATTGAAGGTCAATCCATCAACTTCAAAAGAATTTAAAAAAAGTTTTTTTGAAGAAAACGTGCCGCGAAGGTATACGGTAACCTTAAATAGGAGCCTTAAATAGGGTCCCATATGTTGTATTATCATTCTTAAATAGAATATCAGCCATCCCTTCATGTAGAATGACACGAATTGCTACCAAATTGTATTCTATTGTATTGTATTGTGTTGCATTCCATTGTTGTATTGAATTGTATTGTGTTGTATTCTATTGTATTTTTGGTAAAAATCTGTGTTGTCCTACATAAAGGGATTGCCAAAATATCTGATCCTTAAATAGGCTACATTTTTTCTTTCACCTAACTCTTGATTTGCAACTGATCGTGCATGTGCTTAACACCTGTTAAATGTAACAACCTTCAATAAACATAAATCATTGCACAATTATTGAATCACTTCCTTAAATTGGGTCTCATATTTCAGTTTCAGGCCTTGTAAAGGATACCAATTTCCCAATTTTTAATCCTTAATAGTGTTAGGGTTTCGATAATTTCCGTGGCACACCCCTATCCTAAATTTCCAGGAGTATCCCCCTCCCCCCAGGAAGTGAGATACAACTGTAGTTACCCACCTTCTACTTGGGAGTTCCTTACCCACCCTCAAGGGAAAGACATATTAATTTTCAGGGTCTTAAAGGAACAGTGCCGCGGTAATGCGCACGCGTAACGTGATTATTAATAATGAGAAAGACAATGGAAAATCACGCTGTCAATGTCACGTCACATCAAAACTCAACTGATCTGGAACGACCTTTGGAATTTTCGCTAGAACGAAATCTAGAGTTAATTGTTTTGTAATTTGCATCAGTTGAGAAGTTCAGGATTTAGAATCATATAAACTTCCTACTGGAACATGAGATAGTGCTTCAAAGATCTACATGTATGGTATTCAGGATAATAGTTTAGGAATCCACTCGGCAATGCCGACTCATAAACAAACAACAACTTCTGTGTGAATTATAATATTTCATTCTACTGCAGTTTTGCAAAGTGAAAGCGAAACTACAGGGAAACTAATGTTCTGACTTTGATTTTAGGATGAGTTGTACAATTATAAGAGCGCTTCCACTACAAAATCGGGGAAGAAAAGAGTTCGATTTTGCTAGCGAGGCCTTGAACTGTACCGAACGAAGGCCGTGTTGACACTTCAATAAATACACGCAAATCATAGTACATTCAGCGACATACAAGCAGAGTAAATCTCCCTTACATTCTCACTGTCTCCAAGTTTCCTAGGTCGTTCATTGTCTCCCTCTCAAATGCTTTGGACGAAACTACCAGGACACTGAATTCAGAGTCAAAAATACTCGCAAAAATTACTGAGACGAACGAAATACCATCTTAAATCCTAGGATATAAAACTAAATTACTATTCTAAATAGGTATAAGGTCAAATGAAACTTAGGCAAAACCGATGGAAGAGGATTTCTTTCACGTATCAAATCTCTCTCCATCTTTTGATTTCTGGACAACCCAACCAAAATTCAAACATGCGCACATGCGCACTAAGGATGACACTGTTCCTTTAATCTTCCTCACTGGTTAGCTGAGTTGGTGGAGCAATCAGTCTGGCCACATCTTTCAGCAGAGACTGGTGGCCCAGTCTCCACTTCTGATCAATATTTGATGGGGGCGGACACAAGTATTGATTTTTGTTGTTGTTTTATTTTCAATGAAAGCCAATGTACTCAGGAAAGCTATTAATACACATACGCATATATGCTTTTGGGTTGTACATGTACGTGAAATATTGAGCGATTTACAGTTTGTTGACATTTCTCCCCTCATCTCCCCACATTGTTTAAAATTTGGAATTTCAAATTTGTTTGAAAGTTGAGCATTCAAGTTGAAGTTCACTTTATTTTGCACTATTTTTTAAAGATAATTGCAGTAGAAATAATTGTAGAAAGAAAAAGAGAGATACGGTAATAATAAAATAGTTATGAATTTCAAGAATGTGCATAGAGATAAAAGGAGCCATAGGCTTTCTAGTTGACCCCTATCACAAGAAAAATAGACGAGCATGGCTGGAATTAATATTAATAGGAAGACAAAATTATTTACAATATTGTTACATAGTTATATGGAAACGTTGACCCAAAAAATATATATATATATGTAAAGAATAAAGATGGTATAAATATATATTCATTCGATCTTAGTTATTGTTCTATATTATTTTACAATTTTATACAATTTCATAATTTAGGCCTGGTTTTCAAGTAAAAATAATTTGTATTGTTTTTTAAAACTATTGTGTGGGAGGGATTTTATTGATAACAATATTTTTCCCATAATCGTGATGCAAGAGATTTAAATCTTGATAGACCATAATTAGTTCTGGAAGCTGGTCTGTATAATTATTGGTTGGTAGCATATCTAGTATTATAGTTATGAATATCAGTGGCAGAGAGGACTAAGTCGAAAAAAGCAGATGGTACACCTACTTTAACATATTATTAATTCGAACTGCACGAAGAACCATTACTGATTAACTTGGTACCAAAATTATGCTGATTTGTTGATATGTACCATGAATTAATTCCACCAATCACTGTAGGATTTTGGGTAGTTTTTTTAACAGCAGCTTCCATTGAAAAGGCAGCTGACAGATTACAACATTTCTGTTTCATCAGGGACAGATGCCTCAAGTCCTTTCTAGGTTGTTTCCATTTAAAAGAGGACTCTGTCATGCCTACTGGGCGCCTAATGCGTGGGCCCTGTATAATGTATTGGATAAAGCAGTGGCTATTGTAGGTAAGGTGATATGTTTTTCACTGTAAATAAATTTAATAATTGGGTATATTTACAAATGTATGTCATTATATGTGGTACTTGTTATGTAACCTGACACCATAATATGGTCCATGGCAGCATACATGTAGAACTCATCCAGTACTTGAGTGATCATTGTCAAACACAGCATTTGTGTACATTTTGTACAACTAGAAGCTTGAGAATTTGCAGTCACACAATTCCTAATTATTTCCTCTCAATGAACCCCTAGATTTCCAAGTTATCGTGAACCTGAACCCATATTTTCTCCCTGTTTGGTTATTCTGAACCGTCTATAACCGGGATTGAGACATATTTTTCAGGAGAAATAGAAATTAGGTTCAAACTCAGATCCAGTACTGCCACACATATATATTACATCATAAACAAGAGTGCACCCCCCTCCCCCCTCCCCCCTCCCCCCTCCCCCTCCCCCAAAAAGTGTTGGCAGCCACAAGCTTCTAAATCACATCCAGCACTTTTTTTCTCCCCTCCCCTCCCCCCTGGTTATTGGTCGCCTGGCTTCATTAGTGGTGGTCACTAGGTATCTTCTCTTAATAAAAAAAATAACAACAGTTTATTCACTGACAGCACAATTTATACACTCTAACAAATGGCTCTTCATCTGTGATGACTAAATAAATAAAGTGGTATACACAAATGGATGTAGATAGTAGATACTGGTATGTGATTTAGACAAACATCTGAGTCTGGTTGTTCAATGGGTGGATAACACTATCCACTGGATAAATCCCTATCTAGTGGATAAGTAGGGGGAAATGTACTTTATGATCCAACTGACACATGTCGGCCGACTGTCGGGCGACTAATGAGCAACACTTGACCATTTGGTTTTATTGTTATTTCTGGCTTAGGTACAAAGGCAGGACTTATCCCAAGAGAGGTCATCCAAGGACAGGCATCCATGACAGGGGGACTGATAGGCCAGTCACGTCACCTTATACTACCTACTGTTCCACCACTAGCAACAATAGTACTCACACTACTAGCAATCACGGTAATAAGCCTGCCATACTTGGTATTTCTATAATCTGTAAACTGGTGCTGTCATCTTTATACCATTATCAGTCCATCTTGTCCTTAAGCCTGATTTACACTAGTGACATAAGCACAAGCACAAGCAACATATGCAGATGCAGTATTATTCATTGATCATTAGTGGTACTAAATTTGTTCTTCTCATTCGTGTAGATGTGATTACTGTATCTGTGTAACTATGTTGCTTGTGTTTTAATCTGCTTGCAGGCAGTAGAGGGTGTTTTTCGCAGAGAAAATGGATTGCAGAAGACGGATATTGAAGCGGCCGCCATATTGGCCAAACAGGATCGAGTGACAGGGGACGGGGAGGGGGTGGGGGAAGAAGAAGTTTCGATTTTCCTTCTTCCCCCACCCCCTCCCCCTCCTTTGTCACTTGGCCAATATGGCGGCCGCTTCGATATCCGTTTTCCTGCGATAAACACCCTCTATCGCTTGCAAGCAGGCTACTTGTGTTTATGTAGCTAGTGTGAACCAGGCCTTAAAGCACAAGCAACATATGCTGACACAGTAATTCATTGATCATTAGTGGTACTTGTTCCATTCGCAGGTGCATGATAAGAACAATGTTGCTTGTGCTTATGTCACTAGTGAAAACCAGACTTTAAAGTAGCCTGGGAAACCACACTATATTTGAACGAGGGAAGAATGGTGCGAGGACAAAAAAGGATGTAGGGGGGAGGGAAGGAGAAGGGAAAAAGAGGCTTGCTTTAAAGTGAAATGAAAACTGGCAATGGCCAAATATTAAATACCTTTGACATTGTATGATCTTCAATATGTGATCTGAAAAAGTTCACTGGTAAGAATTACGTTCAAGTATTTTACTGTACATTTTAAGAGCTACTGTGATATACACTTAATGTCGTCATAGTTTGACCCATATTAACATCTCATTTTATTAAAATCTCATCTGAGGAAAATACATGATATCATACTTGCGCGCGGACGGCACGCGTGCACATTGCTATGACCAAGAGAGCATAAATAAGAGAGGGAATCTCCAGTACGCGTGCTTGTGCGATGATAATATGTCTAATAGAATATATCTTTAGTAACCGGAAGCAGTTGAAGCGAAGTGCGCGGGCACGCGACAACAGTGCCATGGCTCGAAAATATTTTGCCGCCATGGGTTTGTCGTGCGCTCGCGCACTTCTCAACTGCTTCCGGTTACTAAAAATAGATTTTATTCGACATTATCATCGCACAAGCACGTGGAGATTGCCTCTCTTACTTGTGCTCTCTTGTTATGACGTAATGAGCAAACAATAATAGGAGCAATATAAAATGATAATATAATAATAATAATAATGTCTCCTAAGAAAGCCCGAATGCGCTTTACAATGTTACAATTCAAAAATACGCAATAAAACTAGTTACAATTCAAATGTAATGAAACGAAAAACATGTATATGAATATAAATAAATGTGAATATAGATAATGAACTATGTAAACTATGACTAAAAATTGAAGTAAAAATTGAAGTAGAAGTAGAGTGCGAACAATAAAAGCATGCGACAACATCAACCAAACAGCACAAAACAGCACCAATTAAACAAGAAAAGGGAAGGATGTTGGCACTATTCAGTACTATTCAGCTAAAACAGCCGCCACATGCCTCTACCGTCCGCACTCTAAGAAAGCAAAAGTAAATAGTTATCAATAAAATTAGAAAAAAAGCCTTCCTAAAAAGATGGGTCTTGAGCCTGGAGTTAAAGATACCGACAGACGGACTGATCTTAATATTAAGGGGAAGTTCATTCCACAATTTTGGTCCAGATACAGAAAAAGCTCTATTACCACAAGATTTAAGATTATATGAAGGCTGGTGAAAAATAAGTTGATTAGATGACCTAAGACTGCGCACCGGAGCATATTGGACAAGTAACTCGCTTAGATACGATGGTGCAGTACTATTCATAATTTTAAAACAATAGAGCAAGATTTTGAAATTACTGCGCTGCTCCACCGGGAGCCAATGTAGCTCTATGAGCAAAGGAGTTATATGCTCAGCCTTGCACGATAGCGTTATGAGTCTCGCAGCCGTATTAAGTACATATTGTAGCCTTTGTAATAAATAGGACGGGAGTCCATAGAGAAGCGCGTTATACCCATCAATTTTCGAAACAACAAATGCATTAACTAACGTTTTGGTCGATTCTACATTAAGGAACTTCCTAACCTGAGAGATGTTTCTAATATGATAGAATGCAGATTTACAAAGTTCGTTAATGTGCTTATCAAAGTTCATGTTATCGTCAAAGACGACACCAATTTTCCGAGCAGAGCAAGTGGGCATGGTAGGCTGTGATCGATGCTTAGCGTGAAGGACCAATAGTTCAGTTTTATCGTTGTTTTGCATGAGGTTATTAGATATCATCCAACACTGTAATTCACGGATACAGAGTTCGATTCTCGCTCGCGACTTCTGCATGTCTCCAAGCAAAGACCGCTTAAATGATAAGTATATTTGGGTGTCGTCCGCATACATGTGGTAGGAGACACCACGACAACACAAAATGTCCCCAAGGGGGGAAGTAATTAGAAGGTATAGTAGAGGCCCCAAAACAGATTCTGGGGAACACCGCAAATTAGGGGACGACAAGATGATCTTGCTCCATCTATGCACACAAATTGCGATCTTTGAGAGAGGTATGATGTGATCCACGTATGATATTAGGGCTTAAATTGATCGTAAATGTATTAACATTTGATATTGTCCTACCTAGAAGAAGGGGGCAAAGCAGTACTTTTCTCGATAATCGACTCGGATTTCAAGATTAACATACTCAAGATTTCCGGAAATTCTCGAAGGGAGTCTGATGTTTACAGCGCGACGCGAAAATGTAGGACATGTATGTACACTTTTAATGTATTCGCATACTTTCGTGCACGTACCACGTTCGAGATTATCCAATCACATACAAAAGCGGATCATCAAATAAACAAACGAAACCATAAATGACCTACTACGCCGAGTACACCAAATCTCAATCCGCGTATACTACCACAGGGAACCCAAGCGGGAAGCCCACATGCACTCAATATGCCTTTTGCAGGAATGCAATCATGTGGGTGAACTGGACGGCAAAAATATCGGACTTCACATATTTAAAAGCCTTGTACGAGATCGGTAGTGTTATTAGCAAAACCTGTTTGTAAATGCTATTTCCAACCTCCAAACGATTGTCGATCTTTCTAAATCTGCGTTTTTGAAGATGGCTTGCCGACCAGCATCCATGGCAACGCCTTTCCCATGGGGATCACGAGCTCAATTCATTCGTTATTGAAGTATATCAACACGTGACCGTTTCCTGCAAACGGCCTATTAGAAGCCTCACGAAGTTCGCACCGGGTCGTGAAGCAATGACTAAAATAGACTCCTTTCCATTCCCAGCCTGCTCTCCTACACACGTGGTCCCGACCCAGTGGTGCTAGGGGTTTTCTGCGCTGTCTCGTCCTGTGTGCCTATGGATCGTTTCTGTTTGGATGGCACGTCCATGAGAAGGCTATACTGATGATTATAATTCCTCTAAGGTAATGGATAACGTTTTTCAATCAATGAATAAATCAACTTTATTTAGGCGCTCTGAATAATAGCGATGTTTACTCCATTGTCATTAATGTACCAACCATTGGTTCCTGGGCAATCCCTTTTTGTTGGACGACCGATTTTTTACCAAAAATACAATAGAATACAACACAATACAATTCAATACAACAATAGATCGCAACACAATAGAATACAATAGAATACAATTTGGTAGCAACTCGTGTCGTCCTACATGAAGGGATGGCCGGTTCCTGACACAAAATCATGGTTGGCACATTAGCATAACAATTGTAATGTTTATCAACATGATACATCGCTATACAGTAACCCTCGAAACTTGTATTCTGGTTGCACCATTATACTGTAGCTCTATTGTTTTTGTACTGCACGTTCTAAAGGTTAGGGTGTTTTGTATTGTTGGGAAAGCCAATGCTGTGGCTCGTTTCGAGCGGTACAGGCCGGCTCGGCACGCTAGCCCCAACAACTAAAAACTGATTTCCAGTTGTTGGGGCTAGCGATGTTGAAACAATACAATATAATTGAATAAAACTAAAATACAAATGTGGACTCTAATAATACTAATGATAATAATAATGATAATGTGATGATAATGATAATGATAATAATTTACGCGGTGCTGATAGACTCCTTGATGCTCACTAAAAAGACGTCAATAGTATAGAATGCACATGCACAGGAAAGCTAAAGTCACAAGGGACACGAAGACTTTGTCAGCAGTTGGGCGCGGGACAATGCAAGTAGCCGACGAGTCCAAAACGACCGAAACAATCAGTTCCCTGTTTATGTACTGTATCCCGAGATTTACAGCTTTTCATATTTAGATGCAGATTGGCGCAGTGGTAAAACACTCGCCTCTCACCGCTGCGGTCCCGGTTTCGATTTCCGGCTCGGGTACCGTATACGAGTTACGTTTGTCGCTGATTCCTTATCTGCATTCAAGGGTTTTCCTCCGGGTTCTCCGGTTTTCCTCCCTGCGTAAAACTCAACATATGAGTCGGGTGTTGTGTGTCCAAATTGACGAGTGTGTGAGGAGTAAAAGCAGGCCCACATCTACCATAATAATTAGCCTGCTATAACAAATAACACATCATTGTTGTTGGCGTTATCGTTAGCCATACTGACGAGCCCCAGATAACCGAAACAGCTTCCTGTTGACGTACTCTATTCCGCGATGTACAACGTTTCACATTAAGCCGCATGTGTCATAACTTCGGTGCCCACTATATTGTAGACATGGCTGAACGACGGTGAACGTAGCTGAATCAGGAATAACTTGGTTGAGCAAGGGCCATGTTGAATAACAACGAAAAGGCGATTCGATGTGTTATTTCACTTGACCTACCATCGGTCTGGCTCAGTCGATAGAATGTGTAGATCATCCCCTTGTTTTTTTCTGTTGCAGTTTACTGGCCGTGCAAGATAAGCAGGATGCGCGTGCATTTCTCGTCCTGTCATCTGCTGGTCATTTGGCACTGTTTCCTCTGCTCTTCCGCCCAGAAGGTAAACTCTCATGTTTTCTCTTCCATCTAATACGCCCTGTACTCTGACAGACACGACTGCAGTCTCCGAACTGCTGGTACGTTTGTGCATAGTTAATAGAGTGGAATGGTTATGAAACCCGGCAAACTTCAAAGGGGCTAACAAAGGCGCTGCGATTTATGTTGGAGAGGTTTTTGGCGTCAAAGTTTTGTTTCGTTGATGAGCGCATCTTTAATATGTATCGGTATCCCCTTTGTGACATATTTGTACGCGCATTACGTCACACATGTGCGCGCTTTACGTCACATGTGCGCGCGCATTACGACATATATGTGCGCGCATTGCAGTCAGCATCGTTTGCATCCTCGTTTCCAGTGCGTCCTCGACTTGCCAGAAAAATCGGAGGAGGCACTGGGTTGCAGCAGTAGCCCACGTAAAACTTTTCGTAATAACGTATTGCGTGCTATAAAATACTTTAGTTCAATTTATTCATTTGTACTCTCTTTTATTTTGTATGTACGTAATTTATGTAACCAAGAGAGCATAAGTAAGAAAGGGAATATTTTAGCGTGCTGTGTGCGATGATGTCGAATAAATTAATTTTAGTAACCGGAAGCGGGCTGAAACAAAGTGCGCGAGTGCGCGACAACAGTCTCATGGCGGGAAATATTTTCCCGCCATGAGATTTGTCGCGCGCTCGCCGGCGCACTTCTCAGCTTCTTCCGGTTACTAAAAATAGATTTTATTCAATATTATCATCTCACAACATCTCACGCGCGTATTGGAGATTCTCTCTCTTAATTATCCTCTCTTAGTAACTCTGAACTCTGAATTTCTAACCGGGACCTGAAACAACCATAGCGGCTGATCAAAGGCAGGACCCGGCTAAATCACAGATCGAATTGGAATTTAGCGTGTTGGTTTTTGCGGAGGGAGGAAAACCGGAGGACCCGGGGAAAATCCTCGGAGCAATGGCGAGATTCACTTGTTAAAATAAGGGTCATGAATCAGAAACAAAACGAATAACATGATGAGGAACAGAACGTGGCTCCAAATTTAAGTGCATGAAAGCATTGTAACTATATAAAAATAAACTCTGATTTTTGTAGTTAATATTATGTGGCATATTTCAGGGTGTTAGTTTCATAAGCCTTCCGTCTAAATTGGGTGCAACATTGTAAACACGATAGGGTTCCTTCGCGTTGGTCCCACAATACAGAGATACAATTAGGACGCCTCGAGTCTACCTGACTGCGGTCTCAGGAGTTATTCAGACACGATGAATGAGATCAAGACCTGATTCATTGTTCGTTGTGCCGTTTATAAAATATTTTCGAAATACCCGGAGACATCTTGGACAATTAGGCCGAATTGTCCGAAACAAATTGCTGTACATGGTTACAAGTTTTTTTTCTCCTAGAATTCATGAACTCATGCACACACATATGCAAGAAAAATTGGTGTGACCTCTTTCCAGAATACCTCAATGCAGGAAAACGTATCAAAATATGCCAAAAACATTTGCCAGCTGATTTTGCCTCCGGCTCAACTCGCTGCGTGCGCTGGGCCTCCGCCTTAACCAAACACCTATCATAGGACAAGTATCTCAAACAATACATTTTCTAGCAGAAACACTGTACATGTCAGGTGACTAACGTACCAACGTTTAGCTAATAACGAAAAGATGAAAAACGAAATGGATATTAAAGATATTTTTATACACTTTAGTTTCAAATGTACTCTTTAACAAGATCTTTCGTCATCTTAAAAGTAAACAGTGTTATGAAGGTAATTAAGTAACTAATTGTATTTTAATGACGTTTTATAACTGTATTATAAAGACGCCGTTGTACACATGCCGTCGAGGTAGGATCATCATTAAAAACCACGGCAAATAACTTGAATATTTAATAATAATAAAAACTTGAACTGCAAAACAACGAAGTATACTTCCTTCCATGTTTTCCTTTGTCAACTGAGCCCGCGATATTGCAAACTGCGGTAACCTGAAATGGCGCGGAAAAAACTGCGTGCGCAAGTTCTTTTCCGCTTTTTTTATTATCTTTATTATTTCATCCATTTCGTTTTCATTGTTTTCATTCTTTATTTTTGCATCCCTCAAGCCTCGTGGCTCATTTTACAATCACCATTTGTTTCTTACCGTTGTTCTTTGGCTGTAATACTTGAGCAGAAAACTAAAATTAAAGGGGGAAGGGGGGGGGGGGGGGGGGTGTGCAGGTGTGCAAATATTTTCAATGACGAATATAAAAACTTGCACGCTATACAAAGATGGTCCATCTAAAAGCGTTTGGACAAGTCTCAAAACTAAGTAACATCGTGTTGTTGTTTTGTAGAAACTCCCATCAAGATGTGTCTGATGTTGATGTTCACTATTCTGTCGTTCTACTCACTTTGTCTGGTGCATTGGTAGGTGTTTTAGAAAATTTGAACAAATTGCAAATTGGGCCCCCTATGGCGGGCTTCTGATGTCACGTTGCCAAGTAACGTCGTTCGGTTGACATCAGGCATGATCGAACAAGTTTTGCTTTTCTTTTTCGCTCATCGCCCGTCAAAAACACAGTTGTAAAAGTTTAGTAGCAGTTTTCAAAGGGCCTTTTACCTCGGTAAACAACCCATAATATTCATTATCCCTCGCGATGATGTAATGAGTATTTACAAGGTATAATTAATTATGCAAAGTGCCAGTTCACAGAGCGGTTTGGAAGAAAGTCGGCCCACCCTTCTTGTTGACGACTTTAACACCTCGTTCTCGTTGTCGCATTGCTCGTCAGGTCAATAAGAGGGATAATGTACTATTGGACCGTTCTATTTGTGAACAGCAGGTACCGCTGACATTGAAGTCAGTTCACCAGTAAGAAGCAAATAGTAGTCTAGTATTCTACTAAGTAAGACAAATGTTTTGAATCGGACAACCATTAGAAATAGTTTGGTTGTCCGAAACCCAAACGTACTTGTCCAATCGTATCGGTGTTTTATTATGGTTTGAGGTTCTTTTGATGAATAAAGATTTTCTTTCTTGAATTGGATATTTGATCCTTTTGGTTAGGTTCTGTGGCATCTGATTGTTTCGGCTTTTGCACAAAAGCGAAGCTGCTGCTTTGCCTCTGCCATTTTAAATTTTGCTTTCAGTAGACAGTAGGTTTTAGGAGCAAACCAAGCCTTATGAGGCGTATAAGTTGCAAGAATGGCACCAATAGAAAACAAATAGAACAGCAGCAAAGTACAAAAACATAATCGATATTTCATTTTTATTTTATTGTATTACGCTTCGCCTGAAGGAAAAATACATATCAGGAATGATACCACGAACGATAGTTTTAACAAATTACAATGATGTTGAAACAAAATGATAAAAGGCAGGGTGACCGCAACAGCTAAAGCCAATTACTGAAGGCCCTTGAGACTAAATTAAATTAACAATAGTCAAAGAAAGAACTAATGATAAGGGTTCACAACCACAAGGTGACTAAAAACAACAAGTTAAAGGATTGGGTAGGCTACGGACAGAGTTACATTTTACACAAACTGACTTCCATGTGCGCGGATTGTCTGAGTTATAAGATATTCACAGGAATATCTCTTGATTTGTTAAGAGTAACCCCTTATGCCGCAAACTGCACGTTATTCGCTGCAACAACTGCACAATATTGCCTGTCTCGTACTTTTATCATTTTGGCACAGTGGCAAGTCATCTGGCAAGTCTCCTCTATCGGAGATATTCACCGTCCCGATCGTGTCCTGGTACGAGGCGGTCTACCTGTGTGGTCTGGTGGGACTGGAGTGCTACTGCAGTGTTATCCACCCCCTCTCCCCTCTAGGCAGTTCTCTTCCCTTCCTTCCCCTCATGTTAACGTCAGTGTATTGTGCTGTGGGTGTGGTGTGGTCGTGGCTACTGTTCTACAGGAATGCTCTGAGCACGGGTGTGGTTATTGTATATCACCCTGTAGCACCGCCGCCCACTCATGGAAGGAAAAAGAAAAGATAGGGATATCAGTGAGGATAAGGAGTAGAGTGATTAGTATTATAAAAGTAGAGAATTCAAGAGTTGCAGCCAAGGAAGAGATGTAAACATCTTGCTGGCTTGACCGTTAAAATGTGACTACAGTAACCCGGGCCACTTAGACAACGAGAACTAAACATATTACAAAGCGAAAATAAAGCATTCCATCATACAAATCCATTGTCTTGTACTCGACACTGATTGGCTCAAATAACATCAGTGGAGGAATGCTTTGTTTTCATTCTGCAATGTTATTGGTTCTCGTTGTCTAGGTAGCTCAGGTTACTGTAGTCGCACAGTAATTTGAGGAGCTGGTCCAAAGGTCCTTGTCACCAGAGAAGAGAATACAAATCTTGCAGGTTTGACCATGAGAAACGTTTCAGCTGAATCCCGGTTTCTGGGAAACTATCCACCCACCCCTCCCTTGGATATGCATCGTTTTATTAATGATTAACCAGTAAAGTTAGGGTGAAGGGTGGGGGAGGGGTGGGGGAGGGGAGGGGAGGGGTGGGGGTTTCCCAGAAACCGTGATTGATCCGAGTTTCCAGGGTTACCTGTAAAGCGTCACGTGTTCTTGTCGTACCGTTTCCACGTGGAATCTGATTGGATAGAAGGGAAGCCATTTGAATGCTACCACAAACGTCTCGTTTATACCTCGTTCCGAGTGGTCCACGGAGTGAAACAAAACGTCCAGTCCATACACAGGACTATCAAAAGAGGAGTCGTGCACTGGTGATCTTCCTGTTCCAAATGGCCAAATGTATTCAACGATAGTGTCTCATTTGAAAATTCGTTTTCGTAGTCGTACTAGTAAACAGGACGAGTAAAGAGAACCAGAATGAAAAACATAAACTCACCGCTTTAGCGCCTTTTCTCCTGATGTCATTTCATGGAAAGACAAATACAAATATCCTGATCTAATAAGCCAATTTAATGCAGCAAGTTTTTTTGCGAGCCTCTGATGTCATAGCGACCAAATTCAAAATATACATTTTCCAAGTCAAAAGGCGCTGTTTCTTTATAATGGGCCACTTTGAAAACGAGTAGGGGCCTGGGGCGAGTTCCGTTTCGCAAAGACGCTTGGGGTCGTTACTGCGCATTGTATCGAGTAATTGCTCGGTTGGTACTGTTAATTGGATACAAACAGTTAAAGTTCCCTCCCTCATAATCAATGCTCGATTGAAAGAATTTTCAATATTTTCCCTGGAGACTGTTTATATACATTGCTTGTTAGTCATTTTTGTATATTTGCTTTGAATTTAAGCATCCCACATGGCCGAGAGGTTCGGAAATAGCTGTTTCGGCCCGGAACGCGAATGTAAAGGCTATTACCGTAACACAGCCCCTTTAATTTCAGAATACAAAGAGTAACGATCCCAAGCACCTTTGCGAAACCGAACTCGCCCCATCCCCCTGCTCGTTTCTGAAGTGGGAAATATAGATTACGGGAGCATAGTAAGAACGCGTGATTTCATTGGCTGCTCAGCATGCCTGATTTTCTTATAATGTACACTCGAGAATTTCTTTCGGCGTAGATCGAATTTTATATTATAAAATAAAAAGATGGCCTCCTATGTCCTATAAAAATAATGCACTTTCGAGGTCTTGAAAAGCTGCTAATTGGGCTCCCGTTCGCAGTTTTTCCAAGACCTCAAACGTGCATTATTATATTAGAACATGGAGAACCATAGTTTGCGGGATAATTAAGTAACAAATACCATCCTTTCTTCCTTCACCATAATAAAAAAGAATAAGTAATTTAATGTTATCCTATACAGAAAAATATATATTAGAAACTAATTTCATTTGTCGACGAATGTTTAATTAAGATCTGAACTAATTAAAAAAAATTTGTAGACTGTGCATTCTTTATAAGAATGTTTTGTCTCTAGTTAGTCGAATCAACCTATTTATTTGGAAAAAATGTAATAAATTATTCAGTAAAAAAATTATAAAGATCAAACATTTTTAGTCAAATATGCATTACACCAACTGTCATTTTAGCATATATTAATAAACTCGTAGTGCGTGTTTTATCAGTCCCATAATAGTTGGCCGGTCGCGTAGGAATAATAGTGAGCCTTGGAGACCGAGTTTGAACTCCCATATTGGGTCGTTGTACTCATGACCGTCTGTTTGGCATCACAACTCTGCTGCTTGACTTATTGAGCCGAGGTTCTCCACACGGGTCTTTACACCGATTTTCACTGTACGAGTGGCATGGCCGTCTTTAAAAAGATTGATTGGGAGGGTCTTCTACGGACTTCACTAGTAAGAGGGAGGGGTCTATCTAAAGATTGACGTGTGAGACCTCGTGACTCAGCTGCCGTCTGTTGGCAAACTCGTCATCTGATTGGCTAGCCAGGCACCGTCTATTTAACAATTAGACTCGCAGCCCGCATTGTCTCGTAGACAATAGCCCATGAGGCGCAGCCGAATGAGCTATTTGACTCGTAGCCCATGAGGGCGAGAGGTCTAATTGTTTTAGTATAAACTAACTAGTCGGACGGTAGAAAATAATAAAAATAAACCAATTGAAGTTGAAAAACTGTTATTATTTCGTGAAAATGCGTGCGGTTTTTCTCTACCATGGGCTATCACAAATAGACCTATAGTAAGGTAGCCAATCAGAATGCAGAATTTGTAATAGTCCACTAGTTGGTTTATGCTAATATACAAATAGACTGTGTCCGTCGAGGAACTATCGGCTGATAATTAGTTGCCCGCAGAAATTTGATGTTCTTAAAACAAATATAAGCCCGAGAACGAAGTTCGATGGCTTATCTGCTAGTTTTAAGAACATCAAATTTCCAAGGGAAACTATCAGCCGATATGTCCGAGACAAACACAGTCTATTTGTCGTTATTGTTCATCACAAAATTGTCTTCAGCTCTCAGTGGGCACTATTATACAAATAGACTGTGTCCGTCGAGGAACTATCGGCTGATAGTTGCCCGCGGAAATTTGATGTTCTTAAAACAAATATAAGCCCGAGAACGCAGTTCGAGGGCTTATATGCTAGTTTTAAGAACATCAAATTTCCAAGGGAAACTATCAGCCGATAGGTCCGAGACAGACAGTCTATTTGCGTTATTGTTCAACACAAAATTCTCTTTCGTGCTCAGCGGGCACTATCGCCTGATAGTTTGCCTCCGCGGACGACAACTATCACGTCACGTGATCGCTTTTGGCCAATGAGCGCGCGCCAAAATTTTGTGGTGAACTATAACGCCTGATAGTTTGCCTCCGCGGACGACAACTATCACGTCACGTGATCGCTCTTGACCAATGAGCGCGCGCTAAAATTTTGTGGGTGAACTATAACGGCTTGATAGTTGCCCGCAGAAATTTGATGTTCTTAAAACAAATATAAGCCCGAGAACGATGGCTTATCTGCTAGTTTTAAGAACATCAAATTTCCAAGGGAAACTATCAGCCGATAGGTCCGAGGACAGACAGTCTATTTGCGTTTATTGTTCAACACAAAATTCTCTTTCGTGCTCAGCGGGCACTATCGCCTGATAGTTTGCCTCCGCGGGACGACAACTATCACGTCACGTGATCGCTTTTGGCCAATGAGCGCGCGCCAAAATTTTGTGGTGAACTATAACGCCTGATAGTTTGCCTCCGCGGACGACAACTATCACGTCACGTGATCGCTCTTGACCAATGAGTGCGCGCTAAAATTTTGTGGTGAACTATAACGGCTGATAGTTGCCCGCAGAAATTTGATGTTCTTAAAACAAATATAAGCCCGAGAACGATGGCTTATCTGCTAGTTTTAAGAACATCAAATTTCCAAGGGAAACTATCAGCCGATATGTCCGAGACAGACTGTCTATTTGCGTTATTGTTCAATTAAAACCTAAAATTCGAAAAAGATTTACAGCACAGCCACTGAAGCTATTCAAATGCTCGCAATGTTGACATTTGAATAGCTTCAGTGGCTGTGCTGTATAAATTTTTCGAATTTTAGTTCAGTTTTAGAATTAATGATCTGGTTTTAAATCCGTATGCTTTATATGGATAAATTCTCAGAAGTGCCGTACATTTTAAAACGCCCTTATCTGTGAGAGAGAACATCCATTTTAGGCACGGCACTCCTAAACTTTAGGTACGGGTGCCAAACATTATCGGTACGGGACCCTTATTTTTGTTGTGTAAATGGAAATGTTCCGGGTTACGCACTTACGCGTGCCAAAAAATATAGGGATGCTGAGACCGTGTGAAAAGGTAGTCTCGGCCCGCCTGTTTGGAGTACCGTGCCCAAGAGAGGAGTGCCGTACCCAAGATAGGAGTGCCGTGCCCAAGACAGGAGTGCCGTGCCCAAGAGAGCCGTGACGTGCCCAAGAGAGGAGTGCCGTGCCCAAGAGAGCCGTGACGTGCCCAAGAGAGGAGTGCCGTGCCCAAGAGAGCCGTGACGTGCCCAAGAGAGGAGTGCCGTGCCCAAGAGAGGAGTGCCGTGCCCAAGAGAGGAGTGCCGTGCCCAAGAGAGGAGTGCCGTGCCCAAGAGAGGAGTGCCGTGCCCAAGAGAGGAGTGCCGTGCCCAAAAATGCTTGAATTTCTAACGGGACCTGAAACAACCAAAGGGGCTGATCAAAGCCAGGACCCGGCTAAATCACAGATCGAATTGGAATTTAGCGTGTTGGTTTTTGTGGAGGGAGGAAAACCGGAGGACCCGGAGAAAAACCCTCGGAGCAAGGGCGAGATACCAACAAACTCAACTCTCATATGGCGACGTGTCCGGGGATCGAAGGTAAGTGAGCCACAGCAGGTGAGTGGCAAAGCGCTTTAAAACCAATGCGCCACCCTGGCTTGTCATTTATACCGGGCTAGGGTAAGGACAAATACACACTTTAATGCTGGCCATTGTTATATCAGGGTTTAGTTTTATCGTCCGTAAGAAATAGAAAGTCGTTCTAAAAGAATTAATCTCAAGATATGCAGACAAGTATTAGAACAATAATTCCGACTCTACGGCCGCGTTCACATTTTGTGCTCAAGTACAGTGCCCGAGCACTGATGCCCAGGAGTGATCACGTTAACGCGTTTCCTTCCTTCGACCATCTCAACCCTTCCATCTTTTTGAAAATTCGAGCAGGGGTTTGTGGGTAAATTTACGTTGGCATGCGCACTAACGAAAAGCCGTGTTCACAGGTCTCTTACCTCGAACATATTATTTTAGTTCTTAGAGTCGGTTCCTCTTCCAACTCCTACCCTAACTCCGAGAAAAAAAGAATCATTTGTTTCCTTCTTTGAACTCGACACTGCGACACAAAAACAAGGTCTTTATTATGGGTGGTTCACAGGAAGCCCAAGCTCTGTTTATGTAAATTTATTTTATAAGGGTTTCTATGGGAATTTTTAAATCTGTTTTTTTCCGATAAATATACTGTAATAAAGTGAATAAAACTTACCTGGTGTCTATGATCTGTGTCTTGGCTGTATCTCTACGTAGTTTCAGCGAATGTGGGCGAATTTTGAATCCCTTACTCTTCATACTAAAGAAGAAATGAAAGGTAGGAGACGAACTTCAAATCTCGGGTTCAAAGCCACTCACGTTTGGGTCGATGTTTTCACGAAAATCGCATCGATTTTACATTCTATCCCCATCAGCATACGCAGTGATAAATTTTCAGTCTATCTGTGCCAACCAAACGAAGATATTTGTATTTGCCGAGCTACAATCCACTATTAAGTCCGCCAAAATCTCGCCAGAAGCAGCCATCTATGCCCGTGACTCGCCAAAGTGGTGCCAACAGAGGAAACCCAAGCTCTGACAAGGTCCGTTGGCAATTTTAAAATCTAGCTTTTCGATAAATATATTGTAATAAAATGAATAAAACTTACTTGGTGTTTATTGCCTGTGTCTTGACTATGTTTGTATGCAGTTGCAGCGAATTTAGGGGAATTTTAAATCCTTTACTCTGCAACTAACGAAAGCTAGATTTAAAAATTCCACAGTTTCGGCTTCCTGTGTTAACGGTTTTGGCACCACTGGCGAGTCACGGGCATAGATGGCTGCTTCTGGCGAGATTTTGGCGGACTTAATAGTGGATTGTAGCTCGGCAAATACAGATATCTTCGTTTGGTTGGCACAGATAGACTGAAAATTTATCACTGCGTATGCTGATGGGGATAGAATGTAAAATCGATGCGATTTTCGTGAAAACATCGACCCAAACGTGAGTGGCTTTGAACCCGAGATTTGAAGTTCGTCTCCTACCTTTCATTTCTTCTTTAGTATGAAGAGTAAGGGATTCAAAATTCGCCCAAATTCGCTGAATCTACGTACAGACACAGCCAAGACACAGATCATAGACACCAGGTAAGTTTTATTCACTTTATTACAGTATATTTATCGAAAAAAACAGATTAAAAAATTCCCATAGAAACCCTTACAAAATATATTTACATAAACAGAGATTGGGCTTCCTGTGGGTGGTTCGTGCTTGTGAACCGAGGCGGCAGTTTGTCTCGTCAATCCGTTTTCTCAGATCAGTTGTCGACAATCTCGCCTGAGTACCTATTTTATAACAATGTTTTTTTAACTAAACGGCGGGGTGTATTTAGGACTTCAATAGTCACGTTGGTGTTTGTTGAGAGAAAAGCTGCCAACATACTCGAGCTGTCGTGAGACTTGTTTTGATGCAATAGTCCCAGTACGAGTGGCGTCAGTTCGCTGCTGGTACCCGATTGTTCTCTAAAGTATTTACCTGTCGTGGCTGGGTTTTTCGTTTTAAAGTATTGTCTCGACTTATTAATTGTTTTAAAGATTGTATTGAGTTATTCATCAGTCTATATTGAAAGAGGAAGAAAGCCGTCTGAAAAGGGAGATGCGGGCGCGCCGAACTCTGCCTTACCGAAGTGATCTTGAGCCCTGTTCATGTACACGACAAGTATTGTGGGCGCTACGAGACTACCTCTTCACTGGGCTCAATCCCGGTTTCTGGGAACTACCCACCCACCCCTCCCTTGGATATGCATCGTTCTATTAATGATTAACGATTAAAGGTTAGGGTGAAGTATGGCCGGGGGAGGGGTGGGGATTTCCCAGAAACCGTGATTGATCCATCACTGCAATACAGGAGTCCCCCCCCCCCCGGTACGCATGCCAAAAATTATCGGCATGTCACCCTAACTTTTGTCGTGTTAATGGCAATATGCTGGGTACGCGAGCCCGAAAACCTAGCATGGGATCAATCACGGTTTCTGGGAAACCCCATCCCTCTCCTTCACCCTAACCTTTAAAGGTCGCTACACACGAAGGGACTTGTCCCTGGGACTTGTCCCTTCGTGTGTACGCAACAAGGGTTTGTCCCCGGGACTTGCCCCTGGGACTTGTCCCTTCGTGTGTGCCGACCTTAATGGTTAATCATTAACCGTACGATGCATATCCAAGGGAGGGGTGGGTTGGTAGTTTCCCAGAAACCGGGATTGAGCCGAAGTGATGGGTGATCGGCTGGATCTTCAAAACTGACCCCTGAAACGCGATATTAAGGTACGCATAAATTAAAAGAGCCTGTAGAAAGTCAAAATAATTTTGACCCCTAAAAGGTACGACGATATAACGTATGTTAAAATAATTGTGTTTAATCACAAGCACAGTAAAAATACGTCTAACTGCATCAAACACTAAACTTGTCAATTAGTTTGAGAAATGAGATGACACCCTAAAAGGTACAGACTTGTGTTGCATAATTATCGATATCTTTGATCAAAGAACCCACTAAATGGTACGGGGGCGACGGAGAAGACCCCTAAAAGGTCACGTCCGATCACCCGTGTCACTTCAATATTGGAGCCCCCTCCCCCCCTCAAACCGGGGGGCATGTGTACCTACAATTTAAACACTTCCCCAGGGTGCAAACATGGTGCGAAATACAGTGTTTGTTACTGGTCTATATTTAACCGCCATATTTTATTTAACTAAGTATAGTGAATTTATCGTAAAAAGAAACTTTCGTGGCTTAATTCATTGAATTTTTTTTCTACATTTTAAGCAAAAATTGCGATTTCCGGTTATGAGTAATAAAAGTTTTAACTTTCGAATTTTTAATTGGATGAAGCAAACTGAAAAACCCTTTGTTTAGTTGTTTGTTCCCTTCCTTTTCCCTGGTTTATTAGAATTATGATGATATACAAACAACAAATTAAAGTCGTAAGGTTTATTTTTGTCCCAGCGTTGAGAGCTTTTTCTCATTTTGCATAACTGTTAAACATCCTACATAGACATCCTCGTCGGCTTCAAATTAATGTGGTTATAATACTGGTATTCTATGTAGTAAGTATTTACTTAACTCAAAGATTGTTAATGTTGAAGGTAATAAACTGGGAAAAAGAGAACAATAATTTCCGTGCCATATTTCCGTGGCTGGTGTGAGTCCGAACTAAAATAAAGTAAGTTTATGTGTTGTTAGTAACGCCGGTAGTTTTCCTTGAACACTCAATGAATACGACATAAAATGTAAATACCTTTTGAAATTGTTCTGTTTTCTTTGGAATCTGCATCACGAGCGCCACATTGTCCGCTAAATTGAAATGAAATTGACTATTTACATGATCAGACGATTTGTTTTGTACTATTGCCGTAAAATCATATTATGAGCTACAAGGGGCAGAAAGACTGCAGAAAAGACTTTATAACTAAATCTCGTTCATCTTATTTGTAATTATTTAACACCAGAAGCTATAAATGAATGTCGTACAAAAAAAATGAATGCCGTACAAAAGTGTTTTGAATGAAATGCTTTGAATCTGCTAGTTTTTTTTTTAAATTAAAAAAAAATTAATGTCAAATTCCCTCATCTCTTTCCTGTCTAAATATAATCCTGTCAATATTTTGAATATTTTTGATTATGATTAGTGGAAACCAACACATATACTTATCCATTTCTCATCTATCATGAAGGTTCAGTAAATGTTATCCATTTAATCTGTTATTCCTGTTAGTAAGTATTCCTGTAAAACGTCTTATAATTAACGGGGATTACAGTTGAATGCGCTTTTTTGCCACGTTTGCGTAGTTTTTACCCTATTTCTCATTGGGATTGTATGTTATTTTAAATTCGATTCACTTATGCTGCAGTTGAAGGTTCGCTTAGTTTATTATAAACGATTTTTCTTGATTTTTTCATGGCTTTCATAAGGAAACACTGGGCCAGTGAGGATTTGATTTGTTTTGAGTACTGATAGGAAAAAAGGTTTTATGGAGAATTGAAATTGAAGTTTTTTGTTTAATAATTAATAGTTGGGCACCAACATTTTTCCTCTTTTTATTTCATCCTCCATTCTCAACCCTTTTCCTACAAATTCAACTGTAATCCCCCCTTAAATCGGCTTTGCAATCATTTGAAGTTGACTAAAATGACTTTTTTCTTTACTAACAACTCGCAAATTGTGTATATTTTCTATGCATCGATGTTGTTGTGATAGAAAGGCGCCAAGGAGAATAATGCATTAGTGAGATGACGAAACAGCTGCACATGGCTGCCACTCCAAGGGTAATAAGATGTGAGCATGCGTGTTAGACGCAAGCTACGTCGTAACGTGTGTTGGGTGGAATTTACTTATGCACCAGTTAAAGGAAACCCCCACCCCCTCCCCAAATGCACCCCGGGCTATGTGGGGCTTTGGTGTGGATTTAGTACCTCATTGGTAGCAACTTTTCTCCCAACTAGGTCGGGGATTCGCACGTTTTGTAACTCCTGTCCGTTAGTACGTGGGGCAGTAGGTGGGGATTGGTAGTTGCTCTATCCAAGATGGCGGCGGTTATTCGCATGCAAAAAAATGCAATTCGACCTTCTGGCGGATGGAATCTAGCTGCGACCGAGGTCCACACGTGCATGCAGTGCTCCCTTGGCTCGGGGAATACATGTTGAATATGACGACAATGATTTATAACTACTCTATTCATATTCAAATGAGCCGTCGATTGATTTAGATAACTTAGCACTTATTCAGTTATGTTTGAGGGATTATTTTAGTTTCGTTCAACTTTGAAGACAAACAAAATCAGTCGCTTAGTTAGTTTTGAATTTTGCAGGTGGGGAATTTGCTCTAATTTTGTGAAATTTTATTCCCCGAAATGGTGGGGCATTCCGCAGTATATGCAAGCTGCGGGGGGGGGGGGGGGGGGGAGGGAAGGCAGTTACTTTGACTGGTGCATTACGCGGTCATGGGTCAGGAAAGGTCAAATTTACACGATTTCAAACGAGCCGTATAACTACTGAGTATTCTCTGTAAACAAAAAAAAATTCAGAAGTATTCAAAACATTTCGAAGGTTCATAAGTATAACAATTGCAACAGGGTTATAGGCTCTTTAA
Source organism: Actinernus sp. WN-2022 (assembly GCA_030867875.1). Lineage (NCBI taxonomy): Eukaryota > Metazoa > Cnidaria > Anthozoa > Actiniaria > Actinernidae > Actinernus > Actinernus sp. WN-2022. Next base: position 21,445,855 of record JAOWCC010001751.1, on the reverse strand, counting down.
ATAGTGTGAAATAAAATGAACTTGAAATTTTGAAACACGTAGAGCTGTAACAAAGTTTCGGGTGAAATTGGGAATGAATTCCACTACTTGTTTAAATGCAAGAATTGCAGTATGATACAAGCTCGTGTTTCTTTCATTAATGAATTATATGCTATAAATCCTCTTTTCTCTTCTTTTACTGACATTACACTATTTCATGATATTGTTTCTATGAAGGACAATAATATAGTAAACGTTAGCTCTATATATATCAAAGATATTATAAATTTATTTGTTAAAAATTCTGGATACTCTTTATATACTACACATGTAAATTACATAAATTGGTTAATTGTTATTATATATAAGTTTATTAGATCTACACCAATGTAACAAACATGTTTTCAAGGTGCTAATATATCATTATGTATGCCTGGACGTATGTATGTATGCTAAGCAACCAACTTCCAATCAGACGCCAGTAATCAGCTTTTCAAGAACCGGACTAAAATGTTGTAGTTAGATTAGCATAACTCAGCCGCCGTCTATTGAGAAACTCGCCATCTGATTGGCTAGCCTGCGCGCACTGCAGACCAAAATCACTTAGGAACTTTTACAGTTTTTTCGATCGCTAAGTTGATAGAACGGAAGTTTGGTTTTTGCTAAAACAATTAAACTGCTCGCTCTTGATTTCTATTGACTTTGGTAGTACATATCAATAAAATAGCAAGCAAAAGTGTCGTTTTGAACTTCCCGCGGCCTCTTCCATATTAGGAAAATTCCATATTCCATATTTGGAAGAGCTGCCACGACATTCAAAATGGCGGTTTCTAGGTCCCAGACCTCTAAATCGACACTCGATAGAAGCCTCGAGCTCGCAGTCTAGTTGTTAAATACTTGGGCGCGTAATCGCAATAATGTACGTGTGATGTCATGTCTAGGAGTAATACCATTTCACGGCAAGCATGTAAAATCTAACAGGCAAAGATTTTATGCACTAGTCAATTGAAACTCCGGCCCCCCGACCCCCGGGACATAGCGGGGCATTAACGGAGACATGGCCGTGGAATAACGCACATTTATCGCTGCATTTCTCCGGTGCAACGGGGAAAGTAACGATTTGCAAAGTTTGCGGGGATTTTAGCGGTGGTTGTAACGCCAGCCACGACAGAGCGGGACTGAGCCCGAGCATCAAACGTGTATCAAACATGACGGAAAGGACACAGTCGCTGGCCGAAGGTTGCATCCTTTGATATCAACAATTTTGTTTTACCCATCGCTATTTTTACTCCTAAACGCTTGGTTTACTAATGCTTAAATACTGTATTTTCCCGATAAACATCCGACAGTGTTTGCGCAAGTCCCGAGTGTGTTAATCGGAAAACGAAGTGTTGTGATTGGTCAGCGAATTATTTGGAAACTATTTTAGTGCTGCTGAATGAAAACGTCTCACTTTGGTCTAATTTTGCTTGCTTAAGGTGTTGTTTGAAAGTACCCAATGTAAATTTGCATCGAATCCCGTAAAGACTTGGAAATACGGCCGGAACTCAAAACAAACAAAAAGACGTCACGCTCATTCAACCCGGGGATTCAACTCAGTTCGGTGTGATCACGTGCAAGCTGTTTATCAATGCCTCCTCCCAATTTAAAATTCTGAAGCACATGCCGGGTATTGTAACAGCCAACTGTCCGCCGATGGGCGGGGAAAAGGTCAAACTGTAACACTGTATACATGTTACATTTTCCGCTATGTCCCGGGGGTCGGGAGGCCGGAATTTCAGTTGACTACTGCATTATGAAAGAGGGGTTGAGTGAATCATACTGAGTGAGAAACCTTACCAAAATAATTGTTTGAAATCTAGAGACTCTGAAATGCTATTTACAGTGATCTTCAGGTGTCATAGTCTAAATCGTTGCATTATATTATATCTCGTGCCGAAACACCTTTTGCTTTTGAAGTCTGAAAAAACGGTAATCGAACCTTTCACCCAGAGTCATTTAATATTATTGGCGTTTTGTTGAACAGGTGTGCTCGTTATTTCCTTGCCTTTCTTTTTGCTCGATCAAGCCTCGAATATAATAAATGCAGCCAACACACCAACGCTGAAACACGAGTTGCTAATTGACTAAGATAACACTTTGGGAGACGAGTGTTTTCATCGTTGGGGTTTCCATAGTAACCACCAGTTCCTAAATTTAGGAGTTGAGAGATGAGTCAGATGATAGAGTCCCCAAGAGCTTATTATTGCTCATCGATGTAGATACGAACCCATTTCGTTGTGACCTTTTCGCTCCAGGACCGATTCCGCGGTCGTTGTAAACAAGTCGATTTGTCACCCGATGTGTGATAATAATTCATTTATAGTTATACGTCGCGACAGTCAGCAAGTGACAGCAAACGACAAATTCATCTCATTACCAAGGGTTGTACGGTAATATCACACAACCAACGAATAACTAATCGATCGCTGGAAGCCAGTTGAGTGTTTGGCGGGAAACACCCGAATAGATTCCTTGTAGGTTTCACGAAAATACACACTCGTGTGTGAAATGACACGGAAAATATGAAGCTATACCGCTAGGATCTCAACCAAGAACAAGATTCTGGAAGGATCGTTTTCAGCTTAGTACTTGATGGATTCTAACGTGCAACATTCGTGTTTTAGCGGGTTCATCGACAACTGGAGACGACTGTAACTGGTAATTTTATAACTTCATTAACATGGGTTGCGGAACTTCGAAAGACAGTAATGATGTTGAACACCACCGGTCGTTTTCTTTGTCGAAGTCGGAAAAAGGTACGAATATTATGCCGTAGTGAAGTTCGTTTAACAGAATTGGAAATACTAACCCCGACGTCACAAGCCTGTTATAATAATTATTTATTCCAGCAGATTTAGGCTAGTTCGTAAACGTGTTCATTTAAATTCCTAGAAGTTTCGCTACCAAAAGTTATAGTAACTTTAGGTTTTATTACACCCGCATTACAAGAAAGTTGTTTTATTTTCACTAGCAATACGCTCGGCCGTTTTGATTCAAAACTGGTTCCGTCGTTACTGTGCAAGGCTTGAAGCTCGGCGACGTTGTACTTGGAGAATCTTCCAAAACATTGAATACGCTGGAGAACAAGATCAGCTGAAGGTACGTGGAGATATTTAACGCATGTTTGAGCTAAAAATAGTCAGTATTGTACGGCTCAGCGAGACAGCCGGAAACGGGCAAAACTCCAAATCCAAAACGCACAACCACAGTATATCCCATAAAATATATTTATTATCGTTCATTTAAAATGCATTCAGAATTAACCTTAAAGGGATTTAGGCTGAATCGGGATTAGGACTTTTATTCTATCTCGAATCTATTCGTTTCTTAGTGAAAATTGATGGTTGTTTACGAGAAGGAATCGGTTAAATTATATGAGTTTGATGAGCGTGCGAGATAGCGCGCTCATCAAACGTTGAACATGTTTTCTTTGAACAAAAACATCTTTTATTTGAAAACAGAATTGATTTTTTTTTCGATGGAAGTTAAAAATGTTGGACAATCCAATATTTCCCCGCTTCACAAATTGACAAATATATTGTCGTGTCTCGAATTTAGGCTCACGAATGGTACTACTGCACGAGTGATTAATGTTTTTATATAAATTATTTAGTTAGTCGGTCGGCTTCATTGTAGCACGAGGTCGCTGCAGGAAAGAGAAGTCGTTCTTATTACAACTTGCCTTGACAACTCTATTTACGCCTTGTTAGATTTCCCAGCTTTTGTTGTGCCCCGTTAATTATGCGTAGGTAATAGCTTTTCTGGAATTATCAGCAACCCAAAGTTGGTAGATTACATTTTTCATCATTGACTATCATTGCCCTGGAGATATAAATTAAGCAGACTAAGCCTTCTTTTTATAACAAATATCAACTGTTTTTCCCGTTTTGCTTTCTTTCTGGGCAATTATTCTCCAACTGAGTTATAGATAAACAACTGGCTGCTGATATTTAATTTGCAATTACGTCATGTTTGTCATATTTGTCATTCAGCACAATGCTCTCGAAATTAAAATTATAAAAACTGCCAGTTAATTTGTTTTTCAATGCTCATTGATGAAAATACCTCAAACTCTCACTCTTATCAGGGATATAGAAATAAGCTGTTCCTTCGTCCATTAATACTGACAGGCACTTAATGGACAAAGGAACAGGCCTCTAGCCTCAGGTAACTCTATATCAGTCATGCAGTCTCTGCTCAAATCCGGGGTCTGGTTCCCCAGCGTCCATTTCTCCACAGAGTTGCCTGCAGAGGAGGCTATAATGGGACTATTAGGCCCAATAATTGACCAATCAAACTTACCATTTAAATGTCCCCTAAAAATGGGGGCGGATGGGTGGGGGATCATGCCACTGGACCGCCTAGCTTGTGCTTATATGATGCTTGCTTAGTCTGTAGACCTCCTTTTATGTTAATTATGGACCTTCTAAGGCCCTGTTTATATGAAGAAAAGTTGGCCCAGGGACCCGGGACACCATCCTCCCCAAACTACCCTGGGCAAGCCAACTTTTCATACATGAGAAACCACAAACTTGGCTCGGGTGGGCAGGTGACCCTCCTTCCCGAGGCGCTCGGTTCATAAGACAGGGTGACCCAGGGAGGCAAGTCAACTTTTCTTCGTATAAACAGGGCCTTATGTCAACATCTGTTTCATCCTTGCTTGTCAGAGACAATCTCCCTAAAAAGTCCTGACTTCATATATAAACACCTTTTTACACCTGTCCGTCTCCATTTTGTGGAGAAAAATAGCCAAAGTTTTCCAAAATTAATTCAAACAAGTATTTAAACCTAACCAAAAATATGAAAATTACTGGAGACTAAGCCTTCTTTTTATAACAAATATCAACTGTTGTTTCCCTTTTGCTTTCTTTCTGGGCAATTATTCTCCAACTGAGTTATAGATAAACATCTGGCTGCAGATATATAATTTGCAATTACATCATATTTGTCATATTGTCATTCAGCACAATGCTCTCGAAATGAAAATTATAAAAACTGCTAGTTAATTTGTTTTTCAATGCTCATTGATGAAAATACCTAAAACTCTCAGTGCTCTTATCAGGGATATAGAAAGAAGCTGTTCCTTGGTCCATTAATACTGACAGGCACTTAATGGTAGTATCGTTGTGTACCGTTGAGATCCGTGGGGAATCACACATCGCGCGCTCGGAGGGTTGTCGTACCGCTATTATAGTATATATTATACTATAATAGAATTTTTATAAACATGCTAATGAAGTTGATATAAATCTGGTAAAAGAAACGATTGCAATGAGCGAATTCTCTCGTGGTCTAATGGTTAGGGTTTGGGTTGGTGGTGGGTAAGCCATTGACATTGTATTGATTCTTAACCGGCCGGCCCGAGTTCGAATCCCGGTTCAGGCGGTATTTTTTTTATAGTGAGGATAACGTATAATCGTTCTAAAATTTCTAAGTGTCGATTCGGATGTTCGTATAAAATTTCTGAGACTCAAATTATTCATAGCGAACGTGGGTAGCAAAGGGAATTTTATGACGCAGTTGGTTAAACGGTACACAACGATACTACCCACTTAATGGACAAAGGAACAGCCTGGCCTCTAGCCTCAGGTAACTCTATATCAATCATGCAATCTCTGCTCAAATCCGGGGTCTCATGGTTCCCCAGCACCATTTCTATGGAAACAGATAGGCTGAAAATTCAAGATTTGTTTTGTCGCTGATCCAAAATGGCAGATTGTTTGTAAACATGCCTACACAATTCCCAACTGAATGACATTTGTCGACTACAGTACTTGGCTAATAAAAACAAAAAACTGTCAATCAAAAGTATACCTGGCATTTTCTGAGGAGATCCTGGAAAGAACCAAAATGAATAAATGAAAGAGCTTATAACTAGTATTGCCACTTGCATATGTACTTTATCGCATACTAATCAGTGAATTGGTGATAACTAGTTATCACCACTTGCATACATTAATCAGTGGATTACAACAGTTTCCTGAAGCTATAGAAATGTTTTGATTAGATAACTTATCATGCCTGCTCCTACAAACTCAGTAAACTTGGTAAAATTGTATTTCTTTCTGGGTTAAACGGCATAAGATAAATTGGTTAATGAATTGGTTAATTGGATTTATCATTGCTCGTAAAGCTTAACAGCCACTCAGGTTTTGCACTTGTGACTGTTAAGCATTACTCACGATGACAAATCCCATATCACACTTGTGGCCAAAATTTGTGCAGTATGCACAGACTGATATATATATAGTGCACACATGATAGATAACTAATGTACAGTTGTTTACTGAGTACATGTATTTTTGTTAATTCTCTTCAGTTGTTCAACTTTTTCACTGACATGTTAACTCATGTGCAACCAGACAACAACATAGGTAAGATACGTTGCTCTCGCTGGTTAAGATACTCACAATACATAATTTGGTAGCAATATATTTACATTGAGGCATGCAGATTATTGGCCAGTTGAACTCTAAAATTAATGTAAAACCATAAAATAATAGTAAAAATGATAATTTTAACAGGAACTTAAATATTAAGAGCCATTGGACTAAAGGTAATTAAGGATTGCCAACAACTGTTTTGAAAAGGGGTTGACACATGCTACAAATGACATGTCCTGCAACACTGCATGCATATGCACCAATGTCAGAGGAGGACACTTGTTTCATTTTGCCATTGCCAGCAGCTGTGTTGGCAGCATGCAAGTGTTGCAGCATGTGTCCATACCTTATGAATATTTAAGCGAGGACTGATACATTAAATTAAAAATTTAGGATTCTTGAAGTTTGTGGATGCATGCTACATGTACAATAATTATTATATATGTAGGCTAGCTACCATGCAGAAGCTCAACTTACTTATGTTCTATCATGTTCAGAAACTAAACCCATCTATTCCAAAGTAGAGGAGCTTTTAATTGATTATGTAGAGGCCTGATCAGTGGGCAATTGATTGAGAAAAAACAGCTAGTAAAGAGTACATTTTATTCTACCCTAGCTTATGCACCTATCAGTATTAAGCCTGGGGGGGGGGGGGGGGGGGGGGCAAGGGGCAAGGGGTGGGTATTTGACATTTTCTCCCCCCAAAAAAATCAAATTTCCCACCCTTGGGACACCGTTGGTCAAAAATATCAAAATTCCGACCTCACTGCACTATACCTTCCTTATATGTTTCCTATAAATAACACCCTGGGGTAGGCAGCATATGTCAAAATCCCTACCCTCTGGTAGCCCTGCCTGTCAAATCCCCTTCCCCCAACCCCTGCCCCCTCAGGCTTATTATCGATAGGTTGCACTTTTATACTGGCTGCATGGCACCAATGTGATATATATTATATGTCATCAGTGATTCAGTCAGAAATGTTTGAAAATTAAGACAAAGATATAATTCTTAGGGTATTGCCTAAATTTCCTCTCTGTTTACAAGTACATGTAATTCAAACATGAGACAGTGAACAGTAATGTGGCAGAGTATTTGATCAATAGTATTTTCTGTTTTCTTTTGTGCGTGCAGGTGACAGTAGAGCAAGCATTATCACAGAGGCCCTCAGCAGAGATGGATCAGCCAGTGAGTATATATAATGATCAATAATACAAACACATGCAACTGTAATCATCTCATTCCCTCTACATGAAGCTCTGCACTTGTTTTGTTGCTACTAATCTGTTTGAGCAGTGACATATGTTTAAATTTCTCCCAGGCAAATAAATATTATTGTGCATTTGCCAAAGAAATTTCAGTAGTGTCAGTGATTTCTCTGTAAATTCCCTGAATTGCCCAGTTCCCAACATTTTGTTTAGTCATTCCTGGCAATATTTTGCTGTACTCCTGAAACAGGCTTTGTTTAGTAAACATTAGAGTTGTCACCCCTGTCTACTACACACCAAAGGTTTGCTTTCTGAGTGCAGGAATGATAACTTAGAAAGCTGACTTGTGTGTTTCGTACAACAGGCAGTACATCATCCAAAAGCAGCGATGCTCTGGACAGATTGACAGACCCTTCCAACGTGGAGGTAGAGCCACATTACACAGGGCATGTGGTGAAACTACCCATCACACTCCTTACTATACACAATATTATTGAACATTTCAAGATGAATAAGGTAAGTCTCAGCACTTTAGGAACCATTCATTATTTATGCATTTTGGGGGGGGGGGGGGGGGAAGCTGGCAAGGAAGAAGGGGGCAATCAAATAATTTAGAGAGAGAGGGGGGGATGTCACTGGAAGACTCAAGAGTGTCTTGGAACAACTCCCACACCCTCTCCCTCGAGATTTTACATTTATTTACAGATTTCGCCTACAACAATATGAACAAAACAGAAAATAAGGATAACAATGAAAAGAAAAAGACTGATATTGATAGGCAGGGTTTAGGGTTGGAGAGACTGGCTGCAATAACGGAATCCCAATGACACAAACTACTTAAAATACCTGACTATATTAGTATTTATAATATAGATACGATAGTACGCGCGCTCTGATTGGCTAAGAAGCCATGTTTTATCAGAGTATATAACATGGTTAGCCGTGTTATATAGTTTTCAACTGGCGGTTTCCTTTCATCGCGCGCGTAAATCTATATTATAAAACAGATAAAGAAGCCTTAAATCCATGTTTTATACTATCATAAAACACTCTGGTCATTTGAGAACACTCTAGAAATGTTGAAAGCACGCGCCTTCGGCTTGTGCTTTAACATTTCTCAGTCTCATGTTCTCAAATGCCCATCGTGTTTTATGATAGTATAAAACATGGCTAAGGCTTCTTTATTTGTTAAATAGAAGTGCATTCTTTCAAATTCAAGGGTGTTTGGATTCTTGCCTGCTAAACACGCAAATCTCGAGTTTCGTAAAGAAAGTTCGCGACAATCACATCTAGCTCGCTCCGTTCATCTCTGTTGATAATATTGCTCATTATTGCTTATTCATTTTTCGCTAACCCTGATCATTCTTTGGCACCACACTGGCACAGGGAGTTCTATATAAACTATTTTGTTTTTCGCGAGAAGATGCACGGCGCAATGGCCAATGGGACACTTTTTTCACAAGATTGGGCTTAGTCACCGCGCGGGACTCTCGAGGGACCACGCGCGGGGATTTATAAGAAACTAATTTATAGGCCTGTGCGGGGTCTGCCGAGACTACCTATACGAGAGATGTATCCAACTTAGGGGCTCGATCCCGGTTTCTGGGAAACTACCCAGCTGCTTACAGTATTTGCAAAAGAATAACTAAGCATCCAGAAATTAAAGACTTTATATTTTGGTATATGTTGGCCAACCTCGATGTGTTTAAACATATGGAAGAAAAAAGGGGGTCGGCATTTTCGTTTCGGAGGTAATTTGCAAACTGGTGTAACACAAATCAGGAGCCCATAACTTGGAGCCTCCATCCCACATACTAGGCCTGTGTCACAGCGTTTTCACAAGTTAGGTTATTTTTAGAACGGTTTCCCGCTATTGTTGAGTTGCAATTATTCCTAAAGGAATCAAATCACAAAAGCGTAGCACCATGTTGTTTAGTATAACAAAAGTAGCTAATGAGGCATCTTTTGTTCCGCCATGGTGTAATCTACCAGTTGGCGGGGAAAATAACGTTGTGACAACTATATAGGAGGTATGGACGCTCCTAGTTATTGGCTCCGGTCCTGCACAAATTTAGCTCCAAAACATACTTTTTCCGCGGAAGGACTGGGACGAGTTTCGTAAAAGTCCTCTTAAATCGCCCATTTTGCATTTCCAACGTTAAATAATTGTTAAAATATATATTATTCAGTAAATACACCCAAACAGATATGTTTTTACATTCATGCGCAGTCAATATGCGCATTGCAAAACAAGGGAATCACCTTAAAGCACGAGTCAAACGGTTTCAACATCGGTACAACATCGGTTCAATATCGGTTCAACATTTCCGTAGCCTGGGTTCTAGAGGATCTAAGAAATAAAAGGCAGAGGCGAGAAAGAGAAGAAAAAGAATAGCCTCTGGTGTTATCTGTTGAGAATCTCAAATTCCATGCGCTGAGTTTCAAATCAAGAAAACGCGTCAAGCCGGTTTCAGTTTGATGCCCAGCACTCACGGTTGTGCCTGGTAATGAATACATTATCCAATCACGAACGAGGTTCAAATTCTGAACCTGATGTTCGCATGGAAGTGAGATTCTCAACGGATAACACCAGGGACTCTTCTTTTGCTTCTCTCTCGTCTCTTCGCTATTTATTTCCTCGAGCCTCTCGCTCCCGGGGCAACATTTCCGAGAACAATAGAACAGGGGCGGATCCAGGATTTTGTGAAAGGGTGGGAGTTGCAAAAGGATTTTTTTAATCTAGAGATTTTTAAATTGTATTTACAGTGATTTACAGGAATCATAGTGGGGGTTGCAATCCCCAAAAACCCCTCCCCTGGATGCGCCAGTGTAGAAGTTAATTAAAATGCTGAACAAATGTTGCAATCAGTTGTTCTCGGAATGTTGAATCGACGTTGAAACAGTTTGACACACATGCTTTCAACAATCTTCAACAGTGATCAAGTCAACAAATGTTGAACCCGACACGATGCCAAAATATCATGATAATTAAATCGTTGAAAGGGAAAGAGCTAAAATGACTCGTGAGAAAACACGCGTGTCCCCTTCTTCATTTTGATTTAGAATGCCTGATTAATGTCCTGTCTCTCTTCCTGTAGCTTCTTCATGTTAAGTATGTACTGATCATCTTAAGAGAAACCAGGGAACGGCTTAAGGTACTACCCAACATGCACAGAGCGACGACAAGCATAGCAAAACAAATTACCATATGTGGTAAGTGTGACAGGCACCATTATTTCTCATACAAACCCTTAACACACCGCCTTTCATGTGTTTTATGGTATCGATATGACTAGCGATATGGCTATCAGTATGGTATCGATATGACTGATACTAAGATACAATATTCTATATTTGACCGAAAACCATGATTCGTGCAACTTCAACCAGCCAAAATTCAAGGCAGACACATTTTAATTTTCAAGTACAAATACTTACAGTATACGCGGGACGCTGTTAGACGACATTACAATAGTCAAATTTCTCTCTCTAAAATGTGCTTTTAAGTAAGCATTCAAGGACTTTTTCGAAGACCTTTTCCTAGATAGCAGCCACGGATCCAATAAAAATTTTGACCGTTTTCCAATGTTGCGAGGGGCGAAAATGTTTTGAGATTTGACTCTCTAAAATACCATTTCCTGCGTTCTTGTGCCTGAAATAGAACATCCTAAACGGTGAAAGTTTTCTTTCATTCTTATTATTACACAATTAGTTATATACAAGTTGAAATACACTTATTGACTGACGCATTGCCGAATTCAAAGGCTTGATGAACGCTGCGCTAAGGCCCGATTCCAACCTCTCCAAAAAATGTAACTTGAAACTTTTTGATTGACCAATTCTCCTGGAAAAGCATCTTTTCGTTTGTAATAGAGAGCTTTAGTGATGGTACAGTGTGGTGTATTTGCCACTATACACAAGTAAGACAAATACACTTATATTTCCTGTTTTCCTCGCTGATGTTCTCAAGGCAATACAAGTCATTTTTCAATTCTTTATTCTCCGTCGTTACCGCAAGGGATGATGCGAGAGTATCACAGGAGCAGGTTGTGAATTGGCTTTCGTAGCAGTGAAAGCAGACAGTGACCGATTGACGTGTTGAAAGCGATTTGTGGTTGGGGAAATTCTCCACTGTTATAATCGGAGTAAAGCGACTCTGGTCCGTTGAACGCGATTACAATGTGGTGAATGCGTTGTAGTGATATGAACTGAAGTCGTATGTTGGAAATAATCGTTACATCTTTGAAGATTAAATTATATTTCAAAGAGAACGCAAAGACAACAGACGAAAATATAATCTTACACTTCGGTTCATCGATGTTTGATAAAGGTGCACATGCAAAGTAGAAAGAACACATTTGGCAGCTGATCTCTGATCGGAAGGAAAAGCAACGCCCGAGGTAAAATTAAAATCGTTCTGAACTGTCGCTATGTTATGCCGAAGAACAACTCCTCATTACCAGAAACTGACTCCCACCAGGAAGATGCTCTTGGTATAATCTATGGATTTTGTTATGCAGCCGAAGGGTTTCTCATTGTCACATTCAATTTACTTATCCTCGCGACGTTTGCTGTAAACAGACAACTGCGCAGGCGCAATATTTACAGCCTATTAAACCTGTCTGTTGCTGGCCTCATGGTAAGCGCATACGCTCTGCCTATTCGGACCATCAGAATTGGTCTGATAACTTCGACGTGGAGTGGGAGTCTATCTTTCTTGTCCTTAGTACCATTGCAAATCCTTGAAATAACTCCTCTCGTAGTCCCGTTTACATGCTTCGTGCTCGTGTCCGTAGAGCGCATGTATGCCACAGTCTGTCCATTGCGTTATCGGACGACTGAAACATGGGTGTACATTATTAGAATCGTACTGCCATGGATTTCAGTCATCGTTTATCTAATAGCTGTGCTATACTACTACGATTTAGACTTTGTAATCAAACGTCTTGGAGGCATATCTACCATATGGCAGGATTAGCAGTTATTTGTTTCTCATATATCACCATTTTCATCAAAGTCAAGCGACAACACCGACTTCGTCAACAGGCAGCTTTACCAAGAACAGTCAGCCGCGAACGTAAACTTGCAAAGACGCTCTTTATCGTCACAGTGATTTCACTGTTGACTTGGCTTCCTACCGCAATCAGCACCACTTTCAATTATGCTTTGGATACCAAACAGTTTTGGACCTCTCGTCGGGATACGACGCTCTTGTTTCTAAGCAATTCCCTTGTCAATCCTGTTATATACGTGTTTAGGATGCGAGAATTTAGAAGAGCCCTGAGTTCGCAGGTAACCAGCTGTTCACGTGATAAACCGCGCTTCGAACTTGACAATGGTCTTGGAAACAGGTTTCGCATTAAGATAAAAGTCATTCCTTCTGTCCCCTCTCTCGAGACTACAGGAAGAATTAATCCTGTCGTGGAATTGTCAATGTATGAACTGTCCGAGATGGCTTAAAATGTATATCACTTACACTGTGATTTGCATTCACGCCGTCTATAATTTCATTCGGGGTAGCTCATGTTCCACTTTAGGCCCCTCGTACGTTTCGAAGACTCTGATGCGACAGTTGAGTTATAAAGCTAATGATTCACATTACAATCTGTTCTTGTGAGGCCCGGCCAACCTTCGATGACGTATAAATTAACAATCAAACGGTGGATGTAAAAATGTCAGATCTTGACTGTTTTAGTGCATTGATGAAACCGCTGTTCAGTGGAAAAAAAACTGAAGTGAACAAAACTGCGGATTTTGTTCCTCATTTCATGCCCCAGCCCGTCATGAACCTGACAAAATATTTGGCGACTTGACTTGCTGTCGCTTCACCAATTCTTGCATGTTTTACCTGCATGTGTATATAATTACAGCACAGGATTTTTTTTTTTTTTCTCACAGAATGTATAGACATAGCCCTTATGCCATACAAAAGATTTTGCAGACTTTCGACGGACTGTAGCGAACATCTTCATAGAACTTGATGAATATAATGGCATACAGTTGGTCTCTTTATCGAATTTTGATGCTTTGTGTGGATTGGTCGACATGAATAAAAACGTTTGAAGCTCTTCGCGCTCATCGCGGTTCATCTCGCAGTATTTGAAAACGATACAATAGGTGATATTACAGTGGCGTCTACGAATAGTTGTGTCAGCGGTATTGACCCGAACGCCTCACTTCCATGTAATGAAGCTATTAAGCGCTGTTCAAACTGTATCTAAATTCAGACGGTGCTGATGCAAGAATAATGGTTTCAATGGCGCTTCATTACATGGAAGCGAGGCGTACGGGTCAATACCGCTGCAACGTCCATTCGTAGACGCCATTCTAACATCAGCTATTGCACCAATGAACACATGCTGCATGTGTGACTCGTGGTGTCCAAATGAGCGTTCTATGCGGCGCCCTACTTAAAACATTTCATAACCTCCCTTGCCTTCATCTAAGATTTTGTGAAAAAAAACCTCCTTTCCACTACTACCACCATCATTCTACCCCAGTATGCCTCTTAGTGAGCTGCAATGACATGCTACTAAAACATGTGTAAAGTGACGCACTTGCGTATATAAAAGTATAAGTCTTCAACATTAGTAGTACTAAATAACCCCCCATAAGCCTTCTGTTAATTTCAACCCCCTCCCCCCCCCCCCCAACCAAGCTTCTCCAAAACAACATACCCCCCAACAATATTGCCGACTCCCGCTCCCTACTGCTCTAATAAATGAAACACCCCTAACAATAAAATGGACCACTATTAAGAGTACTCTTCCCTTAACGTCATCTTGAGTAACGCAAGTAGGCAGCGAAGGAAAACGTTTGAAATTCCCGAGGGAATGATGTGCGCTCTTGTTTTCCCCAGGTGATCTCCACGGTAAACTGGATGACCTGTTCATGATTTTTCATAAGGTGAGAAAAAGCCGTCCAATAGCGATACTAACTTTTGATAAAAACAAAAGTATATATAGTCAATCCTATAAGTGGAGCTCCAAGTAAAGCGCGGTAAAGATATTCATTTATATATAGCGCAAATTCTATATAAGTAATTCAAATGCGCTTCGATCACGAGACTGCTATCGTAGCAGACTGCTATTGTGGCGCAAAGTGCTGCCGAGCAGTTTACACTCATGAGTGTTTGTTGGAGACAATCCCCTAGTCTTTCACGAAATAGCAACACAGGCCCATAGCCAGTATGAGGCAAACCGAGGCAGTTGCATCGGTAAAAAAATGGTGATTGTTTATTAATCATCATTATTATTAAGATTAAGATTATCATTATCATTACTATTTTGAAATAAAAGAAATCGCTTGAAGTTCAGGGGTCCAATGGTATTCAGTACTTCACCAGTGAGCTTGCAAGAGTTACAAAGCAACGACCTTACACGAATTACGAGCCTCGTTTTGGCGTTCTTTCTCTCCATTTCCTGTCGACATTTTCTTTGGTTTGGTCGCCATTTTCATTTTAGTGCCTCGGTACAAATTTTGGTCTGGCTATGGGCCTGGTAGCCTGCTATGCAGACGTATTTTTTCACTCTCATAAATTCGAAGAAAAAAGTAACGTCTGCAGACGTCTATGCAGACGTTACTTTTTTCTTCAAATTTATGAGAGTGAAAAAATGCGTCTGCATAGCAGGCTATGGGCCTGGCACACCAAGTTATTTCGCGTTCCCCTCATGCATATTGATTACAAGAGGAAGGAGACAAGACCAACATATTATACGTCCCTGTCCAAGGATGCGGCCTCAGGGGAGTAATACATGCAGCACCATTATACTGAGCTCTATTCTTTTTGTACTGCACGTTAGGGTGTTTTGTATTGTTGGGTAAGCCAATGCTGTGGCTCGTTTCGAGCGGTACAGCCCTCAGGGTTTCGAACTCGCGACCTCCCGCACTCTAGACCGTGCTCTACCAACTGAGCTAACCAGTGAATCCCAGACCTCCCGCACTCTAGACCGTGCTCTACCAACTGAGATATTTCACCTATAACATAAAGTCTTCTTAACGTGAACGAAAATGTTAGCATGATGTTTTAGTCTGCACGACCTTCGATACATTTACCGCTTTATTTTATATTGAAATGATTATGCAACTGTTATTGAACAAAGAATAAGGAAGAAAATTAAATGAAAAAGAATAGTGAGTAGCAAAACATTAAAAAATGATAAGGAAATAAAAAACAGGTCCGATCACAGGCCCGTTACATCTGGAGTAACCTGAGTATTAAGCCTAATGGGGGAGGGAGGATGGGGGAGGGGGAAGGAGGGAACTCAAGTTACATCTGGAGCTACAAAACTGCATAAACATACGCCGACAAGAAACCTCAACCCAAGCCCAGAGAAGATTACTACCTCTGCCCGTGAAAACGGAGCAGCAATGGCTGTCTTTTTAGACATGCATATGGGCTCACACAGATACCCATCTCTTGTTCTCTGGGCTCACACAGATAACCCTGTCATACTGTTCTTGGCCTAAAGGCCGCTTTACATCAGGAACCCGAATGCCTTTCTGGTTATGCATGGCTCTAAATGTTGCTATAGTATCAATTATTCTTCATTTCAGAATGGCCTGCCATCAACAGAGAATCCGTACATTTTCAACGGTGACCTCGTGGATCGAGGTCCGCGCTCGGTGGAGATCGCCGTCATCCTGTTTGCGTTCTTCATTCTTTATCCCAATGGGGTGTACATCAATAGAGGAAATCACGAAGACCACATCATGAACTTGAGGTAATGTGATCAATAGAATTATCAGCATTTATAATTTTAGTCACAATCTCGATTCTGATTGGCTGAGAGTTACAACCGGTTACTGGTGCTTTACAAGAACATGGTGTTATCTGTAGGCTGCGCGCGCATGGCGCGATACAACCTCGTTCTAGTGGTCTTTACTTTCGACGCCATCTTGGATTAGGCGCGTAAAGACCCCTGGGAACGATGTTGGGCGCAAGAGTCACTGAACCACCTTATTGTGTACTCGTCAACTGGTATCTATCCAATCTATTTTTCAAAAGTTCAAAAATGAATAATAAATTTCGTTCAGTGTGATATAAGGTTGTATTTAACTTGTTTGAAAACTGACCTGATTTAACAAAATGCTGAGAAGTGAAAGAATAGTCTTCCTCTTTTAGCTCCTAATCTAACCTCGTTTGATTGATAGGGAACCTTCACGTCTAATATAGTAGTGTCAGGTAAAGTGTAACTGCTTAACCGTTGTATTGTATGGCAGAAAATGAGTCTTCACACCTAACGGGTTTTCTCAGTTACCTGTTGTATAGGTCGGGTATGAAGATCTTGTATGCGACTTCCCTTCACGTATAATTTTTAATATACATGGGTGTTTGTTGTTGTAGGTATGGCTTCACCAAGGAAGTGATGGAGAAGTACAAAGATCACTCATCGAAGGTCATCAAGCTGTTTGAGGATATCTTCGGCTGGTTACCACTCGCGACTGTGGTGAATAATAAGATCTTCGTGGTCCATGGAGGGATCTCCAACATCACTGACTTGGATGTTATCGAGAAGATTGATCGACATAAAGTGAGTAGACTACAAATGAAACTGGGAAGGAAAAACCTGGCAAACGTTACAGCGAGAGACTAGGCTTTAAGAAAATCGTATGGTTCTCAGCCACCAGAAAGGTTTGAAATTTTACGAAGTCAGTACTTACGCAGGTTTAGGCCGTGTTCATTTGGAGCAATTTGTTTTAACTGCGCGGTTGATTCATGAACCGCAAGCAAAACAAAAAATGCCCTCGCCTGGGTGACCAGACATCTTACTTGTTTAGCTCACAGAAAGCAAGGATGGCTCATACATGATGTGTATTTATAAGTTTAGCGCCCTCTCCGATCGAAGTTCTACGTTTTCAATCTAGCTTTGAATAGGTTGATTGGGTTGACCAACGAAACGAGTCGAATACGGATAACCGTTCCAACCCGGCGAATTCGGAGGTTGGATCCCATTCGAAAACAACCTTGATGTTTAATGCAGGCATGTAGACTTGTATGCGTATATTCACAGTTCACTGGTAGACATGTTCAGTACTGAGTAACTAAATAACCCTCTCTTCATTTCGTTTCAGTATGTGTCAGTTCTTAAGCCTCCTAACATCGACAAGGATAACCCAAAAATGAAGAACTTGATGGAGTGGAGACAGGTAACGAGCCCGACAGTTGTTCTAGTTGACCAATCTGTGACGTGCACGGTCGGTAGTCTTGTTATTGTTCCAGTTTTGGTAGTTTCGTTTTCCATCTGTCTTTGTTTTACTATCTTGAAGACTCCCTGTTGACCGTTATATTATTTATACACGGTAATAATTCAGCGAGGCTGCTTTTTAAGTAGCCGCGTGTCCTTAGTACAAGAGACTAATGTCAGAAATTAAATAACTATATAATACTACTTCTAAGAGCTAAAGGTAATACTGCTAAAATGGTAAAATGATAAAAAATACGGAATATTATCAGGTAAAAAGCTTCGTGCGTCTATTGTACTATTTAACAAATAAAGAAGCCTTAGCCATGTTTTATACTATCATAAAACACGATTGGCATTTGAGAACATGAGACTGAGAAATGTTAAAGCACAAGCCGAAGGCGCGTGCTTTCAACATTTCTAGAGTGTTCTCAAATGACCAGAGTGTTTTATGATAGTATAAAACATGGATTTAAGGCTTCTTTATCTGTTTTATAATATAGATTTACGCGCGCGATGAAAGGAAACCGCCAGTTGAAAACTATATAACACGGCTAACCATGTTATATACTCTGATAAAACATGGCTTCTTAGCCAATCAGAGCGCGCGTACTATCGTATCTATATTAAAAATAGTAATAACTTATGTGCAACTAATTATAAGCAGTTGTTAAGGCAGCCTTAAAAGTGTGCAAGTTTGTGGAGCTTTTGACATTTGCAGGCAACTCGTTCCATAGTTGCGCTCCATTGTAACTAAAGCTTTCTTTTAAGTATTCGCGATTTGGTCGTGGTATAAAGTAACTGTGACTTCTTAAGGCAAAATGCTTCTTTCAACTTTCAACATGGTATATAAGAGACACGGTTCAACATTTGTTGCCAACCAATGTTGAACGATGTTGGTGACAAATGTTGAATCGTGTATCATCGGCTTAACGATGAGGTATAATTCCTGTATCAGGTCTTGGACTTGCTGTGGAGTGATCCCAAACCAAATCCCGGATGTAAACCCAACTCGTTCAGAGGTGGAGGTTGTTACTTCGGTCCTGACATCACTGCACAAGTGCTGAAGAAGCACAACCTAGAACTGTTAGTCAGGTCACACGAGTGTAAATATGAAGGATACGAGTACATGCACAACAAAAAGGTATTTAACAAATACATGGCATTGTGCCGTGCGTCTGTCCTCGTATAGATCCATTCGAAAAATGGCGTCCAATTTAAAAAGCTATTGTCCTGGTAACGTAAACACGAGGCTAGTCAGTACACACAAAAACTTTTGACCGTGTAAGCGAGGCTAGTCAGTACTAAACAATAGTTAATTAAATTGGACGCCATTTTTCGAATGGGTCTATAGATGCACAGATGGCGTGACAGGTACAAGGAAGTAAGCCACGAGACGGGAAAAGTGAAATTTATATTTCATTCTCCCTCGCCAGCTCGTCCGAATGAAAAGCATTTTCCTAATCCCGCTGGATACTGAATACACCGTAACACAACGTTTATATGGTTTGGTCGTATCATGAGCAATGTACAACCTGGAATTTACAAAGAAAGCTAACTTGGTTTACAACCTCGAAAAAGCTGCTTAACTTCTGCACGTGTAACAGAGTAAAGACTCCCAGCAATATGACAGGGTCAGCGCAGCCGGAGGGGCTGGGGGGCTCCCCCCCCCCCCAAAAAAAAATATTGAAATTTCGCTCCGCCGTCCCTGTATGACTAGACCAAGCCCATTTTGTGTGTTGCTGATTTAAGTGCTTCTTCTTGTTGGACGTCTTCTCTTGTGCTTTTCGGAATCGTTTTTCCTCTAAGGAATCTGCTGCTAAGTCGTCGCTTTCGTACACGTCTACTGCGAGTCAACCTGCTTCACTCTTGTCCCGCTAGCTTGATGAACTTATCGCGCCTCTCAATTAATTTGCCGGCTCGCTTCACCGCTTTCAGTGCGGAACTTACTTCGTTCGCTTCGAGGTCTTGTGTTATCGAACTTAATTCGTCTTGTAACTCGGCGTTGAATAGGAACTGCTTGTTATTTCCTTTCTTAAGTTTTTTCGGCCTCCGTTTCCCTCTCCAATGTTCTCATGTTAGAATCTCTTTGATTCGCGCCTCCGAGCTAGACTTGTCTCTGAGCGCAGAAGAAAATTATTCTAGTCTCGTGTCCAAATTAAATATCTCTTGAATTTGTCGAAAACAGCTTCTGAAGAATAAGACGATTCTTCGGGTTCTTTTACAACAGCCTCGCCTCAGTCTTCTCTTTCTATCGATTGCGTGCTAACCGTGACGTCATATGTGCATCTGTACTCCAAAAACTAGCTATCGACCAATCAGAGCGCGCGTGTCACGCTGTTTATTGACTATTATAAATAGCGCGGTTTGATTGGCTGAGGAGTATTATAGCGCGATCAAGCCAACGCTTGGGCTGCCTGTGCATTCAAAGGAGGCAACTGATTGTAAATGATCTTTTTCCTATATTTCTTATCATTATTTTGATTCTTTTAAATACTTTAGGTCATAACAATCTTCTCGGCATCGAATTACTATGAACAAGGCAGCAACAGAGGAGCGTACATGAAGATAGGACCTGACATGAAGCCTTACTTCGTACAATATCAAGTATCAAAAACGAAGAAACATCTCACACTCAAACAAAGGTACGTCAATAGCCTCGCACTCAGGCTTTTACTTAGTCGTCCCATCACGCAAAACGTCTTTTTCCAAAATGGCGGCCATTTTGACTCCCTTTGCGTACGTGGGGAACCGAAGCTGTGACGTCATAGTATTCAGCCGCGCTTTAACGAGAAGCCTGCGGACGAGGCTGCGTTAATCCTGGCTTAATTCTAGTTCTTTTGTTAAAATATGTATTTCTACAATCTAGGATTAGATTTAGAAATGCACTGCTCATTCCTCATCAAACAACAAAGTGTTAACTCCAATGAATATTCAACATTTGAACATTCAATCCAGTAATTACACTTAGTATATACCACACAATTAAGGACCACACAAGTGAATAGTGCTTTTCGCGTGCTCTGATTGACGACTCAAACTCGGAATATCCAGCATTGTCACTTTGCCGTAAGTTTTTTCAGTTACAACGCACGCTGGCATTGGTTGATTCGGGGTCACGTGGTAGTCGTCAAATATTCCGCGCGGGATACCACGTGATTACATCGTGACAGAAGATGGTGTGCTGTGTCGCGCGCGCCACTGCCTAGCTAAAGGCGGGAAAAGATTTAGTTGTGTACCAAAACTCGGGAAAATATTTTACAATTGTTGCTTTATAACAAACCACTTAATGACTTTCCATCGAGGAAGCAAAGCTCACTGTTTACCTCGGGACCAGTCATTAACTGTTTACTGTTTTCGGAGTCTCGTGCGCGAAGAATTTACTTGTTAATGGATGTTTGAACTTTTTGAACTAATTAGAGGCTGGCTATCCCCTCAGTGTCGGTAACTAGCGGTGAATATATATATAATACCCACCACTAGTCTCCTCCACTTCGGAAGATTTGTCGTTAATTAATCCTGGATTAGCTTGATCGGGCTTCGAACAACTAGAATACATAAAAAAAATATGTTTTATTTGTTATAGCAGGCTAGTGTTTACAGCTTACAGCTGGTGGGGGCCTGCTTTTACTCCACACACACTCCCCACTACATTCATATATTCTGTACATACTACTCTCCACTCACCAGTTGATTTTTACGGAGGGAGGAAACCGGAGAAAACCCTCGGAGCATGGGAGAGAAATAACCACAAACTCAACTCACATGTGGCGCCGCGTCCGGGAATCGAACCCGGGCCACAGTGGTGAGAGGCGAGCGCTAACACGCTGCGCCACCCAGCTCCCCACCCAGCTCCCCACCCAGCTCCCCACCCAGCTCCCCACCCAGCTCCCCACCCAGCTCCCCACCCAGCATGATACGATATCTGACGCTCTCTTAATGACATCCACGAATCACTCAATAGACCATAAATCTTACCCTAACCACTTCGAAAACAAGTTTCCAGGTAAACGACGAGGTTTTAGGACTAGGGTTCACAGGTAAGCAGAAGAGAAACAAGTAAAGAAAAAAAAGAGCGAGGTTCGTATAGCTTTCCGAACCCATAGCCAACGTGATAACCAATATACTCAGCGAACATCCACACTCCAAGTGTGACAAATTCTTATCTTAATGTTTGATTAGTGCCCAGTCCTTTAAGTGGCTAAGGGCAATTTGGGAATCTGTTGAGCGATTCCTGTCCTTAGTAACTCACTTCGTGCACATGCATGCAGTGAAATACTTTTCCGCTTTTTTCCAGCTGGCTGTGCTTTTACATATTGTTTTTTTTTCATGGTTTTCTATGAAACACAGGCTAATGTTTCACGCGAAATTTGTATTATTTGGCATACAACGAGCCTTTAGGAGAGTTATATACCAAAATAATATGAATTTCGAGTGAGATTTTCGCCGGTATTCCATAGCAAACCATGAAATAACCATATTATCCTATAAAAACAAATTTAAGGGAAGATTTATCACGAAAACAAAGTAACTTACCGGACGACAGACTGCGAAATCAAAAGTTCGAGTGGTCGGACGCGTCTGTAGACTAATTATGTATTCAAAATGTTGAATTCCTATTGGCTGACAGAGACAGGGCGCGAAATTTCCTGCATTTTGATTGGCCTTGACCTAGCCATGAAATACTGCTCTGTATTTCGTAGAAAAACCATGAAATACGACCCGGTATTGCATAGTAAAGCTGAGCTCTGATTGGCTGAAATATAATATTTATAGGATATTTCCCATTACAAGGATGACCTATTATGTTTACAGGGTTGGTATTGTGGAACAGTCTGCTATAAAAGAATTAAAGGAGAGGCTTTATGCTAACAAGTTGGCACTGATGGAGGCATTCGAGGAAAGAGACAAAGAAAACACAGGTACATCAGAGATCGCTCGCTTTAGGAAATGTTTAGATTCGTGTTCAGGTTATTGAAGCCCCGATCAAACGAGCCTAAGAGCGCATGAGAGCTGAACGAGACTGTTTTCTTCAACTCTCATAGACGTTCCTCATTCCGGTCACTGAACGAGGATGACAGTCGACGAGAGTCACACAAGGGAGCGAAAACGCTCGTCAAATCTCATGATAATTTGATCAGGTTCAAATTCGATGAGAGCAAACGAGAGTCGATGGCATGAGAGTGCATGAGAGCTGGACGATAATTTTCTTCCAGTCTCATCTGCTATCATCATCATGGTCAAACGAGGATGAAAGTTGACGAGAGTCACAAGGGAATGACAAAAACTCTGTCGACTCTCATGACAGGTTGAGTAGGTTCAAAATCGATTTCTAATGGTCCACCCCTTAGATATATTTTTTAAATCCGGCACTTCGTTTATAAATTAGTACCTTTATACAATCATGTTATGTATGCTTATTTTTTTTTTTTAGGTTTCCAGTGGATAAGATATGTAATGAGTTTGAACTGTTCAATGTCTTTATTAAATCCGAGCATGAGAGTATATGAGTGTTGATGAGAGTTCAAACTCCTGCCTTTGTTTGACCGCCAACTCTCATCGGCTCTCATTCAGGGTGGATGCTAATTCTAAAAAATATATTGTGCAAGGAAAAATGGGCCAAAAGAAATTCCTGCAAGCACTTGTTTACCAGAAATAAATTCGTGCAAGAGAACATTGACGGACCCAGGAAATTAAGTTACAGTGTGAAAAAAGATTGTGCAGAGCTCGCATAGTCCAAAACAATCCTGCCAAGCTAAAAGTGTCCCCAAAATAATACCGTACACAAAAAAATACCACTTCCCCCTCTCCCCTGATTTTTAATGATCTATCCCTAATGTTCATTAATCGTTAACAGGTTACCTGAGCGTGAGCCAATGGGCGACTGCTGTGGAGAGCACGCTGCACCTGGACGTGCCGTGGAACATGTTAAGGCACAAACTGGCTCGTATCACACCTGATGGGCGAGTGGACTACAAGTCCTGTCTGGAGCAATACGCGATAGAAAGTAAAGTGAAAAAGGTGTGCGAGATATTAAGATGAAGTTACTACAAGAGAGAGTGAGGAGAGTAAAACTGTATTCGACCGTGCAGCTCTCAACAAACTGTACGCGTGCATAAAGGGGCTATGTCATGGTGTTGCGCAAGTATAGAGTCAATGTTCGATTTGTGGCTGTTAATTGGCTACAAACAGTTAAAGGGGCTGTGTCATGGTGTTGTACATGTATGGAGTCAATGTTCTATTGGTGGCTGTTAATTGGCTACAAACAGTTAAAGGGGCTGTGTCATGGTGTTGTAC
This sequence comes from Actinernus sp. WN-2022, assembly GCA_030867875.1. Classification (NCBI taxonomy): domain Eukaryota; kingdom Metazoa; phylum Cnidaria; class Anthozoa; order Actiniaria; family Actinernidae; genus Actinernus; species Actinernus sp. WN-2022. Next base: position 21,421,764 of record JAOWCC010001751.1, on the reverse strand, counting down.
ATGTATAGAGTCAATGTTCGATTGGTGTATGTTAATTGACTACAAACAGTTACAGGGGCTATGTCATGGTGTTGTACATGTATAGAGTCGATGTTCGATTGGTGTATGTTAATTGACTACAAACAGTTAAAGGGGCTATGTCATGGTGTTGTACATGTATAGAGTCAATGTTCGATTGGTGTATGTTAATTGACTACAAACTGTTACAGGAGCTATGTCATGGTGTTGTACATGTACAGAGTCAATGTTCGATTGGTGTATGTTAATTGACTACAAGCAGTTACAGGGGCTATGTCATGGTGTTGTACATGTATAAAGTCGATGTTCGATTGGTGTATGTTAATTGACTACAAACAGTTAAAGGGGCTATGTCATGGTGTTGTACATGTATAAAGTCGATGTTCGATTGGTGTATGTTAATTGACTACAAACAGTTAAAGGGGCTATGTCATGGTGTTGTACATGTATAGAGTCAATGTTCGATTGGTGTATGTTAATTGACTACAAACTGTTACAGGGGCTATGTCATGGTGTTGTACATGTACAGCGTCAATGTTCGATTGGTGTATGTTAATTGACTACAAACAGTTAAAGGGGCTATGTCATGGTGTTGTACATGTATAGAGTCAATGTTCGATTGGTGTATGTTAATTGACTACAAACTGTTACAGGGGCTATGTCATGGTGTTGTACATGTACAGCGTCAATGTTCGATTGGTGTATGTTAATTGACTACAAACAGTTAAAGGGGCTATGTCATGGTGTTATACATGTATAGAGTCAATGTTCTATTGGTGTATATTCCCTGGTATGGAATAGTTCTGCCGTTGTTTATTCCAGCAAGGAGAGATTGCATTCCAAAATAACGTTCTTTTGTAGTTCTGTATATATAGACTTCGTATAGTGTTTAGCAATTCAGTGCATCTCTCGGTCGAATGAAGCTTTTTAAAGAATTAGTAATGCTTTTTACTGTGTTGGATTTATTCATTTATCTCAGTAAGGACAAACCCCTAGAGTAAATATAGTATTTCAATGTCAATGAATACATTTTGCTGTTGTAACAGAATGGACCAAGCATTACTGAAGCTTTGTACAGAAATCGCTCAAACCTAGAGACAATATTTAGACTAATGGACAAGGATAACTCTGGTAAGTCTATAATCAGTCATTAGTTCATAGTTAGGTCGGCAATCGTTAATGTGCTGTGGTCATCCATCCAGCTGAATTACCCCGAACATCCAGAGCTAGTGTCTTATAGAATAAACCCATACATTATAAAACATCCCAGGAACGTTATATAATTTATGTGATAATTTATAATGTATAATTTAATACATCCCAGCTGTATTACCCCGAACAGCTAGTGTCTTATAGAATAAACCCATACATTGTAAAACATCCCAGGAACGTTATATAATTTATGAGTTCAGTCTTGAAATCACTTATCTCGACTCGAACAGTAGACCTGTCGAATTATGTCACTTAAATCCCTTTCTCGACTGTTCTATTGCAGCAATCGTTGGAAATGTTTGGACAAACTAACAACCAAAATCCTTGCGATAAAACATTAACGATAGACCTTTCAAACAGCTATTGTTTTGCGTTTTACCTATTTACACAAAAGGTTTTCGCGGACAAACGACAAAGGGTTCTGGTACGGATAAACTTGGGTGTAATTTTGTAATCAATTGCGTGGAAGGAACCATTAATATTCGTCTTAAAGCTTTTGACCCCCCAAAACAAACGAATTCAGCCACAACCATTTCGGTCTGGGAATGTCGTTCATCCTTTTTTTAAACACCATAGAATCCCCTGTGTATAGTCCGCCTGTAGATAATCATACCCCGTTTTTAAACCCCTTCTTTCCGCTACATGTCATTACCCCCATGTTTTTAACCTGGTATGCATAGTTGTAGCCTGCAGGGGTGGCCTTACCCAGCGGGCTTCCCTTGTTTGGGTGGCCGTTTCTATGGAAACAAGTAGGCGGAAAATTCCGATCCGAAATGGCAAATGTTTGTAAACATGCAGACACAACTGAATGACATTTCGACTACTATAATTGTGTAATAACAACAAAAAACAATGTGGAGATCCTGGAAAGAACCAAAATGAATAAAAGAAATAGCTTAGAAAATCCCTGGAATATTTTCGCGGAGGTAAAACCACGTATGTTTCTCGAGTACAATTTAACGTGGAATTACCTCGTCAGGCATGTGATTTTCTTCGAATCTCATAGTCCGATGAATTACTTGATTATTTAGTACTTTAGTTGATATTTTGCTGTTATAAATAGTGCTGATTTCACAAACGCACTATAGTGCGATTCAGCTGGGACCATGCGATTCTAAAGGTACCACTACAAGGGAAAGCGAAGGTTTTAAAACATTTTATAAGATTTAAGAGCATTACATCGATAATAGGGAAAATTTCATGCACTCTTGTAATCGCTTAAACAGATCGCCGTAAGCTTGGGCTACCTTTGGTATCGAAAGTAGTATTTATTTCGAGGAAGCACGCACTTCTTAGTTTAATTGATTAAAATTAGTAGACTGAAATACCATCTTATTTATACGAAAGAAATATTGATAACCTTTAGGAATTACGAATTTCGCAAAAGCGCTTGGGATCGTTACTGGGGACACCCTAATTGCAGAACACAAAGAAACATGGCAAATATGGCAATTAACTGTCCCCAATAACGATCCCAAGCGCCTTTGTGAAACCGAACTCGCCCCAACCCCCTACTCGTTTCTAAAGTGAGCAATTGGGTTTGAGTCGTTTAATTTTGGTATTCTCTTGTTGCAAGACTTGTGTTGACCATTTTCTAAGACTTTTATATTGTTGTCATCTTTCTTCAGGTCACGTATCTATGGAAGAGTTCAAGGAATCCTGCAGAGTCCTCAACAAACATGCCAATTCTGAGATCCCGGAGAGTTCCATCAAGGATTTAGCAAGGAGCATAGACATGGACAAAGACGGTTACATAGACTTTAACGAGTTTCTCGAAGCCTTCAGGTTGGTCGACGTATCCAAGTCTCAAAATGGCCTGTCACACACGCCGAAGTCATCTGTTTCTTCACTGAAAAGTTCTCCAGCGAGCTCCATTCATATCATCTCGTGACGAAAGCTCTAGGAATGTTTTTATCATACATCAAGATCGACACAGCCGGTTTTTAGGCCTGAGTGGATTCGTTCACGTTCTGACAGTTGCCTCGCGACAACCTCCGATATCTGATTCACTCTTTTTACCTGGTTTCCATCTTGGATTCAAAGCGAGGCAATCCTTTGTTTTTGCCAGGTTAGCCTCGTTTTGACTATCCTTCACTACGAGGCTAACCTGGCAAAAACAAAGGTTTACCTCGCTTTGAATCCAAGATGGCAACAGGTGAAAAGAGTAAATTGGATGGAGTAGAACATTCAAATGGCTTTAAAGGAATCCCCGACTGTTAGAACAAGTTGCTGTTTAAAAATTGTTCGCAATATGGTCTAAATTGAAAATATTAGTTTTTGAAAAAATGGATACAAGTATAAGCGATTTTCGGCATTGAATTTCGCGGCAGCCGCCATCTTGGATCTGATTACGTTTGCACTCAATCCCCTTAGATTCAAATGACAAAAGGTATGGCGGCCATGTTGGTGTACAGAACAAAAGAAGCTAACGAAGAATCTATTGTTAACTGTACACCAACATGGCGGCTATGTCGTAAAGTGCAGAGGGTCCATTGTCAGAAAATAATAGCTTCTTTGTTGTGTAACTATAGGGACAGTGAGAAACATCATCAGATCCACAATGGCGGCGCTCGCCGAATTTCAGAGTTCCTTAGGAGAGGAATCGCTCACTCATTCTGATTGGCTAAAAATACATAGATTAGCAATGGTTTTTTTTTTTTTTTTTTTTACAGTAATTGAGTGACGATGGTTGTTCAGTGTAGTGGTTGCGACGTTTGCCTTATGAGTAGGCGGAGCGGGGGTCGAGTTCCAGAAAGTCTTTCAAATGTTTTTACCTCAGCATTTTCTTGAGAGGTTTTTCTTGAGGTGGAAAATATCTTGTTTACTGACCGATTTGGTTTTTTTTTGGTTCAGGGTAGGAGTTTTTAGTTTGTATATTGTCATGAATTAACCAATTGAGCGATTCCTCTCCTTAGGAGCTCGTGCGAAATTCAAAGCCCCAAAAAAGTCAAAATGACCTATACTTTAATTCTAGCTCTTTTATCCACTTATAATGGATAGATATTATAAATTCAAATCGTACAAAGACCGTGAAGCGTTCTTTTAATATAATGATAATCGTTTCAACAGTATTAGTGACAAGAAAAATAGAAAATGATTTTACGGAAAGTATAGAAAATATTTTTAACACAAGATAAAGAAATATAAAATGTTTTAGGATGGAAAAGTAAACAGATCTTTCGACGAGTTTGAAACACAAAAGAAAACAGGTGTCTGAGCTATTAAAGCATCATGGGATCACAAGATCTAGCTTTGCCATAGACTAGTTCGCTGTTTTTTTTTCGACATTTAAATGCATGAGGTGCAAAAGCGTTTGATTTATAAGAATACGTGAAAATTTTGGAGAGTTTTGTACTCTCGAAAGAGTATCAAATTTTTCAGGATAATGAGATATTACAAGTGTCAATAAATTGGTGAAATGTGATAAAACAATGTTAGTTTATATACAAAGGAACCTGTAAGTAAGATTTTGAAACGTTTCTCGTATGAACAGTAGGAAAGTAATTACCTTAACTTCATACAATTATTAAAATGTACACAATCTTGACACATAGGAAATTTGAGGTTGTTTGTACAGGTAATCGTATGGGGCCAAGTAGAATTAAGAATAAATTTCACTTGTTTTCAAAGTTTGCAAAATTTGAAAACACTAGTGAAATTTATTCTTACTTTTACGAGGACTCGCACGGCTGTTTCAGATCCCTCCAACGGAGCGGAATTTAAGTTCGCGCATGTCTATTTGGTATTTAGTTTTCATTACTGCTGCAACACTACGACTGCAGGCTCCAATTCAAGCAAGTAGTCAACCGATGTTCTTGGGGTAGAAGAGAAAGGCTACGCGCTGTAAGAAACAGTGATCTGTATATCTGCTCAGTAACACTGAAGAAGACGCATGGAAGAAAAATACGACAGTCAACATTTTCGTTACTTTTTATTGATATAAAAATATAAAATTGCTTCCCTTTTCACTGTTTACATTTGTGTGATGGATATTTATTAACACTAATTCGTACAAATGAACCACAAGGTTTTCGTTTTGAATGACTTTTATTCAATTGTCTTTACAATCATGTTTTTAGGTAAGTAAACATGTACAAATCATTTGAGTGGGTTCCCTGTGGGTAAACATGCAAATCATATGAGTGGGTTCCCTGTGGATTAAGCTCCTCGTGCTAGTTCTATCAACTCAAAGATACAGTATGAAAGATGCACGCTCCGTGTAATGGGCTCCTGGTGACAGTGTTCCATATTCTCGGAGATCTGATAAACTATTCTGAAAAGTTACAGGGATATCTGCGGGATGGATCTGTGTGCCTGGTTACTCATAGAAGACTTTACATAAATATATGGTCACATGAAACATAGTTAATAGAGTGGAATGGTTATGAAACCCAGCGACCTTCTTTGTTATATGTCTTTGATAGCTTTTTTCAACCACTACCCTGCACAAAACACAATATAAATTCCAATGTGTTAATCAATCAGCCAATAGAAACGTGTGAGTTCAGTTGTTCAGGGGACGCTAATGAACTATGACCCTGCACAATCTTTTGTCTTGCCCCCTTCCAACATAAATCGCAGCGCCTTTGTTAGACCCTTTGAAGTTTGCCGGGTTTCATAACCATTCCACTCTATTAACTATGCATGAAACAACTAAAGATTTTAAAATGTACACCAAGTACAGGTACTCATTGTAACGTGCTTATTATCAAGCTGTTGTTATAGCGTGTTTGACATATTTGGGCATTCTTTGTGTTACTTAACACGTAGTGGAATTTGTGTGAAGTCAACCGGGTACTCGAACAAGGCCGAATCAGTTGGGCCATCCCTTCATGTAGGTCGACAGAATTGCTACCAAATTGTATTGTATTGTATTGCGTTGTATTGAATTGTATTTACTGGTTATTTCATGGTTTTCTATGGAATACGGGCGAATATTTCACGAGAAATTTGTATTACGAGTTGTATACCAAAATAATATGAATTTAGAGTTAATTTTTCGCCAGTATTCCATAGAAAACCATGAAATAACCATATTATCCTATAAATAACAAATTTACAAAAAGATTTATCACGAAAACAAAGTAACTTACCGGACGATAGACTGCAAATTTTCTTGCCGGAAAACACAAATTTCGAGTGGCGGCCGCGCATGTCTGCAGACTAATTATGTATTCAAAATGGTGAATTCTTATTGGCTGATAAAGAAATGGCGCGAAATTTCCTGCATTTTGATTGGCCTTGACCAAGCCATGAAATACAGCTCTGTATTTCATAGAAAAACCATGAAAAAGCTGAGCTCTGATTGGCTGAAATATAATATTTATAGGATAATGTGTTGTATTCTACTGTATTTTTGGTAACAATTCGTGTCCTACATAAAGGGATTTCAAAGACCTGGTCATGTTATGATCTTCGTCTAGTTCTATACAGTCAGTGGTTTATGCCAGTTAAGCGGCAACGCGACACTCGTGCCAGTAAGACAGTGGTAGCAGTCCTGTCTTTAAATAAGAAGTTCCAGTATAAATGGGTAAGCTCCTCTTTTCACGCATGAGTGACAACTGCAGGTGTAAAGATAAGAAAAGATAAGATCAACTTTATTTATCCACACTAACCTAATTCAACATATATAAAGCTGGTTTCCAATAGGGGCGTGCTTTAAACGTATATATATAATGATAATAAATTACAATATGTTCCTAAGCTAATTCCTATAATATGTCATGGTGGCCTGGCCATGGCGCTCTTATACCGGAATCGAACTTCCTGTGTGAGAGTCTATCTAGGACTGGGGAGCAGGTCAAAACACATGCCCTCAAGACGGACCCATTTTGGGGCAGGGGGTGGGGGCTGCTGCCCCCACCCCCTGTGATGTAGCCTCCTGTGATGTAGCCTCCTATGCAGACAAGCAAGCAGACACTAGCAGATATTACAATACTACTACAGTACATGAGCAATAATGAAATATGTTTTTACTTGTACTTGTATTGGACCCCTGCAATAACTATATATGAAGCTAATCGAGCCAGGAGCCGACGTTCTTTGTGTCGCATCCCCCTCCCCACAAATAACGTCTGCATAGGAGGCTACCTGTGATGGAACCGACACGTCGTACGACCGAAATAGATTACACTTTCCTCTCCCAGGGCGTTTGTGGGATGCCACTAAAGCAGTTTTTTTCTGTTCTCTAAGCGACTGAGAGGAGACAAAAACCTGCACATGGATATCAAAATAATCAGGTGGTCGTGTTCTCACGAACTAGCAATTTCATTGGTCCGTACAACGGAGGCTACTTGGGGCGCCATAATCTCGTTCCCAGAGCCCGCGATATTTTGGGTAGCACCAAGATACTCAGGGCGTCCTCACACAGCGGTCAAACGTCTGCGCGTGCGTATTAAGGTCAGTCTGGTGGGCGGCCGCACGAATTTCCCGTGCAAAATTTACCTTAAAACATATTACAGTGAACTTCTACCCCCAAAAGTTCAGAAAAATACGTGAAAGCTTTTTATTTTCACAGTCGACGGGAAATTGAACAAACTTCAAACTGTGAGTTTACCAATTGTTTTCATGATAATTTACCAAAAAAGTCCTAAGGTTTGGGAACGCGTGTTTGAATTTGTTTTGGAATAATTATGTTGTTGCAAGACTTTTGACGCATACGCAGACGTTTGACCGCTGTGTGGCTACCCAGGGCGTTTGGTCACTGCTGGCCGAAAAACGCGCGGGCTCTGGGAACGAGATTGGGGGCGCCAGAGCGCAGGCACACCGCGGCAAAACGACCGCGCACGCGTATTTGCTATTTCTTGTCCGCACGCGGCCGCCCCTAGTTTCCCACGAAAACTGAAATAAAACAACAGCCACATACCGCGATTTTATAAATTTTGCTTAAAAGTATGCATTTGTGAACTGTTTTGTCAAAAAATAAGAAAACTACTTAAAAGATAAGCCTAAGACTTTAACACGAACATTGTTATTAATATGGGAATATATAGTATTACCTATCTCTTACGGTAAATCCCTCTGCTATATCCAGTTGAGTTCGATTTTCGAATTCTGAGAATTCATGTACTGTGTGCGATGTGTGTTGGCCATGAAGTGATATGAACTCCCGAGTGGATACAAGCAAATATCTAAGAATCCCTGAAGATTTTTAGCGGCATCCATTTAGGTAAAATCCAACGGTTTTAGCATTTAGATAACCCGGCCCCAATTTCCAATGCCTTTGTCCAAATAAATCAATCCTCCCGAAATGCTTTTTGTTTGACTTACGGTGAAATTGCATTGTTCAGAACAGCCAATCAGAATACACAAAAATTGGATTCTTCCAGAGCCCTATTTTTTCGTCGAGTATGCGCAGTAAGAAACAAATGGGGTCTGGGTACGAGATTGGCGTCCGTCCGTCCCGCCGAAACTAAAAGAAAACAGAGGCCATCACCCGTGTTTTTAGTTTTACGTACGTACGCGTATTTACATGAAATGTTTCGCGAAAAACAAGAAAACTACGTAAAAGCTAAGCCTCAGACTTCAACAGGTTTAAGTTTTCTTAATTTGTACGCCTTGTAATAGACCCTTCCACGGTTTCTTTGAACTTTTGATATATACGTATAACAACAAAACCGTCAATACTGCTGAAAAGAGCACCTCAAAGTTAGTCAAAATCCCAAATTTGAGAGTTATATCTTGAACAGGAGCAAAGTTATGGGCCCGCAAACTTGGAAAATTTCAGTGGAAAATTTTAGACTGTTATGGAAAATTTGAGTGGGGGCACAAACTTGCCCCGCTCTTGTTATGGGGAAGAATATTCTTTTCTTGATGACTTAGCGAGATATGAAATTAGTAAGCTAGTGAAATTGAAGTCACAAATGCCAGAAATCATGACAATCAAAGAAAAATTAGACCGTAGGGCCATTTTACTAACAAAAACTGGTAGTTAAGCTGTAGTGGATTCCAAGTCCAACAAACCACACTCGACTTTATAAGAAACCCGATGACGATGAGACTATAAACTGGCCGAGGATCTTGAATGAGAAGTATGAGGAGTTTGATACCATACTACACGTAAGCCACGTTGACATGGGGTGTTCGGAAAACGAAGACCCGAAAAATGAAGACCTAAGACCTGGAAAACGAAGACCCTAGTAAATTTCAATCAAATATGACTCCTACATTTGTTTGAGTGTTCTTCGTGGTTGCCTACTGCTTCTGAGCGAGTGCGCTATAATAACGAGAAAATACAGCGGGGTCTTCGTTTTCCAGATTAGCCCACGAAATTAGGAAAACGAAGACCTTAATATCAAAATAATCAAATTTCACCGTAAGTATCATGTTTCGTATGTTACTGCATAATAAATGAGGAGGTCTTCGTTTTCGGGTCTTCGTTTTCCAGGTCTTGGGTCTTAGGTCTTCATTTTCCGGGTCTTCGTTTTCCGAACACCCGGCCGTTGACATGGCCCTCAAGCTAAGATCTTCGAAGAAAACACGCTACAATTAACGTTATCAGGTTGCCGACAACTCGGTGTTTAGCAAGGTTCCTGAACATCCAAACAGAAACACGCAAGTTATCTGGTTCGGTCCGGCGAGAAAAGATAATATCAAATCGATTGACTCGAGATATGGAAATGTAGGGTACTTATAATATGTATGCAACGTCTCGACGGCGATGAAGGAATATGGCGACTACTGGCTTGAATTATTATTGTTGTAGTGGATTATGAAAAATCGTCAGCCTACCGAATACTGGTGACTCGAGACACGTATCCGTATCTCCGACCGTATAATCCATGCCAGAAAGGTGGACCTTGGTATTACGACCAAAACCAAAGCAAGCCGATTACAGGTTGAAGGACATTTGGCGTTGGGACGGTATACGAGGCAGGTATGGCACTACACTCGAGATCATGATAAAAGGACAAATTAGCAATCTTCTTTTTTTGTCCTGTGAACCACCAGGAGTACTGTTTGAAGCGGAAATGGTACTGTCGTTGGCGCCTTGCGCCTCGAGGTAGGGAAAAAGCGGAAAAAGATAGGCCTGCTGTCAGTGAAAGGATTTTAATAGCTTACATAGCACATCTTCCCGCTAACACTGATTAGTTAGGCCATCCGGACCTGAAGCAGAACTCCGGCTGAAGTATATGAAAAGCTCTTCGAGACGTCGACTTCAATGGAAGATAGGCCTAGGGGAGCCAATGAGGTGTTTCAATATACTTGCTCCACATTCCTTACTGAAGAGGAAAGAGAGCTTTCCACAGAAGCATTGTGGAAAAGTGCTGCAGAAGAAGCTGCAGTACCTTCTGTAAGTTGTGATAAGCTTCTATCGTGTATGAAAGTAATTCCATTCCTTCAAGACAGTAATGATTTTAATCAAAGAGTACGCATGAATGTTGATGTTCCCAATTGATCGTTATACATAATAGGTATGTACAATGTACTAATGCACCTATCTGTTAAGCCCGAGGGGGGTGGGGCGGGCAAAGGGTGGGGATTTGACATTTTCTCCCAAAAGAATGTCGAATTCCCCACCCTTGGGACAACATGTTTGGTCAAAATATCAAGTGGCTACAAGTGGCTACAAGTTAGCCGCAAGACTCCGGTGGGACGAAGTGACGTAAAAAACGTCACAGGAATTAATGTGAACAAAATGGCAGCGCCCATGTCTTCTCGGGGCCAACTTTGAGGGGCTCGTTCTCAACTCTGAAAAAGTTTTATCAAATTTTAATACATTTTCTGAACAATGTACATCTGAAAGATGCTTTTGAGCCCAAATGTGTTTTTCACTCGGGTATCCCTTTAACCTATTGACTGGCATCAGGTCATATAAAGGATGGCCAGGCTGCTTAAATGACTAGAATGAAGAATAACCAATACGACGTAGAATTATACGGATTTAATGTAGCACAATATTTCGACTAGCCATACTAGTCTTCATCAGGTGCTTAGGAGCTTTTACAATGTGACTTGACAATATATAATGGTAAAACGGAAATGACGTAAAAAACATAATATGATAACGAAAGATAACTATAAACGGTGTGACTGATTAGTAGGTCTCATCGCGTTTGTTAAGGCCATTAGGTTCAAGAGTGTTAGCACGTGTTATGAGATAAGCTTCTTTAGCTTTGCGAATAGCATCACGAGAAGAGAAAATATGTTCTAAAGGAATTAAAAGGATATTAGATGCAGAGTGGTCAGGGTTAGATAGAAAATGTTCAGATGCAGTGGTGGGTTTGGATTTACTGGAAGGTTTGTCAACTGTCCTACGATGTTCGTTGAAGCGGTCTTTAAGTCTACGTTTGGTTTCACCAATGTACTGTTTGTTACATTTAGTACATTGAATCATGTAGATGACGTTTTTAGTGTTGCAGTCCATGTGTGTGGTAATGGTTCTGGTTTCACCCGTAGAAGTAAAAGTATATTGGGTGCAGTTATCAGAAATGTAAGGGCAAGTTAAACAGTTTTGTCCACAACGAAAAGAACCTGGATTGTTGTTGGAAGCAGTGTTGGAGTTATCTGATGGTAGTTTGGATTTGACTAGCAAATCACGTAGATTGGACGAACGTCGGAAGGCTACAAAAGGGCGTTTGCAACGCACGGAGGAATGTAGAAGATCAAAATGTTTCTCAAAGATAGGAAAGATAGATGGAAGTGACGGATTATAAGTGACTATAAAGGGAATACGGCGAGAGGAATTAGATTTCTGTTTAGGTTGTAGAGCAAGATTACGAGGGATATCGGCAGCGCGTTTAGTTTGTTTAGTAAGAAGATCACGGCTGTAACCTCGTTTAAGGAGATAGGAGATGAGTTCAGAGGTACGGCTTTTAAAAGCTTCATTAGTGGAACAAATTCGTCTGAGACGGAGAGCTAAGCTGAAAGGAATGGCTTTTTTAGTATGACTAGGATGACAAGATGAAAAAAGCAGATGCTGATGTTTATCGGTGGGTTTACAATAAAGGTCAGTTTCAATGACTCCATTATTAAGGGATACATTGACATCAAGAAACGGGACATTACTAGAAGAGTGAAAACTGGTAAATTTGATAGTAGGATGAATATTATTAAGATAATCGATGAAAGTTTTGAGGTTATCCGGACCTTCCGTCCAGACCATAAAACTATCATCGATATATCTAAGCCAAGAATAGGGAGTGAAAGGGGCTTAAATGACGTAGCTTATTGAAAATACAATGGTCAGAATTTTCTAGAATAGTGTAAATATTTAATAATAGGAAACTAAATATATTTACGCTTGTAACAACGGTTTAAAAAAATTGTACAGTTGTTAATTCTGGTTGTGAGGCTGTGTTAACCGAGAGTCCATAACGAATATTAGGCAGGACAATACTGAGATAAAAATGATCTATCTCATTCTGATTATAGCCGTCATGCCACAAACTCCTAAGTACAAAAAGGCATCTATTTAAACTTCAAAAAGCTTGAGTTTAATATGGTCAGAAAACCTAGTTACTTTGAAATGTCATACCTAATATATTGAGTCTAGCTGCTTAATGTTATTTACGGGTGCAAAGGTATCTACATGCTGTTTTTTCTCAAGAATAAGCTCATTACATTTAGATAAGTTGCAAGGCACAGAGTTATTACTAGACCAATTCATGTATTGGTTTACAACACCAGAAGACTTGCGTCTGTACCAGCTTTGTTGACCTTAATTTTGAGTGTGGCATAAGTTGTCAGGGCATGCATAATTAAGTTGTCAGTGTGTTTTCATAAAAGAATATTGTTCAGCAAAGCTGTAGCTATAATAAAATAACATAAATCAGTATTCTATTGACAAGAGCTAGGGGCCTTTTTTGGTCATGGCTTGCTGCTTTTGATTGGATGGCCTATTTTGAAATAATGTTTGTATACATGTATAATTATTACATTCAAAATAATCCGAATGCTTTGGATGATTTCCTTAATCATCAGTTACATGTAGTGGTGTTGACAAGTTACTGGGCCATTACCAAACCATTGGCTATGTCTAAGTATTCAACAAATTCTTGGTTCGAAATTAGCTTGTGTTTTTTTTGGAGTAGGAATACTGTAGAACCCTGAGAAAATCCCTCAGAGCAAGGGTGAGACATTAACTCACATATGGTGCCATGAGGAATCTACCCCGGGCCACAGAGGGATTGGCGAAGCACTTACCATTGTCTCTCCCTGGCTCCACTTTAAACTGATATGGCAGGAAAAAAAGAGAGAAAAGAACAGATACCCTTCACTTTCCTTTTGCTATATTAGGCATTTTAAAGTGGAAATTAAATCAAACAAAATCACTGGAAGTAGGTTGTCTCTATTCAACTACAGAGAGTAATTCAGCAACTTTCACAATCACTTTTTTTATTGCCAAAGATACATCGGAAGTTTGGCAGTGATTCATTTTGCCATCGGCCTTCGGCAAAAATATTTTCCAAATGTATTGAGACATATTGGTCAATTAGATCAAATAATATTTTATTTGCTTTAATATAAAAAAATTTTATTCAAGCAATCACGAAATCATGCACACAGACAGGCAAAGAAAAATTGATTACCTCAAAATGCAGGAAAACGCATCAAACTATGCAAAACAATTGGCAAAAAAATTCTGGTACACATGCATTTGTCACATCTACACTTGACTTGTGCAGCTCGTTACTATAAACTCTACCCAAATCAGCTGATTCAAAGCTTCCGCAGAGTGTCCAAAATACTGCAGCAAGACTGATAAGCCAAACTCTCAAATATGACTATATCACTCCTGGGCCGGGTTGTTCGAAGCAAGTAGGTTAGCGCTAAATCTGTTATTGTAATCTGTACAGTTTAACCCCAGGTTAGCGCTTAACCTTGCTTCGAACAACCGGGCCCTGTACTAAAGGAACTACACTAGCTACCAATTGTACAAATAATTGATATTAAAATGTTATTATTAACTTTTAAATGTCTTCATAACATTGCTCTTATTTACATAAAGGTTTAATCAAGCCCCACGTTCCTAATGGTCAGCTGAGACCTCTTAAAAGCTACTTAGAAGTAGTGCATTTATAAACTACGAAGTTTATATTTTCGGTTGCAGCTCCCACATAATGTGGAACTCATTACCTGATGACATAAGGAGTTCCAGGTAATGGGCTCCTGGGAGTTCTCAATCACTAGAAAGTTTTAAAAAAACTTTTAAAAGCATATCGTTTTAAGAAAGCTTTTTCATAATATATAACACCTAGAAATGCCTCCCGGTTAGCTCAGTGGTTAAGCGCCGGTCTGTCGAGCGGAAGGTCGCGGGTTCAAACCCGGCCGAACCAACACTCAGGGTCTTAAAATAACTGGTGCTGCCTTTACGTAATACAGTACACGGTTAGACCTTCACCGAATACCTGCAAAGCTTCTTTCTGTTGTCTGCTCATTATTTGTGACTTTCTTAGCTTAGATTACGATAAAGGTGAGAGAGAAAAATGGGGTCTTCGTTTTAAAGATCTTTAAAACGAAGACCCTGTCGATAAAAGTTCCCTGTAGGTAATGTGTAGGAACCGAATACCCGCGAAGCTTCTTTCAGTTGTCTGCTCATTATTTGTGACTTTCTTAGCTGTAGGTAATGTGTAGGAACCGAATACCCGCAAAGCTTCTTTAAAGTTTTCTGCTAATTATTTGTGGGGTCTTCGGTCTTCGTTTTGTAGGTCTTCGTTTTATAGACCGCTTCGAGATCAACTGGAACACCCCAGAATTGCATTTCAGCAAAACCTTTTAGAGCACAATTGGGAATCTCTTCTAGATAATTCGTCTGTTGACAATTCCGTAAAAGAGATGCAGTCCACTATTACTATTATGATGGATCCGAATGCTTCCCGGTGAAAACAGTCTCCATGTCCTGTAGGGATCTTTATTGGATGAGTCCACTACTCACGCTACTACTCAAGAAAAAAACTAAATTACTCAAGCAGCAGAAAAGTACTGAGGTTGAACTTCTTAACAACCGAATTTCCAAAATGATTATTGCAAACAGAACGGGTCTTAAGCCTGATGGGATTGGATCTAAAAGATGGTGGAGGAAAATTGACTTAATGTCAAAGAGAAAAGAAATAAAACAGTGCAACCCACTCTCGATCCAAGCTTCGTCAACAAACTAAATAACTATTTTGCTGACATATGTCACGATGATAACCAGTACACCGAACCCACCCCAATGATTATCGATCAAGATGGTTCCGTTCCTGAGCTCAATGAGACCCAAGTGCTATTCGCACTATCGAAAGTTAAAAGAACGGCTACCGGACCTGATAACATTCCTTGCTGGGTTTGGAAAGATTACGCAGACGTTTTTGCACCGGCGATAAAAGCGATCTGGAACTTATCTCTGAAAACCTGCACGTGGCCAAGCTCCTGGAAGGAAGCTAATATCAGCTCCTTAGCTAAGATTGAAGCACCCATAGAGTGTCCTGACACACCGGTGATCGATAGGATCTTTGAGCGGGTTGTCTATAATAACTATGCTAAAGAGAATGTCGAAGCTAACCTGTCAAGTCTCAATCTGCATATCGCACCGGAGGGAACTGTACGGATGCCCTTATTAGGATTATTGAAGGAGTTTTGAGGGGGGGGGGGGGGGGGGGGGATGCAGTCCAAAGGTGGGTGGCTATCAACCCAAGCTCCCATAAATCCGCCCATGCACCAGGAGCTCATTTTCAAGAAGATAATAGTGGCGTTTTACAGAGTCGTACTTTCCACAACTTCACATTTGGTAGTACTGCCCTAGAAAACGTTAATGGACACTTTTTTGTTTTGCATCGGGTAAAGTCACTGAAAATATTTGGCAACATAAATAAGCCTAGAGAACACTCATAATCATAATCCTGGAGATCACCAGGGCCGGGATGATTTCCCTGATGACCCTCTTCAGGCTGGCCGGGTACACGTATATGGGCTTACTGCCGGCACCCACAGCTTCCTCGCCGATCTTGCTTCCATACTAAAGTAAATTAAACTAGTATACCTAACAGGTAGTGAATGCTGCTCCGCTCAGTTAAGGAAGTGTATTAGAAGAGAACCTACAGTAGCACTTTGGCAGGAAAAATAGATTACTGGGTGATAAAAATGCCAAGGTGTTAGATGAATATATTTTGTAGTTCAGTTTGGGGCTGTCGTGCGACTGAATCCTGTTTGAGCTGTGGTGTGTATCTCAAAAGTTGTCGCGATTTATTTTCATTTTGTCCCGACATACAACGATCTCCCGGTAAATTCCCTGAGCCTACCAATTCCCGACATTTTCTTAAGATTCCCGGCACAACAAATTACTGTTCTCCCCGATGAAGTTTAAACACCGGAAATAAACTGTAATTGAGAATGTAATTGTAAATACTAATTGTATTTTGAACCGGATGCTTGACTATCGAAGCCAATACTTAGAAGAACATTATTTGCTGCTCACCATCTTGATAACAGGAGAGATCTTGCTCTTTGCATGGAAACTGATAGTTCACACAGTGCTAGAAAGAGTTCGCCTACACGCCTACACGTCAACAAATTCATGATCACACAAGGATCGCATACACAGAAATGCATTAAACGGTTGAACGTAGTTAGATCCAACAATGCAGATTCCGCCTCGTGTAATGTCACGTGACGATCAGATCCGTACAAAGCAGTGTGGTAAAAAAAGACAATAGAAGTGATGCATTGTGGTAAAAAAATGAAATCGAGATTTGGACCCGCTTACAGATTAGAACTGCTGCCTTGCTCGCTCGCTTCAGGCTCGCTCGATGCGGCAGCAACAATACAGTATTTATTGTTCTACCTCTACTCCTGGAACTCGGATTCTTTCTCGAGAGAAAAATGAAAGTGGCGGTATGAGAGGCGCGAAGCAGCATGTGGGGAAGGGACATAAAACGTTACTTTCATCGCGGCCTCTTTGCAACGCTTTTCTGTCTCTTTCTTGTTGAGGAAATTATCTTACACTATGGTATGTCCGCTCAGAAAGAAGCCGAGGTATAGCATAAACAAAAGAAACAAACATAATTCGTATGAAATTGAGTACAGAGTCGGAGAGAGGCCTCGGCGGCCACATGTCTTCAAGCTGATACACTGAGCAGTGATTTTCAGGTAGATTTCGGTATTTCAGGTTAGAGAAAACCGAACCATCTAGGAAAAATCGAGCTGGGGTTATATTCAAACGAAATCAATTCTTTATGAAACACTGATGTATCTTCAATTGAGGCAAATCCCAGTCACCGAGAGCATGTACCACAGGTAGCCCAAGCCTGGGATCTGCGTCATTAACAGCATTTGTATGGGATTGTACAACGTAACTCTTGAATAAAACTCGACAAAAACCTATACAGTGTCTTCTTGTGTTCCTTAACTATGTCTGTACCATGTTACTATGTATGTGCCATGTTAAGGAACACAAGAAGACACTGTACAGGTTTTTGTCGAGTTTTATTCAAGAGTTACGTTGTACATTTAAAACTAAAAAATCCCATACAAATGCTGTTAATGTTATACAGATCCCAAGTTTGGGCTACCTGTGCATGTACCAGAGGTGAGAGGAACAATGTTGTGACTTAGTCCCTTTAGTTCATGTTACTTCGTATATCCTTGATGTTAGATATATCAAGCGGTAGATCAAGCTAAATTAAAAAGTAATCAAAGGACGATAAAGACTAAAAAAGATACAGACAAATCAGTTTTACTTACCCACATTGTACACCAAAGACGGCGATAGATGCGAGCTCGCATCTCGTCGCCGGTCTCCCCTGCCTTTGGTGTGTAGCCCTGGAGCAAACGGATGAGACCTTCGGGACCTCTTACAAAACTAACAAAGAAAAATCAATGATGTTTAAACTGAAATCCTTAATCATAAACCGAAGGGCAATAAACAGAATGCTCAAATACGTACCCATTCCGTTCAAACTCGGAAGAAAAGGCCAAGAATGCGGCGTCACGGGTACGGTTGCTTTCTGACCGGCCATGTTGAAAACCAAGCAAGATACCGTAGGTGTGAAGATAACGTGGTTCTCACATTTCAGACTTCTTGGAAACGAAATGTAGCCAGATATTTCCGTTTCCGGTTAACCAGCGATTTTTAATCTACCGTTATACTGCGTTGGAAAAGGAAAACTCGGGATAAAAAGCGATTTCTCAAAATTAGGACTCCTATTCAAATATTCTGTTAAATATAAAATGTTTCTAATTTGGTTTATAAGTTTTTTTACAAAAACGCAAACAAGGAATGAAAAATGGAAATACATCAACAAAGGCATAATCCAGAGTAGCGTCAGTGGTCCGTATCTTTTTAATATGTTTATGAATGATCTGGAAACAAGTAATGACAACAAGACGACAGCGCAAGATAAATATGCAGATGATTATCATAAGTAAGACTGCGCCAGATGTATCAGTTCTCGCGATCAATCACTTTATGAACTGGACAAACTCAAATGATATGTCTGGTAATCCAACTAAATGTAAAGAACTCATTTTTAATAAGAAAGGACACTTATCTCACTTTAATAATATTCCTAACACTGTACAATATGATGCATTGAAGATACTTGGAGTAATCTTTCAGTCAGACAGTAAATTTTCAAAGTATGTCACTGTTAAACTCAAAGAAGCAAACAAGTGCCTTTTTATTATTAGAACTCTTCGAAAGGAAGGGTGTAGTCAAAAGGAACTCGACCATCTCTTTAAATCACTCATCCTACCTAAATTAACTTACGGTTTATCTGTCTATGGCTCTAGTGAATCCGACCTTACCACAGTACAGCGCTTTCTTAAAAGATGCCATAAGAGAAAGTACTCTTCAGAGCTTATTAGAATTCATAATCTTTTAGAGAAAAGTGACCGACATATTTCTAATCATCCAGGACGATCACTGCTGCCTACGGTTAAGCAGTCCTCTCGAAGGATTAGAAAACAAACCGCCGTATATCCTAAAGTTAATACAGAGCGTTATAAAGGTTGTTTTGTAAATAGATTTATTGTTAAGTATAATCTAGTTTCTTAATTCAAGTTTTGCCCTATTTTTATATATCCATGTATGATTTTATGATAGCTTTTAATATTAACTTCTTACCTCATTTACACATTTGTAACATCTGATATGAACAATCTCAATGTATAATAAAGACATTATTATTATTATTATTATTATTATCATATCACCCAAATTTAAACAGTTTTTGCATGAAGGATCAGATGTAACAGTATAACGTAGATATTTATATTAGCTGACTGAAAGTTAGATATTGTTAATGTATAGATCAATTTATCTGGCCAATTATTAATGTGAAGCACTAATGGACTTCAGGGAATCAGGGAAGAGGTCAAAACAATGGATTTCGAATGGGACCCAATTTTGTCAGGGGTGGGTGGCGGGTAATACCCCCTACCCCTTATTTCGAAGGTGATTTTCTCGCGTTGTGAAATAGGGATACCTATCATTCTACACGTTCTTCTCTGCCTGTAGAAACTAGATGTGTCGCCGGTCAACGCATGGCGAAAGAAAGGTCGCTCACTGCCCAGTCGGGCTTTAAGTCCAATACATTTATCGAGAACCAGCAAACAGCCAACACACTATACAAACTTGAAATTTATGTTTGGCTTTCAGCATATTTTTTTATGTATAAATTGTGCTTAGCAAAATTAATATACAAGATATACAATGGCTTAACACCGATTACCATGTCACACATCAATGATAAGCCCGATAATAATTATAATTTTAGAAATGCCAATAAACTTAAGGTGCCAAGGTTCAATACATATTTTATGAAAAACTCTACAGCCCACAGAGGCTCCATAGTTTGGAATGCTCTAACAGCGCACTTATCCGACGACACACTATCTGTCCAATCGTACGGGAAAATGGCCAAGAGAGTAACACACTTCGCAACCTGGCCTTTAGTGCACTTTCTGTACAGTGTATCTCTGATTTTAATTACCATTTTAGATATTATTTGCTATGTCAGTAATTACATGTAAATTATATCATATCATATCTCCCGTAACCGTGCTTCAAGTAGAATTTTTAGATTTTTATAGCCTTTAATTAATATTAATGTTAAGCATTTTTAGAGTTTTAATAGATATATAATTATGATTTGTTAATTTCTGTTATTTTTATACACGATCCCACAAGCAGTGATACTTAAACGTTTATCGTGTTTAAATAAAGATTATTGTATTGTATTGTAGGACTGAGCCCATAGCCAGGAGCGCCATATCTCCTATATAGGTGTCACGGTGTTTTCATAAGTTGGGCTATTTTTAGATTATTTTTCAACCAATTGGTGGATTGCACTAGTGGCGGAACAAAAGAGGCCTCATTACCTACTTTTGTTATACCAACCAACACAGGAAAGATTGCAACCCAAGAATAGCGGGAAACCGTTCTAAACATAACCAGGAGGCCATTATGGGCTCCTGAAATATCCCAACTTGCGAAAACGCTCCTGTGGCAATATAATGTAAAAAACTTTTTTTTAAGAATCCTGTGTCTGTATTCAACGAGTTTAAGTCTATCCCGTGAGTAATAGAGCGGTTTTCAGTTGAGTGTAGTAAAACCAAACGCAAATTACCCACAGCCAGCCAATCATAGGAGCGAGTAATCACAAGTAATTCATAAATGGCTTCCCTGTGAGCCAATGACAAACCAAAGCAAAACCAAAACCAATTTGCTTTTGGTTTTTCCGTTTGGATTCTGATTGGTTGGTTTACTTTCTCAGCCAATAGGAGAGCTTAGTAAACGCAAAACCAAAACACTTCCGACACTCAATTGAAATCCGCTCTATGTTGTGAATGTGGTTGTTGTCAACCGTGCGGCAGCCAGTTCCCGCTTACAGTATAAAATAGGCTACACTGCGCATGCGCAATAATCGCCTAAAACGTCGGATAAAAAGCAACGAATATGTAATGCTAATGAAATCTAGCAAAAGCATTCAAGCTTCGAACTAATTGACGAATTGTTCAAGCAAGCAACCGTGAACGACAATCCTGCTGGTGTACGTTGGATCAAACTAGTGATCTAATCGGCTATCAAATAAAAAATAACTATGAAGAAGCAAAGACCGATACAACGTAGAATTTTGAATTTAGTGGTACAATATTTCGGCTGGCCACACCAGCCTTCTTCAGGTACAATGAAGAAAATTTACATTGGCGTGTATTTTTGAACTTGATACTGAGCTGTCATAAAACAGATTACAATATGATAGATCGTGAAAAAATGTTAAGAAGGTGAAAACAGATATCTAGTATGACTCTTCCCGGATGTTAAGGTCATGAGGTTCGAGTGTTTTCGCCTGTGCGATTAAAAACGCTTCTCTGGCCTTACGTATAGAGTCTCTCTTAGAAAATATTTTTTCGATAGGAATAAGTTGCATGTCGTTGTAATCTTTCTTGATCTAAAAAAGGCGTTTGATACCGTAAATCATGAGATCCTCTTGGATAAACTCATGGCTTACGGTATCAAAGGACATGCCTTAGGCCTTATGAAATCTTACTTAAACAATAGAGAGCAAACTTGCCAGGTTAACGGCAGGCTCTCTGGTCATAGAAAAGTAACCTGTGGAATCCCTCAAGGGTCAATTCTCGGTCCACTTCTGTTCATACTATATATTAATGATTTGCCAAACTGTCTCGAGCATACCAACCCTAGGTTGTTTGCAGATGATACGAGCCTAACGGCTGTTGGCAAGTCAGTTAGTGAAGCTGAGTGGTCCTGAATCATGACCTTAGTAATGTTAAAAAATGGCTATCAGCTAACAAATTAAGCCTGAATATAGCCAAAACAGAGTACACTTTGATTGGATCAAGACCTAAAATACAAAATATTGCCACAGAACCTAATGTTCTTATTGACGTTGACCCAGTTAAACGAGTCAATGATTGCAAGATATTCGGTGTACACATAGACGAATTTCTAACATGGGATAAACACATCGATGACATAGCCAAGAAAGTCTCATCGGGAATTGGGGCAATAAAAAAGCTCAGGGAATTTGTAGACCGTGATACGCTAGTATGCGTTTATAATGCCCTTGTGCAACCCCACTTCGACTATTGTTGCGAGGTGTGGGACACATTGGGAAGCATACTATCACAGCGTATGCAGAAACTTCAGAACAGGTGCGCTAGGGTGATTATGAAGCGTCCGAACGAAGCTGGGCAATCTGAAATAGCTCTCCGCTCATTGGGTTGGATCACACTTGAGGAGCGGAGAGCTAAAATTAAGGCTGGACTCATGTTCAAAATAATCAACAATTTGGCACCTCAACGGCTCTCTAGCATCTTCAGTGACTCGTATGCAGTCAATTGCAACTACGACCTGCGGAATACACGTAAAAACGTTTCTGTTCCTCTTCCTAAAACTGAATTCCTAAAAAAGAGCCTTAGTTACAATGGAGCCAAAATATGGAATGAATTACCTATAGAATTAAGAACCTCTGAGTCATTAGCCCAGTTTCGCTCAAAGATTTCCCCCGGCCTATTATCGTAATTATATGCATGCATTAGTATCTAACTATAGTAGTTAGCAGTTTATATATAGTAGTATTTATAGTAGTATTTATCATAGATTGACATGTATTAGGTTAGTTTTTAGCTTAGAACATTATTTTATTTATACGAGTAGTGCACGCCCCTTCTGGAAATCAGCTTCTAGTTGTGAGGGTGCTGCGTGTGTTTAAATAAAGTTGATCTCATTTACAAATACAACAAATACCGCAACGATGCTTTACAGACTAAAGTTGCACAATATTCTAATCGTGTTCCTTTCGTCATCACTTCTCCCCCAACACATCCTCCCCTCCTCTTCCCCTCTCCCCATTCCCTCTCCCCTCTTCCCCAATCTTCTCCACTAGCTCCCCCCTGCGCTAGCTACGCAGGCTATCACATATTGTCCAGCACTGCCTAACATTTCATCATTGATTCGTAAACATTCTCCCATACTATTTTCTTCAAATCGCTGTAAAGACGTTTTTAGAAACCTAGCTACCTCTCGTCGCTCACTGCCGTTGTCCTAACCTTCGTGTCGACCTACTTGTGGAATCGCAACTACGGGAAACCCCCACCCCTCCCCCACACTTCACCTTAACCAGTTAATCATGAATAGAACAATCCAAGGGAGGGGTGGGTGGGTAGTTTCCCAGAAACCGGGATTGAGCCCTAACATGTACATGACGCAGGCTACGTCCCACTTAGTAGGACTTCCTTATAAACATGATGAATCACAGGAAATTTTGATAGTTAACTGAAATGTTCGGCCCAAATAAATTATCTGGAGACTTGTGAGCCATGTGTGTCACCGTGGACTGAAATGTACTGCGCGCGCAAGCTCAATGCCAATCCTCACAGAATACTTTATTTTGACGGCATCTCTCTCCTAACGCTCATAAACCCGGGAGGAGGGTACTCCCATATATGGGCTATACGAGAATGTGCCGCCCCAAAGGGTACGGTTTTCGAGCTGTTTTAGTCTGAAGTGGGGTTATAAACTATGCACGTTGCATGGCACTACCCAACACACGCTATGACGTAATTAGCGTCTAATACGCCTGCTCACATCTTATTACCCGTAGAGTGGCAACCATGTACAGCTGTTTCGTCCTTGTTAGGACTCATCAGCATGACATAGCCCCCAAGAAGATTATAGGCCTCATAATCTGGTTACTCTAAGGGCGAGCTCAAAGCTGCTTTAAACCCCAGCCACCACGCTAACATGTGTGGGAGCTGGAGATGTGAACAACCATTTTGCACTACCAGATCCTCTTCGGAGAGATCCACATCGCTATAGCGCAAGGTTATCCTCGAAGTAGGCTAAAATTGATACTCTATGAAACTGGAGAAGATCCTACGGACAGGCTTCAGTACTACAAACTCAGTGATCGCAAAGATGCGAGCAAGCAGATTTACCCTCGCCTGGACGTATTAGGTTACGGATTTCCCAGAAGCCTGAAGCGAAACAAAGAAATCTTTTGGTTTCAGGGTTGATCGAACGAGGAATCTTTCGTTGATGTCAACCATGATGGCGGCGATGACGTCACGTGTAACCCAGCAATTGGTTGGAAATCAGTTGGGATCAAACTGTAAAACAAAGTCGTGGCCTTTTAAATATTTAGGAGTGACAGTCAGTCAGAACATGAGTTGGTCAGAACACGTGGATAGAGTCAGTAATAAAGTCAATCAACGTCTTGGCATCATCCGCCGGGTAAAGCATTTGCTGCCCTT
Source organism: Actinernus sp. WN-2022 (assembly GCA_030867875.1). Taxonomy (NCBI): domain Eukaryota; kingdom Metazoa; phylum Cnidaria; class Anthozoa; order Actiniaria; family Actinernidae; genus Actinernus; species Actinernus sp. WN-2022. Next base: position 21,397,338 of record JAOWCC010001751.1, on the reverse strand, counting down.
GCATGCGCGGCTAACTCTCTATAAATCTCTTGTCCTTCCCTTACTTGACTATGCCGATATCGTCTGGGGAGATAAGAATAATACCGTCCTCATGGATCACCTTCAAGTTCTTCAGAATAATGCTGCTCGACTAATGCTCGACTTTCCCTCAAGCTCTTCTGCATCTCAAGTACTCGAACTATTAAACTGGAAACCACTATACCTTCGACGGCGCTATCATCGCTGTATTACTATCTTCAAATGCTTAAATAGCATGGTGGACTTCAACTTTAAATTAAAGAAGAATCACGACTTTCATACATATAATACACGCCGTCAGCACAATCTACATTTGCCATTCGCACGTAGGAATTGGGGACAACAGAAGTTTACCTACCATGCACTATTAGACTGGAACTCTTTAGACTCTGAAGTTATACAATCAACTACATTATCAATTTTTAAATCTTACTGGCACATAACTTAATTTCATAATAATCCTTGTTCTATTTCTATTTTATTTCAACCATTTATCTTTTCTGTTTTCCATATATTAGCGAAATATATATTTTTAATACAGGACCTCCCTGAAAATCACAAATTGTGAGTGGAGCTTTCCTGTCAAAATATTATTATTATTATTATTATTATTATTATTATTATTCTGAAGAAAAAACCTGTACTTCCCGAAACGGCTTGAAGTCGATGATAAACTTAAAGCCGATGTTTCCTGGCAGATATTTTGATCAGCTTAACCTCCTTTAAAACCATAATGATTGACCTTCTGTGCGTATTTACTGTAAATCAGAACTCGCTTATAAAGACCCGCATTTGCTGTTAATTAAGACTATCGAGTTTCAAGGAATTATGTCAGGTTATGTTGGACAGTTGGGACTCGACTATCGAGTTTCAAGGAATTATGTCAGGTTATGTTGGACAGTCGGGACTCGACTAAACGCATAACTGAACAACGAGCCCCAACATACTACTGCAGTTCGTGATAGACAATCATCCGGGATTAAGGATGAAAAAGTTAACTTTCTGTATCATTCTCTGTGTTTGTCTTGCTGTCGGTAAGTAGCGTGTATAGGTAGCGTTGTTTATAGTGTGTCTCGCATTTAAGTCAGCCCAGTTTAGTTGCAGGCCACCAGAATGAGCCCTTAAATATTTGCACGGATTTTGTTCAAGTACTTACAATTTCACAGAGCCACAGCAATATAATTATAATTGACCGCAATTAAATGATAATTGATGAGGCTTACGATGAGGCTGTTGAAACATGACCACGCTAGTGAATTAGTAAAATATATTATCCTTACCTTTCAAACAAACTAAGATTCGAAGTCGAAAACGTTGAAGTAAAATGTCGTAAAACTAGTGTTGATAGATCATAAAGGCTGTAATGACGTTAGACTAAAATATTGTTCCAAGCACTAATCGAAATTCGGTGTGCCTTGATCGCAGTATTTTCTCCATTTAGATTATATAGTCAAAGTTCAGTATCACAATTTTGGGACTTCAACAAGGCCAAAGGCTGGTACATTAGGTATATGCATGTAATTCTGTATGTCCACCCTTTTTCAGCCAGCGATACCGTTTCCCTAGCCGCTGAAACAGAATGATGCTGTAATTGAAGAATCGTGTTACCCCCAAAAACATTTGCGATCAATTAAGACGATAGAGTTTCATGAGATCACTTGCTTGTTCTTCTCGATCTACTAATCACGATAACGACTGCTCCAGCTCAACAGTCAGTCGTGTGGGATTAAGGATGGAAAAGTTAACTCTCTTGATCATTCTCTGTGCTTGTATTTCTGTCGGTAAGTAGCGTTGTAAATGTGGCGACACTGAAACTAACTCTAGATTTGGCAATGGCCTACTGCCTATAAAACTGCACTTTATATTTACAGTTTGGTTAGGAACAAAATTAATCTTAAATATGGGAACAATCATTACGTTTTTTTAGCGACAACTGTTCTTACATAGGAGGTTGACTGAAATGCGAATGGCAAGGCATGTTTTGCGAGCGACTTTTTGAATATTTGTTTTGCAAAAAGTTGTTCTGGAAGAAGGAAATGTGTGTACAAATTTCATCATCTTCGTTCGCCCGTCTACTGATAAGTAAATGCTAAAACTGAGTCTCAAATGAAACGTTCAAAAACCACTCGTTTCGGTCGGTGACCCGCATACTTGAAATTCATTACGAAACACGGCCTAAAGTAATTTTCGAATACCAAATTAAAGGGTTCCAAACTCTTCCAAAGAGAAAGAAACGGTGGAAATATTGTATTCCTTAAATTGGTTTCTTTTTGTTTACCTTTTTACGAAGCGGATAATAAACTTTATTCCATATAAACGCCAGAAATGGTACATAGGAATTCTTATAAAACTAAATATAAGTCGAAATACAATGAAATAACATTCATAACTATCTCGAATTACTATTATTAAATACTGTAAGCAAACTGTAACAATATTTACCAACAACTTTTACAATTGTATCATCCTTCATAGACATTATATATAAAGATAATTATCTCTTATTAAAACTCGAGAAAGAAGAATTAATACTTAATAACTCAGTCATAAATTCGTTTCTAACATTAATAAAACTGGGATTCGAACAAATCATAAGGTAATGATATTCGTCTCCAATCACTCCCAAGTCGCATAGAGTACACTTCCGTGACTCATATGGAATATTTCCGTATCGGCCAGACTCAACAGGTAACTTATGTGCAGACACCCGTAGTTTAGTTACTGCCTGATGGTGTTTGAAGTTCGTAATAGATGAAAGATATTTTTCAAAACCTACTTTCGGTTTAACTTGACGAAAAGTACGTAACTTCCCGCCATAAATGTGGCTCTGCAGATCACTCTGATGAACCTGGTCCTTCCATTTCTCGGCAAAATAATCGTACATTTTTACCTTTACATATTTGGCAATTAAACCTATTTGTTTGAGAGAAACTGAAAGCTCAGTGAGCGGTTTGATATTGCATAGTTCTAAAATATGGTTTGTAAAAACTGCACCCTGAAATTTCGACTTTATACATACTTCCGCAGCTTTTCCAACTAAAGTACTATTGTATTCCGAGTTTATAATTCTTAACCAATACTTCACTACGAGAGAAGCGACTTGAACCATCATTGGAACTCTACCTAATTCCGCATAGACTGCTAAATTGGTTGTTTTAGAGTGTACGCCCAGAATTCGTTTGCAAAACTTCAAATGAAGTCTCTCTAAATTATTAACTACCTTAAACAGTTTCTGCCGGAACATATCTAAGTTAGAGCAGGTTCGTCCCAACAAATATACACCCCACACCTCACATCCATATAGCTGCAACACTGGCACTACAAGTGAAGAGAACAGTTTCAACAGTAACTTAACTGACATATTTTCTACATTTGAAAAATTTCTGAATAGACTGCCGGATAAGCCCTCAATGCCTTATTATACAAAGTAGTTTGGGCCCGTTTGAAACCACCAGCACAATGAAAAGAAATCCCTAAATACGTATATTCCTCAACGCAGACCAACTGTTCATTGTTAAGATACCACTTAGAAGTTATACATAAACGCCTTTGGGCCGGTGTCCCAAAAACCAGAATCTTAGACTTTTTCAAGTTAACTCTTAGTCTCCATTTCTTGGTATAAGAGTGGAGTTTGTTCAAACAGTTTTGCATGCCAGATGCAGAATCAGATAGAATTACTAGGTCGTCCGCATATAGTAAACAATTCAACTTGGATATGCCGCTAAAATAGCAAAAAACTTAATCGGATCAAACGAGTCCGCGATACAGTTCATGAAGACCACAAAAGGACATATAAATGCCTATATTTGATATTTTTGTAGAGGAAATCGCATGAACGTGAGTGCTATGCGTGATTTATAGGCATTGAGTGATATTTTGAAAGTTCTGAGCCTTTGGGCGAATATTGAGGTTAACTAATTCCGACACTTTGAAAGGGGTGCAAACATGGCGCGAAATACAGTATGTGTATGGGAATCCGATGCCAAATAACTTCCGTAATATCGAATTTCTGAAATATTCACTGTCCGGCTGCAAACTTAAGATACCAGGTAAAAGATTCTTCTTCTTCCCCCAGCCCCTCCATTTGTCAGTCGGCCAATATGGCGGCCGCTTCGATATCCGTGTTCTGTGATAACACCCTCTACGTCCTCTACTGCCTGCAAGCAGGCTAGATTAACTGATGAAAATTTGAGGGATGTAGCTGAGCTGGGAAGCGTGCAGTATTTTCAGTTTTCCATACATTTGTCTGTAAATTTTCCCGCAGACTCTCAACTTTTTGTTACAGACATATGTATGGACATAGGTACCAATGGTGAACTCGTGGAAGGATACACAGGCCCTGGGCACTATCCATTAGATCTATCAATATGTTTGCTATTGCTATGAGTACAGCATCTGGGAATCCGATTCGATTCCGTTAACTCGCTGACAGGAAACTACAATTGTAGCTAAGATTATCTGCAAACCCTCGAGCGCTTGGAAGAAATGCTTGCAAAATATGACTACCATGAGAAAGAATGATACCCAAATATGAATATCGGTGTAATATTCTGTTTATTTCTCGCTTGCTCCGAGACTAACAACCATGTGCTCTGGGACTTTACTCAACTCCCTTTAATGCATGCCGGGATGCGTATGTTAATTAATCGGCGGGTGTAAAGTACAAGTCACAGGTCACAGGTCAAGTTGTTAATTCTAAGACAAAACCTAACCCTAACCACAAACATAACCCTAACCATCGGAGAGTTCACAGGTAAACGACGGGTTCTCACTCACCTAGAGCTAGGGTTCACAGGTAAACAAGAAGTGACGTGACCTGACCTGTAACCTGACCTGTACTTTACACCCGCCGGTTAATTAAGGTGGAGAGGGACGTGTGAGACAACCATTAGCTGAAAAGCTAGACTACTATAACACAATGTTGCCTTGATTGCTAAAATGTCCATATATCTTACTCCTGGAACAAACGTCTGAACGGCAATGTTGAACAAAAACTGAACAGTGCTTTGAGGCTAACTTTGAGTATGAATGTTCACAGTTCTTCTATCAGTCTCTGGGGTCGCCGTGTCACTCGCTTAGGTCTTTCAGGGATCAGTTGCTGTTGAGCAACCGGTTTCTCTTCCTCTTCTTGTTGTGCAGTGGTTGGAATGTCGTCCTGTTGGTCATAGGTGGTTGACTCAGGTAACTAGGTTCGTGTTTCTTGTCCAAATAACAGACGACGTGGCGTGAAGGTCGTAGTAGTGTGCGGTGTCACCTGTAGGCACGCACAAATTGATGCAAGGCAAATATCCAGTTTTGACCTTAGATCTTGGCTGCCTTGATGGCTTTCATCAGAGGTTTGTTGAAGCTTTCGGCCTGGGCGTTGGCTTTGGGCCACAGTGGGTAATCCTTCGGTGTTTCACGCAGCAGGCTTTGAGGAAACGTTTCCATGCCTGGTGGACCATTGTCAGACTTGAGGAGCTCGGGGAAGCCAAACGTACAGAAGACCTTGTCTATACTACTGGGATGACTGTCTCAGCTGCGGTGCTGCGGACAACTTCTACGACTGGAAAACGGGAGTACTCAACAATGATAACACGTAAATACTGGCTTGATGGAAGGGGACCACAGAAATCGATGCTAAGGTTGAGTCAGGGACCACGGAGGAGGTCAGACATGTAGCTGTGTTGGCTTGACAGGGTATGAAACCGGTAGTGGCCTGACTCGAAAGTTTTTGCTACTTTGGCCACTACGCACTCTTAACTAAAAATATACTCTTATACCTAACTCCATCTTTTCTATTTTATATTATCTGCTATATAGTGATATTTACTTTTATAAAATAGAAATAAGTGTGAATAAAATGAACTGGACTGGAACTGAACTGTATGCACCGCTTGACGGTTCCTCGCTGCTGCATCAACGCCAGGGAACCAAACGTTTCTGCGGATCAAGACCGGCTTTGGTTTTGCACTCGCCTTCCTTTTGTTTCTCTTGTCGAAAGATATGCCGATTGTACGAGGTGTTCTTTCTTGGTGCAAAATACTGATCTAGCTTCAAGTTTCAGTGAGAGTAAAGAAGATACCTTGTACATCGGATCCGGCGGTGTGTAAGAGCAATTGGCGTTTCTGTTTCGCGTTTGTGCATCCGGCGGCATAGGCAAATAATTCAAAGCTTTTGATATACTTTTCCCACCTCTATGCTACAGAACTTTGTTCTCCATGTGGTTCGAATGCTGGTATTGGAGTGACTTCAATTGGGCTCGAAGAAATCGCTCGGCCCCAATGTAATATTCTGTTTATTTTTAGCTTGCTCCGAATACTGACAACCATGTGCTCTGCATGGGATTTTATTCAACTCCCTTAATGCATGCCGGGATACGTATGTTAATTAATGGTACATAACCAATGGTTTATAACCGGAGGTAAAAACATTCTGATTGGCTGGAACGAGTCACCGACTGCCGACAGAGAAAAGTCTCGGTAAAGAGGTTAAACCTCACTCTAATTCACTGAAATTGCGTACAGACACAGCCAGGGAAACGATTAAGACACCATATAAGTTTCATTAATTTTATTGCGCTATTTTTATAAAAAATCTACATCCCAACATCCTCCTACAAACCTCATACGTATGCAGCAACATTTCGATCAAAACGTCGCAAAACGTAATAGTTATCCCACCACGCAATTGCAAGTTCGCTTGTTTATCGTCGCTGTTTATCGTGTGTTTTGCCCTACTCACAGTACAAAACACAAGACTGAATATTCCTTCCTCCATTTTGATAATTCGCGTTGGAAGAGGTCAAGAGGTAAATAAATTAACAAAGGCTCTGACGTCACGATAGCTTTGTTAGAACGCAAACATATCTAAAAAATATTAAGATAATAAATCAAATCAAAGTTTTACTGAGTTTTATGTGTTCCATTTGACATGTTAAAAAATCTACCGATTTGTTTCACGCTTTATTTGGGATTGTAACTTGGAATATAAAGGGTTTGTGTTTGTCTTAGTTGGTGATGAAAACTCTCTTAACATCATATACATCTCCTACATGTGTTAGACGGATGTGCGAGTGCCAAAATATGTATTCCAACCGATTGTTAACACCTTACGGAGTGAGTGAGCGAGTGACATGATTTCTCCCATACTAATAACTCGTGGATTGCTTTCGCAATATCCACGAGCTAAAGAGTGAAAAGACGAAGCTACAGCCCTCAAATTTTGATGAGTTAATCTTTTATCTGGTTCTCAGTTAAGTTTGAAGACAATGAATATTCAGAAATTCGATTTTACGGATATTATTTGCATCGGATTTTCGCGCTATGTTTACACCTCTTTCAAAATGTCGGAATTAACCTCAAACTGGTCTATTTGAGAACTTTCTCAAAATATCAGTCATGCAGTGCCGATACTGATATAAACCACGTCAGTATAGCACGAGCCGGTTCAGCATGCGACAGTCCAGTCTAACCTTTTTATGTACTTTTTATGCTAAAAAAAAATGCCCTCCAGAAATTAATTTTATTAGTATATGATCAAAACACAAGGCCAAATGAGTCTGGAAAAAGATCATCTTCAGTGTGCCATTTTAACCGATATCTTTTCTTTTTTTTGCGTATTGCTTTGGGTGAGGTTCCATGAGTGGTTCAAACTTTTCAAAATTACTCATTTGGCGACTCGTTGGCGGAATTTGTACCTGAATGGCTCACCGCGTCAGCGCCAAAATCTGATTGGTCTAAATGGATAGGATGATGAAGCAACAGCCAATGAGGTACAGGGCTGCAAATGCATCTGCTACACGCGCGCGCGTTTTCATGAGGGCGGTTTTATATTAGGCAGCGTATTTTGATAATGATCGATAGGAAATACCCTCGTATTTTATGATTTCTGAATACATTTCGTCAGAGTGGGCGGCCAGTCTTCGGGTGAATGCCACGAATGCTTCAGCAGTAGGTTCTGGTATCTTTATATCGCTTTTTTATTACCCAATGTAGGAGTATGTCTCAAGTGCCACGAGTGTTTCAGCAGCAGGTCCTGGAAACGTTGTCACACGTCAAGAACACCCACACGTTGCCCACATAGGACATTCGACTGCATCAAAGTTAAAATGGTCATAACAGCTGCCGGCAGTCTGAGGTCTGGAAGACGAAATAGCTATCTATTCTTGAAGGGCTGTGCCAAGACCTGCAACATTAATGACGTGAAGAGTTGCCGAGACGGATACGATGTGATGAATAACACCATCGTCTGCAGAGCCACCTGTTGCAAGGGAAACTTCTGCAACTGAATGTGTTCCTCAACTTTAATATGTTAAACATTATTAAGGTACTTTGACAAAGGGAAGTGATTGTTTCGTTACGTCAGGCGTCTTCTCTGCCGTTGTTTATAGCTCAGATTTTAGAGTTAACTTCAAGAACACCGCCCTATAAAACACAGCAAGTCTAACCATATCGGAAATATGTTAGCGAATGCAAGAGTTTAATGTTCTGCAGTCACAATAGTCCAGCGTCGCATTCAAGAATTACCGCTGGATGCGATGGCTACAGACGCACTTACTCACCACTAGTCTCATTCTGATGTTAATATTTATAAATTAAATACCAGCGGTAAGATGTGTTATTCACAACTCTATGTATTGCTGTAGTTTGATCTTCTGCACCTTCTCGCTGGTAATTGTGAGTATTTGAAATATCAGCATGAGACTAACGTTGAGTAAATGCGTCTGTAGTCATCGCATCCAGCGGTAATTCTTGAATGTGAAACGGTCTATTCACTCTTTTCACTTGGCGGCCATGTTTACCGTAAATGCTCTATTAAGTGCCTGGGGCGCTTATTTAATTCTGGGGCCTTAGAGACGAGGCTTATTAGAGACGAGGCGCTTAATAGAGAGAGGCACTTATTCAATTTCTCTATCAGATACACTCGCCCAAAAACGAAAACGCTATAAATTACAAAACAACTTACAACTGTGGCATTTTATTCGCTTATAAAACAACGCTTCACTGCACTGTTCCATGACCGGCCACTGTACGGTAAAATTCGCGTCAGAACAGTGTCAGTTCTCAGTGTTAGTTCTTAGTGTCAGTTCTCAGTGTTAGTTCTTAGTGTCAGTTCTCAGTGTTAATTCTCGATGTCAACATCACTGTCCTCCTCATCCATCACGTCCATCTAGGTTGCCTCTCGCTTAATAGAGCATTTACGGTAATCCCAGGAAAATAAAATCTTTGTTTCCCACGTGCTCGACATGGGAAAACTATATATGGTTTCTAGCCAACAGGGCCGCAGCGTGAAGAGGGTGAATTACAAGGTTTATCGGTCGGTTTACGCGACAACAGGAGCCCATAGGTATAACCCACTTTGACGATGTTGCGCACGCAACTAGAACAATGCACATAAAATCTGAATAACAAGAGACTGCCGGGCTACATAGACTATTTGGCGGGCCACATCTATTGTTCTCTTATGCATGCGCAACATCGTCAAAGTGGGCTATACGTAACAAAACAATTCGCTACGGCAACCCTTATTTTTGTCGTGTAAATGGAAATGTTCCGGGGTGGTTACGCATGCCTGAAAATCTAGGGGTTCAGCTGAGACCCTGTGAAAAGGTTGTCTTCATCACCCTGTTTAGAGTGCCGTGCCCAAATTAGGAATGCCGTGCCCAAGTTAGGAATGCCGTGCCCATCGTATGAACCGAGCGTAAGTGAACGACACAGCCAATGGCTTGTTTATGATTCGCAGGGGTAATTTTCTTCTGGCTGTGAAAAATATTTAGCCTACGTTGATTACAGATTCTTCATTTCGGACCATGTTAAGGAACAAACGATATAAACAGTCGGTTAAAGCTTCATCTGTGTAGTTAGTGAAACGCGTGCTCGCGAACATTGCCGTTCATTGTCTAAAATAGGCTTGAATGAGGACGAAGTAGTCTATGCACAGTAAAATGTTTGCTCCCAAAAAAGTGAATAAAAAGACATTGTTAATCAGCCTTTGTCACGGAACATCTCTGTTCAATACCCAGTAGCCCACTCTACCCTAGCAGCTGGTCTCTCAGGACCTATTTGAGCTCAACGGACTGGCCTATTTGGTGACAGTGGACCACTACAGTGACTTTTATGAAATTGATCAGCTTCCCACACACTCATAACCGACAATGGGGCCTAATTCACCTCTGACCTGTTCAAGACGTTCGCTAATAGTACAAGTTTCATCATATCACGTACTCTCCCTATATACTGGTATCAGTCTAACGGTTGGGCTGAAGCGGCTGTCAAATCTGCCAAACACATCCACCTCACTGCTGATGACGTGGACATAGCTTTGCTGTCTGTTCGCAACACCGCTGAATAAATACAATATCCAGGGCGACTATCTGAAGTCTTTGCGACTGTACCAAACAGAGTGTTATCGCCACGTGCGCGAAGATGAGAAATAACTGGCGTGAAGGCCTGGGTATGAGGACGAATAAACAATATGGCACCCCGTTCGAAATGTTTTCCCTGGCTAGTTCGAGCGCAATTTCTGTTGAATTTCCCGGAAATTTCAACAAGGTCTTTCAATTAGAAGTATCATGAAATACCTCAAACCTCCAGGTAAGTGAAACTTCAAAAATATAGTGAGCCAATTTCTTACATACAAATGGGTCTATGTTATTAAATAGAAATAAAGTTTTGTCTTTGATATTTAAGTTTGTAAAATGTTTGTATTTATTACAAATGTCGTCGAAGAATACTTTTCTAATGTTATTATATAAGCTGCAATGAAATGTGAAATGTATTTCGTTTTCTACTTCATTTGTGACACACATTTCACATATCCTTGAAGCTTCGGGTATTTTGGGACAAGAGTGTCTGCCTGTTTCTATCCTTAAATTATGATTTCCCGATCTAAGTTTTGCAGTCATTCTTCGGTGATCTGAATTTTTTATCAGCTCTATGTATGGAGAAGCCTTTGTATCATGTTTGAACATTGAATAAAATACTAGTTTTCTATTTGAATTTATGAGATGTAATTGGTGTAACTGTGATTGATTATCTATATTTTGTTTCATAGCAGATAACCATTTGTTTGGTTTATTTATGTCAATATCCTGTATGGTTTTTTTATTCCCTGACTCAAATAAATGTACAAGCTCATTTATCGAAGATATGAAACTATTTTTGTTGGAGGATGCCAAGTCTTTCGAAATCTGAAGACATTGTTTTGCAATACTATTTTCTGGGAGCTGTTCAAGGTGTATCCAGCATTTTAACATGTTTCGATAAATTAGAGATTTTAAGGAAAGCCTTCCAGACTCGTTACGGGAGGCAACGTTTGGTGCTCTTCTATTTATCCCAAGGTAGTGTTTATAAAATTGGGTATATGTATTCTTTCAATAGGATCTGTTTCCCATTTATTGAAATTGATTTTGTCACCATAAGCCCCCCAAACTTCTGAATTGTACAATAATATAGGACTGAATAGTGTGTCAAATAATTTGTTACATATGTTGATAGGGAGTTTACGGAAATCGAGATATTTTTTCATTGCGAAAATAGAACGTCTTGTAAAATCGGAGGTCAATTTTATAATCTTATTAAAGATATGTACTCAAAAACGGAATGCAGCATTAAAGTACAAAATCAAAGAACTGACTATTTTAAGTATACCAGAGGAGTGCGACAGGGATGCGTCTTGTCTCCTCTACTTTTTAATCTATATTTGAATGATTTGCCTCATATTTTACAAAGCACAAATGACACTGATCCAGTTATTCTGCCAAATGGAACTTATCTAAACAGTTTATTTTACGCAGACGATTTAGTTCTGATATCCAGTAGTGCAGCAGGCCTCCAAAAGACCATTAATACACTCCAAACATATTGTCAAAATTGGTTTTTATCTATCAATATGAAGAAAACTAAGGCTGTTATTTTCCAAAAACAATGTCGTAAATCTACTCTTGAGAAATATTCGTTCTTTCTAAATGGTTCACCGATTACAAATTCTCCAAATATGATAAAACTGTCACGGCGGTAGTTTAAAGAGTTCGTGAGAAATATTTATTTGAGATTATGCCGACCAAAATAAAAGCCTTACCTATATTATATATCTCCATCCCATTTGCTTCTCAAGTGCCTCTTATGGGTAGTATCGTCGTGTACCGTTGAGATCCGTGGGGAATCACACCTCGCGCGCTCAGTGGGTTGTCGTACCGCTATTATAGTATATATTATACTATAATAGAATATTTTATGAACATGCTAATGGAGTTGATATAAATCTGGTAAAAGAAACGACTCCAATCAGCGAATTCTCTCGTGGTCTAATGGTTAGGGTTTGGGTTGGTGGTGGGTAAGCCATTGCATTGATTCTTAACCGGCCCGGATTCGAATCCCGGTTCAGGCGGTAATTTTTTTTATAGTGAGGATAACATATAATCGTTCTAAAATTTCTAAGTGTCGATTCCGATGTTCGTATAAAATTTCTGAGTCTCAAATTATTCATAGCGAACGTACGTGGGTAACAAAGGTAATTTTATGACGCAGTTGGTTAAACGGTACACGACGATACTGCCCTCTTATATTGTGAAAGCCTTTCCGAAGCAACAAATCGTTATATTATATTTGGAGGCAAAGTACAGTTGATCTTTGTCTTTCCGTTGATCTTTGTACGTGTCTCGCGATCTGCCGTTCGAATCGACGCAGCTACGAGATATTACCTATGTAAATGATGCGAGTAGCGACATTCTTTACCACTGCGAGTGCGAACAAATAATCGATTGTCAACAACCCCGCGGACGCGACGCGATAAAATGTACATGTTTACAGGTTAGTCGGCCGGTTATTGTGCAGGACACTTTCAATCCATTTAATTTCCAGATGTTTTCCTTACGAATTCAAGGTCTTTGCCAAAGACAATCACTCCACTGAAACTCAACCAGTCAACAATCGCGAGTCCAAAGTGAATCCTGTAGTCTTCTCGGCTGATAATTATGATAATTATGTGAAATTATAGAATATGAACCAATCAAAAATCACTACCAGGTTTTCTGGTAGTGACGTCACTGGACGGCATTATCGGCTATTCGATTCAGACGTCTCTCTCGGGAGGAACGAACCCAGAGGAGACGGCTGAAATTCAGGCTAGGCTCTTTATGCAATTTCAGGGAATTCTGTCAGTCAATAAAGAACAGATAAAGACTTAAGCGGTTTTTCTCTGACCGTGGGCTATCACAAATAGACCTATACTAGGGTAGCCAGTCGGAATGCAGGATTTGTTCTCTTGTTTATACAGTACTAAAGATCGATAGACGGCAATTTAGAATGGCGAGCGTGCGTAAAAATCAGCTAGAACATTGCTTATTTTCCAACGGTTTCACAGTTTTTTCTCTATTCATAGTTGGAACGAACCGTACCGTGGTTATGCTAAAACAATAGGAGATATTGTAGTTGAGTCTACGAATAGCAGTTTCAGCGGTATTGACCCGAACGCCTCACTTCAATGTAATGAAGCGCCATTGAAACCATCATTCTTACACGACACCAACACCCTCCTAAACAAGCACGACTAATTTAGATACACAGTTTGAATAGCGCTTCATTACATTGAAGTGAGGCGTTTGGGTCAATACCGCTGAAACTGCTATTAGTAGACTCAACTACAATATCTCCTATTACATATCAAACTTCCGTTTAACAAAAGGTCACTAGACGTGAGTCACGCTCACGCCCCCTCCGGGAGTTCACTCAACTGTTCGCCAAAATTACGCAATTTTCTTGCAATTTGTTAATGTTATGCCTCGTAAATAAAAAACTAAAAAACCTATGAACGGAATACAAAACAATAATGTCTTTTCTCTGTAGTTTTAATAGTTTAAACCCCATAGTCGCTTATTTTCCGCGGTCAATTTGCAATTGTTTTCGACCGGTTGAATCAAAATATACAAGGCGTTCCTCTATTTCTGGGCATATGCCAGGGAAGTCTGGGCTATAAAAGGCTGGGAAAAGAACCAGTCAAAAACCTACAACCGAATTTAATTAGTCTATTGAATTTCCCACGTTTTGATGTATAGTTTGCCCACATTCGTAACGAATAAGCGCGGTCAAAATGACAACGAAAATCTTGCATCTGCTTGCAATACTGGTTCTTCCTGTCGTCGAAGCGCTCGGGGAGCAACATACTGGAAATGCTGGCTCACAACGCGCTGAATGTCCATCTTTTATGCACGAAATTGACAAGTAAGTACAGTTTTACTATAAATATTGGAGTGATTCAGCACAAGTTTATTTTACACTGTGCATGGCTAGATACCCGGCAGCCGGGAACGGTTTTCAAAATACTTGATACCGGCCTGGCAGTCTAATTTAAACTATTCTATCTTTGTTTAGAAGTATGGATGTCTGAGATTTCGATTAGAGTAATTCCCTTGTCCTAGGCTGTAGCACGGACACATTTCATGACACTAATAATATTAAGCAAACATTGATAAGCAAACACTGGTGTTATGAGTCGAATTTAGGACTTATATTTACGTTATTTTTTTAACTGCTGATAGACAGTCTTGGTTTCTTTCTCATGTAAAATATTTTACTGTCGTTGTGAGTCCTGTCTCGAACATATCCTGTTCAACACAAACCCTGGATCGTCCCGCTTTCGATCGTCTCAGAATATATTTTTCTCTTAACTTCTCGATATAATCCCGCAAAATAAGACTGACCGGTTTGTCAGGGAAACTCTGAACTGTCTGAAGGAACACTAAGGTCTTTCAATGCGAATACTTATAATAAGAGCGGGCTATATATAGTTTCATCACCGAATGGTACCACTTCTAAGTATTTTTACTCGCTCCCTCATCGTAAAGTTTATTATCCTTTTTTCCTTTTTCCTCATTATTGGTGACGAATTCGACGAAAGCTCGTCGATATAGGGGTTTTGGATTCACGTTTGACCTCTGTGTTGACAGTCATCTGCTTTATTTCTTTCAACGACTACATTACGCATGCGGAATACGGAAATAAGCTGTCCGCACTGGCCTGGACACTAACAAGAGCAAATGTTCTCCCTTATTTGTTTTAAGAACATCAAATTTCCGCGGGCAACTATCAGCCGATAGTTCCTCGACGGACACAGTCTATTTGTATAATAGTGCCCGCTGAGCACGAAAGACAATTTTGTGTTGAACAATAACGCAAACAGACTGTGTCTGTCTCGGACCTATCGGCTGATAGTTTCCCTTGGAAATTGATGTTCTTAAAACTAGCATACAAGCCCTCGAACTTCGTTCTCGGGCTTATATTTGTTTTAAGAACATCAAATTTCCGCGGGCAACTATCAGCCGATCGTTCCTCGACGGACACAGTCTATTTGTATAATAGTGCCCGCTGAGAGCGGATAAACAATAACGACAAATAGTGTGTTTGTCTCGGAACTACTATCGGCTGATAGTTTCCTTTGGAAATTTGATGTTCTTAAAACTAGCATATACGTTCTCGGGCTTATATTTTGTTTTAAGAACATCAAATTTCCACGGGCAACTATCAGCCGATAGTCCCGAGACAGATGTGCTCCTAAAGACAGGAATCGCTCACTAGAGAATGTATGGACCATCTAAAAACCTAATCCCCCCCCCCCCCCCCCCCCAAAAAAAAACCCTAACCATTTTAAACCACAAATCATTCATAGAACGAGTCTAAATACAAACACGTTGCATGGCACTACCCAACACACGCTATGACGTAGCTAGCGTCTAATACGCATGCTCACATCTTATTACCGGTAGAGTGGCAACCATGTACAGCTGTTTCGTCCTTGTTAGGACTCGTCAGCATGGCATAGCCCCAAAGACCGTCAGCCTCACTTTAGATCATAGGCCTCAGAATCTGAACTATAATGGAGAATTTGGCGAAGTTCAAGTGTAGCTTACCATACATTCTATAGTGAGCGATTCCTGTCAGTTAGGACTCTATTTGTATAAACGTATAGTTCCTCGACAGACACACTATCGATTAGAGGAATTAATTTGACAAATCCATTAATGTGACATTTCCGAAAGGAAATAGTGATAGGAAACATCGTTTTAGTTTGAGGTTCAGTTACCGGCAGGATCAGAACAGTCAAGTTAAAGACCCTTTAGCACGCCCCGTGATACCAGTGTTTTCGTTTTGATTTCGTGTTCACTGTGACCCGATGAGCGCCTAATTCAACAAGTAACTCAACAATCGTCAAAATTCTATGAAACTTTATATAAACGGAAATAATGCCTAGTTTAAGAAATAACTAAAAGCCCTAAAATCGATTCAGCGTTGAAAGCTGAGACTTCTTCATTAATCCACAACGGTAGAACTTGGAAGATAACTTGATGCAGGACGTTTAATTATTCAGCGCGTTCTAGGATTTTCCTAAAAGTTATGCATTTCATACGAGATTATAGAACGCAAACAGTTCGATTCTTGATCAAATACACATCTAACTAATAATCTAGACGAGGAATAAGTCAAGCAACAACATACAGCAAAAATCAGTAGCAGCGATAATTTTATTTTCTCGCTGAGGAGAATATTATAAGTGTGTGTACTGACCGATCGCTAAGTAAACAAAGTATTTGCGTTGACTTGACTTCGGTTTGAACACTTACGAGCTACTAAATATCGGAATTAGTAGCATGGAGGAACGGTAAGGTATTCTTTGAGTTTATCCACTGATATACACGCAACTAGGAAACTGACACGAGTATCATACCGTTGGAGAATCGACTGTCCTTTGAACAGCCAGATCGAGTCATCCGCTCGGCATCAGCTAAGTCGCCGGCTATTTACAAATGTACTCAGAAAAGCAAGAACACAGAATACTCTCCAAACTCACCGCAGTTGCTTGTGTTTCCCTAACTGAAAGATCGAAGAATTATCGGCGAATGATCTTCTTTCTTCTTACCTTCGTTTTAGGAAGGAAGACAGACCGTGACAATTTTCTCGGCGGTTGTCTTCGCTGCCGCCATCTCGGATTTCCTAGGCCGTTGGATGTCACAAAAATTGTCAGCAAATTTTGGTTCAATATTTGAAAGAATGCCCTAAATAAGTTCTTAAGAAGAGTATTCATCGTATGTGCGTGTATAATAGTAACTATCAGCGGTAACAACAACGATGCAAGCAGATTCTTTACATGTATACATCGCCGGTCCCAGAACTGAATTTCGTGGTCCACTAAAATACTTGTTTCGCGCAAAGCATCACGGGGCGTGCTAAAGGGTCTTAAAGTTTTTAAAGCACTGGGATTTGTTTTGCCCATCTCTACCGCAAAAATACTTTTTTACTAATTTTTTGCACGATTCATGTGACATTTATAGGATTTAACATTCCAGTGGCTAAATAATCCCGATAGTAGTGATTTGTAGTGATCATGCTGTGTATTCTATTTTGCCTTGCGCAAATGTTTGAGGGGTTTGCCCCACTCCCATTCACTACTCTAATGGTCCATCGATACCCCTTAGTAAAATGTCGTCAAGTTTGTTTGCTTTCGCTCTGGTCCAATCAAAAGCGAGCTCAATGGGAGGGAGGCAACATGCAGAATAATATAGAACGTTTCATTCACATACTCGATCATAATACATCGCCAGGAGCCCATAACCAGGAGTGTCCATCCCACATACCAGGCCTATGTCACAGCGTCCATCCCACATACTAGGCCTAGTTCACACTATCGTTATATCCTGATAATAACGACCAAAACAAACTAAGGCTTGAGTGGTTGGCTGCTGCAAAAGCTGCATGGCCACTTTATTTAACAAAGCACAATTAAGTTAGTGCCGATAACGTACCGTAGCCTGGTGCCAGCCAGGAAAAACTCCTGAATCAGGGGAAACCTGTACCTCCCCTAATGCAATACAGGCATAGTCCTGGAGGAGAAGGACCGGTACAACTAATTAACTAAACCAAGAGACCATTAGTAATGGTCTCTTGACTAAACTTATAGTGAATAACAACAATTGGCATTTAACTTAAACCTTAATACATAAAGAGAATAAAATAAAACAAAATACGATGTGAATTATGCAGCAGCTTTGCCTAGATTGCCCAATTCCTAACAAACAACCATTTATATGCATGCGATGGTTGAGCGATCATCGCTACTAAAACAACAACTCATTACATAAGAGCCAACCGAATGGCTCTGAGTATAACGACCTTGCATGTGAACATCATTTTGCTGCTATTTTGCAAAGCGCATCAAAATATCCAGTTCACACTATCGTTATATCCTGATAATAACGACCAAAACAAACTAAGGCTTGGCTGGCTGCTGCAAAAGCTATAGCAACACTGAGAAAGGGAAATAAATGAAAATATATAATATTATTAAGTTAACTTAAGTATTATAATGATGAATGTGAATTAAAGACCCAAACTCTTGGTAACTTCAAGCTTATGCTCAATAAAGTCCTTAACATAGCGATCTTTGGCGGAGTCTGTTGACCAGCGGCCATGCCTCTTCCAACACCTTTCATTGACATTGGAGTTGGCAGCTAAAGTAGCCCCGCCTGCCCTAAAGGAATGAAGGCCTAATTTTTAAACGTCGGTAAATTCCTTTAACCTACCGAGAATAACCTGCCTGGCCCTAGTATAGCTTAAGCATTTGTTTTTATAAATCAGCTTGTGCCCATTGCCTGACTTAAACAAGGGCGAAAAATGAAAAGAGCTGAATCACTACTACTGGACAAGCCTGCCAGGCTGAAATATTTTTGAAGTGCTAAATAAGGACATGTGATCTTGTCTGAACGATGAATGAATAATTCTTTACCTTCTCTATACTGATCTACTTTACTTTTAGCTATTTGTAATGTAAGATAATTATCCTTAAATGTAACATCCTTAACACGCAGAGCAGCTAGCTCATTGTAACGCAAAAAGCCTACGAACAATAGAAGAGCCATAGTAATATCTCTTATCTCTAGGAGGTTTGAACTATGTTGATATTTATTACATAGCGAGGTTAGAGTATCGACTGCTATTGGCTCTTTTCTTATAGTTGGCTTAGAATACTGCCTTTTAACTCCTTCTAGAATGCTTTTAATAAATGAGTTATGCATGCATAGGACTGCATGGGAAGACCTGCTAGCTCATGAACCCAGGTGATACCCGCTGAAGTTGTTTGTAAAACTGAAACGGAATTGGTATCTAAAGCCAATTGACCTATGAACAGAGCTAAATCAATAGATTTGGCCGGAAAAACAGTAAAGTCCTTACTTTCTGCAAAGCTAACCCAGCGGTTGAAAGAACGAATATAATTTCTGACAGTTCCATCTACCTTAGAATGTAAGGCAATGTTTTGTACAACTTCTGCTAATTGTATCAACTGTGGGTCCTTGGATGCTGTACAAGCTTCGAATAACTTTCCAAAGAGCCCATGGCTGAACTGACAGCTTTTACATCTGAAAGAAATAGTAATAAGTACCTGTAAACCACATAGTTTAATCGGTAATGCATAATTTGAAAGGTAATTATGCAATATTTTCCAGCAAAAAGCCACCTGTGGGCCTAAATCAGTCTGCATTCTGAATATATTCAAGTAATAAGACCACCTGTGGGCCTGACACTGAAACAAAGCCACTGTACATATACTACCGTGAATCACAAACATTGATTACATAAACCCAAGTCTGACGTGCAAAATCCCCTATTGGACAACCTGACACGTTGTGTGGTGCATGCAGTCTATCTTCAAACCTAGCATTCTAAAAGTTAAGAAATCACCAGTAAATATGTTGCTGCATGTGTGCTCTACCTTTGACTGTACAAGGACAGTGAAACTCGGGAATACCAACCCAGTCGGTTACAAATTCTGCAAAATGTGCTCCATCAGGGCAAATGATGGTCCAAAAGGAAGCACTTTTCCAAAATGGAACAATAATGGTACCCCTAGCTTCGCAAAGCTTGAAATGCTTAATTGCGAGTATAATCTTATTGTTAGGTGGAACAACCCAGCTGTTGTCGTTGTGCCAACTGACCGAAAAAGCATCGACTGCTTCACAACCTTGAGTCCAAAATCTTAAATTGAATCTCTGACATTGGCTGTTGTATGGGGTAGCGAACCTATCTATAGAAAAGGGGCCCTAGACGTCCTCTAACCATCTGAAAATGTGTGGTTGAATGCTCCAATCATCCGTATCTGAACATTTGCTCAAATGATCTGCTACTGTATTAGATTCTCTTGGAATCCACACTGGTGAAATTTGGATATGATTGTGTGAACAAATGTAATGAAAATTCTCTGCTAAAGAATGAAGATCTTCTTTCATACTGCCCCTAGTGATGATTCTAACCACGTTTTGGTTATCTGTAAACCATTGCAATCTGTGGTACTTCAATTCTTCGCACAATGACAACAGCATGTTGTCTACTGCCTTCAGTTCTCTCCACATTCTATGGTAGACCTTGACACAAAAGGGCGTTCTCATTAGAAATAGTATAACCTCCGTAAGCGATGCTGGACGCATCTGAGAAAACTAAGTTATCGAACTGTACTGGCTGTGAAAAAAGCTCTACCCCATTAAGATGGTCAACATTCTGAGACCAGAATTGCAATTCATTAATTACAGCGCTAGACAAGGGAACAAAAGCCGTCCAGGAAGTTCTAGATTCGATAATCTTATACAGATGCCTAGAGTGAAAAAATACCAAAGGACCGACGCCTCTGGACATAGAAACAACCTAGCTGGCCTGCAATTTGAGCAATAAGCTTGACCTGGACCAGCTTAGTAGGATCTGTAGCATAACTACACAGCATACTAGAAAGGGAGTTCTTAAACTTGAGGATCCTTTCGGGAGTTATGAACAACTTGTTCTCTATCATATGAAATATATGCCCTAGCCAAGTAGCGGTTGGCTTAGGATCCCAGTAGCATTTAGATTCACTTAAGAGAAATCCTAGCCAAAGAATGTCTGATCTTATGGCTAAAGAGTCTGCTTTGGCAGAATTATAGTTGAAATTAGCGCCAATGCCGTCATCAAAATATACGCAAACTGATTTACCTTCCCCTCTCCACTTGGCGACTAAGGGTCTGAGCAATTTAGTGAAAAGATAGGGCGCTGTAGATAAACCGAAAGGCAAAACATTGAACACAAAAAATTGCTGTTGCCCCTTGAAAACCCTAAAAATTCACAATGCTCCTCAAAATCTCAACATGATGGTAAGCGCTCTTAACGTCAAATGTAAATAAGAATTGGTTTGGGTGAAGCAATTGGATAAAAGTATCTACGTCTTCACATTTAAACTTAAATTTAAACAAATGGGGGTTGACATGCCTTAAGTCAAGAATCAGACGTTTCTTGCCATCCTCCCTTATGGAAACGGAAAGCGGGTTAACTACTGTGGGAATGTGAGAAACTTATACTGACACTACCAACAGCTAAGAGCTGCTCTATTGCAGATGAAACAAATTCTTCATTGTTTTAGGCAGATAAATTATTCCTTAAGAAAATAGATTCTGGAGAAGTAACAAGGGGAAGCTTATAATCTAGTTTAATAGTATCTAAAATAAATTCGGACGGATTAAGGCATTCCCAGTGCTCTAGACTAGCCTTTAATCTTCCTTTGGGGGAAGACAGTTCCTTATGATCGTAATTAGTGTGAAGAATATTATCTCCCATAGTTTCGTTACACAGGAACGGTGGTCTCTCAGAAATCTCTTCTACTCCTGATTCTGGGAGTGGGCCAATGAATGGAAGGCCCGAATTAATAATTTCAATTGGGGATACTTGATCTGCGTTTACAAATGAACTATCACACTGATCAAAGGAAATACTTAACTTTGGAATGAAGTGTGCCTTATTAGCTGCCGGCTGAAACGAGGCCTGCTGTATCGTGGCCATTAATAGTGGACATTCTGACCTCCAATGACCAGGTTTCCCGCAACCAAAGCAAGTTCCGGACCTTCTGAAGGGCCTCGTTGCGTTGCCCACCGGCTGATTTCCTGAGTAATTTTGGAAAGAATAACCACATTGCCAGATTTCCACATTTCCACACTCGGAGGAAGGACAGGGTGACCAACAGTACGTTCCGTCACATTTCCACATTGCCAAATTTCCACATTTCCACACTCGGAGGAAGGACAGGGTGACCAACAGTACGTTCCGTCACATTGCCAGATTTCCACATTTCCACACTCGGAGCAAGGACAGGGTGACCAACAGTACGTTCCGTCACATTTCCACAGTGCCAGATTTCCACATTTCCACACTCGGAGCAACGACAGGGTGACCAACAGTACGTTCCGTCACATTTCCACATTGCCAGATTTCCACATTTCCACACTCGGAGCAACGACAGGGTGACCTACCAACAGTACGTCAAGGCTTATGAAAGATATTGATTAGAATCATATCAAGAGGAAATCTACAGTGATTTCAGCCCATGTTCATTAAATTCTATGTGAATATATATTCATAAATTCCATTCTGATGACGCATTCTGTGCTCTTCTACCCGAAGAAAGCCCTGATCTGTCAAAAATTCGTCGCTGATTGTAGGCCTCAGAAAATGTACATTTCTTCCAAAATTAACCGGGTTCTCAACCTCTAAATCATCAACGTAACTTCTCTGATATCAAGCGATTTTAATTAGTGTTTTTGTAACAAGTTTTCTATAGCAATTTGGCCGCCACCAAGATAAACAATCTGATGCGATGTAACCGCAGTGTTGGGTTCGTTCACATGCAGCATTGTTTGCACATCATTAGATGGGAATATAACTCGAAAGAATATGAAAACAGCACTTTACTTTCGAAATAAATTCAAAATTAGAATCAGGCACCATCGTAGTTCTTACATATGTAACAGGAAGTTCATAGTTTTAATAGAAGTGCTTGAAATAATTTTATTTATGCGCTTGAATATGGTCGTTAACTTTTCTTTTCTTTTAAATTCTATGGACTGAATATATATTCATAAATTCCATTCTGATGACGCATTCTGTGCTCTTCTACCCGAAGAAAAAGCCCAGATCAGACATGCATAACTAATTAGGAGGCGTTTTTCAAAATCACAGGCGTTGCGGGCAGGCGTTCCCTTCCCTTCCCTTCTCCTCCCCTCCCCCTACTTCCTTTTTGTCCTCGCGCCATTCTTCCCTCGTCCAAATATATTGCGGTTTCCCAAATAAAACGCCTGCATTGCAGGCTACTATTATAGTAATTGATAGTCATTTGATTGGATATCAAGATTCATCTGTCATTTGATTGGATATCAAGATTCATCTGTCATTTGATTGGGTTTCACCTGACCAAAAAGGGATGACCCCATTGGCTGTTGTACTCATTAATTATTCATGAGATCGAGAAGGTATGATCAGAACGGCTGTCTTGGAAGCCCAAGGGGTATTCTATGCGAAGCTTCTCCAGGATCGGTGAGTACTAGTAATTTAACCATATTCACTAAACAGTTGTAGTCTAGAATGGTAATTCGAGTGATTGCGAAGAAAGCTGAAGAAAATTTCGTTAGGTGAAAGCCCAAGTACTTTCACGTGTTATATAAGTCACATCAGTAATAATTTGCTATATAGCTCGTCGTGCGTTTTCTAAAACGATTAAATTTTGTATGCTTTGTCAATCAGAATTCGGGAATCAATGAACTCGTCTTTATTTACAACATCTCGTCATAAAAAAAATAAAAAAATAAAATAGCAAAGTACAAAAGATACGAATTCCTATCTACCTTCCACCCTCATTTCATGTTAAGTTAATTAAAATATGCATAATAAAAATACAGGCAAGTCAACCTTCTAAAAGCCGGCGCCATTTAATGCGATTCCAATAAATTAGCTAGTGGAAAAAAGCCGTTTATTTAATATACCACCGAGCTGCAACGTTAAACAGATTTATTATGGTATAGATGGTTTGCACTCAATCCCCAGAGATTCAAATGACAAAGGGCGTGGCCGCCATGTTGGTGTACAGAACAAAAGAAGTAAACGAAGAATCTATTGTTAACTGTACACCAACATGGCGACTATGACGTCACGTGCAAAGGGTCTACAGGAGAGACTGGCCTTCTTGTCAAATATCGTTTCCGGGCTTAATAAGCATTTTAGCGAGTCTTATATTTCCCTAAGCATTTATTTAATATAAATAAATTTAATTTTATATACTGCGGAAATATTGCAGGTATAAGCATCAGAGACGATTTTAATCGGCTATAAAAACAATCTTGCCAACATTTGTTTAAATGGCTGATAATTAATTGTCCTGCAAAGCTGTATAAAAATGAATAATTTGGAATAGTACTGTGAAAGCGTGAGGTTTTTTTTATAATGTGGAAAAGAATCAAACGAATCGAATTTATTTTTACTTCAACAACAACAACAAAACCTTATTCAAGTACTAGATGGAAAACATCTGTAATAACCACTAGGCTAATCAATATAGATAACAACATTAATTACATGTTTATGTTAAAAAAAGGAAATGTCAGGGTAGTTGAGGCTGCAATTATCGTAATAGAATTTAAATATGGTTTGTAAATAAAAAGGAAATAAAAATCAAACAAACAAGACACGAATACAAGCATGTGATATAGATTAACGTTGTACAGATAATTTCAGATAGTTTCGTAACATTTTATAAGTAGATTTTTATATCTAAGTTTGAAGCTGGATCTCATCATGAATTTAAGTGAATCATCTATAGTATTCCAAATTTTTGGACCGAAGTATCTTATATTAAATTTACCGAAGTTCGTGCGAATCTGCGAATCAGAAGCTCACATATTTTTGTAGACGAAGTTTCGAGAAGGTTTTCGTGTACACAATTCAAAAAAGCCGACATATGCAGCTTATAAACAAATGTCAACACCCCCCCTTATCCTTTAAAATGATTCTAGCGAGGATTCACTTTGACAAGACCGCCGATGCAAAAAGCCGGCAAGTGGAGAGGGGTGGGGGAGTTAATTTAGTGATAACCGATATATTAGATTTTTAAGATTACAGAACAATCCATCCGCCAATAATCCAGTTTCGTATTTGAAAATTACCGCTGAATGCAACGAGTACAGACGCATGTACGCAGGGTTAGCCTCATTCTGAAGTTAAACATTCATAAATACCAGCGAGAAGGTACACGACGCGAAACTATAACAATACGCAGAGTTGTGAATAGCACACCTTCTCGCTGGTATTAATGAATGTTTAACTTCAGAATGAGGCTAACCCTGCGTACATGCGTCTGTACTCATCGCATTCAGCGGTAAACTGGACTATTATTTTTTATTTTTTTAGCAGTCATCTGATCAACTAAGTAGTACAAAGAGCTAATGAATAAAGTCTGTCTGTCTGTCAACCAAGCGAGCCTCAGTCTTGCATGGAGGCTGGAGTTGACGCCGCCCTACACTGATGCGAACACTCTTTCTAATTGTCATGCTAACTAGGTACAAGCCTCTTACTAAACTGTCTCAACTCCAGCCTCGATGTCAGCATGGATTTTAAGTACCTCAAAGGCGAATTAGATTTCGATTTCAATATTACATTAAATAAAGACAGCCATCAATATAACACCAGAAGGAAGAATGATATTCACTTGCCCTCGGTCAAACGAAACTGGGGCAAGCAACGTTTTATATACCCTATTTTTAGTGTCTGGAACAGTCTTAATACTTCTCTCCGCCAGATAGACACTTTATTAACATTCGAAGAACAAGCCAAGACAGCATTTTTTTATATAATTCATGAGATTTATTTTGAATGTACTCGCGTCAGGTAGTCCGTAATTTTAAGTACTGTTTAAAACACGAACAGCAGTGTTTTATCAAGTTTAAAAATTCGAGGGCGAAGCCCGAGAATTTTTAGACTTGATAAAACACGTGCTGTGAGTGTTTTAAACGGCTTCAAAAACGCTTTAAGAATGCAATGAAAGAAAGACGCACATCTCAAGGGAATGGTTACTTAATGAACCATTGAACCTTTGTATTCACAACGCCATGCAAAATATTCGAGTAATCACCGCCTGCAATTACGAATATCTCAAGGGAATGACATGAAGAAATTACCATACTATGTTGTTTGAAGCGGCGTTTCGCAATGCAAGAATGACCTGCACTTGAAGGATTTGGTGTCGTGGTTTACCTCGATAAAGTTCAAGATTTGGAAAGCGATGTGATTGACATGACGGCAGACTCTAAATTTGTGACTCCGCAAAATATGTAAGTTTAATGCACGTTTTTATTATTTTACGGCTTTGAGTTTGGTAATAATTGGAACTAAACAGTGGCTCGGTAAACAAGTTGTATAACTTCATTTAAAAAATATTATCTGTGTATCTCGGTAGTCTGCTGATATTAGTAAATTTAGTGCAAATTTTATTATCTAGGTAGTACTTTTTGCTATCTTTGGGTCTTTATCAGTGAATTCTTAATCCGCAGGATGAAACTTTATTTAGAATTTCATGTTCATTAGTATTCTTCATATAAAACGTTCATCCTAATTAGCAATTCAATGAGAAAGCTGAAACATCAATAGAAATTCCATTGTCTCAATCATTAACCCCGTTTCCCCCTGGAACAGAATTCAAACCCCTCCGCGGGCCTTTTAGAATGATGAGATTTTATCAGGTATAAAGGAGCATGCACGTGACTGATTTGCTTCATCTGATTGGACAAAATGTTCATTAATTATTTATGAGTTTTTGAAATTAGTTTTAATCGCAATTTCGTAACTTTCCTAGCAGATAGATATAACATACTTTATAAGTATTTGTCATTTTTCCTGTAAATATTTTTCTTAATGTAATTTGATTTGAATTTTACTCAGGACCTCTCTGAAAATTACATCAGAGAGCTTCCTGATAAAATATTATTATTATTATTATTATTACCTTTCAAAATGGCGGCCAAGAACAACGAATTGGACTGATTGACATGGCTGCTACAATATATTTTGCGCGACCAGCCTCGGGCTCAGCAGTTTCAGAACGTAACAATTGCAACAAATATAATATTTGCTTGCGAATAGGATTTTTATGTCTTTCCTCCGCTAAGTGTGTTTATAATATATTTTTTATGAGGGGGAATGGGATCTGGGGAGGAGACCATTCGAATTGCGCACCCCCCTCTTATTCGGTTGTCACGTGATCAACGGAGTCACATGCTTGCCACTCCTCTCCGTTCAGCTTCGACTCGAGATGTGTTTTAGGCCACATTATGTAATCAATAAATCTTAAGTGAAATCTGATAGCTATCAGATTAATATAATCGGATGAGCCTGTGCTCATAGCCATATTAATCCAACCATGGTGTAATACATGTTCATTGCCCAGTAAACCGAGCGCAGGCAAATCAGCACTTGGAGTAGCTAAAGTATATAGTGGTTAAAGGAGGGAAGACAAAGGTTTTGATTCTCCTGGGACATAACAAGGACGCGACGTGAGGAGTGTCAATTTCGTCCTGTAATGGAGCTGATGTTGTTTATTTCAGGAAAATCTGCGCCGAAGGGACAACACAAATGACGTCATGGATATGAGGTAACTGAAAATGACGTCACAACATGGTGGTCTGTGATCTCCGTGTAAGTGTGTTAAACTGTCCATAATGAACCCACTAAATGACTTCCTCGAAAAGTAACACGTTTGATGTCCTTAAACGAGCACGAAGATAACTCCAAACAAGAGCCCATCTGGGCTTTCACTCGGGTCACATGAGATTGAAGATGTAATACACTTTCATTTGAAATCCTCTTAGTAATAACCAAAGGGAAGAATTATTAGCTGCATTTAGCAGTCTTTAGTGGCCGGTAGCGCGGTGACTTTCATTATCTGCTCCCCTAGTATATATGTAATTTAATAGTTTTATTTTTCTCGTATGTTGACCTTTTAATTTAAACACTACTTATTCGTTTAACACACTGCATTTGAGCAGGCATATATTCATTGTTTGGAACCCGATAATTAACCGTACTTCATGGTCCCTTTCTTTAGTAGTGGGTTGTCGGTCAGGTGATTGTAAACTCTCGTCATTTAGCACAGAAAATGTATTCTGATGAATAGGGATCGGGTTGTCATGTAAGAAAGATGGCTCTTGAACAAACTGATAAGCTTCAGTAGTTTGGGTAGTCTCGGAACACTGGAGACCTTGGTCTTTCATTGTCTTCTTTTTTGTATTCTTGAATTTTTTTTTAAGTTTGAAAGTCGGATCTCAGCTTTATTATATCCGCTTTCAACTCGCCATTTTCAACTTCTAGGTCAATAATACGCGATGACAGCATCTTGATTTCGGTCTTGTATATATTATCTTGCTGCACTAATTTGTCTTCCAAATGACTGAGTTTCGTTTTGATGTGACGAGAGTAAGAATTCATTACGCATATCAGTTAGGTCAGCCTCCATGTTACAAATCAAGGTCATTAAAGCAGCGAGAGAGTTCTTATTGCGGGCTAACAACCTCGTGAAGAATCTCAAGAATTCCGTCTCTTCCGGTTTGAATTTGACTCATGTGTATGTTGCTTTTGGAGTTTCAAGGATATGTTGATCCAAAACTACAGGCTCTTGGGGTTTTTCATTGACTTGTGAACTTGCAGGCTCTGTAATTTGTTTTCTTTTCTTAGTATAACATAAAGTGTTGAACATGTTCATGTTCTCAAGGATGTCGCGCGTGACCTCGGTTTCTTCATTCATTAAGTTCTCTACTTTCATCTGTCATCTGGGAAACTCAATCTTTGCCCATGCCTTGGCACATAACTATTCCTGTTGTTAAGTAGACGTGGATGATTATAAGTAAAATCCTTCGACAGCTTGTACCGTTTCCGCTAGGTCAATATCCTCGCTGGAACGAAATAACTTTATCTCAATACTCTCTGATCCAACTTACGGTAAATTTAAATCTCTGACAGTTTTTAAGAGACTCGTAATATTGGTCTTGAAGTGCCTTCACCCAAAATAAGATGTTCTCCTCGGATGTTTTAAATGCAGCACAGCGAGCTGATGGCTTATAGATTCCAATATCTATTTCTTCGAATTTTAGCTTTCCGGATCCTGGCCCCAGTTCACTGGCTTCAGGTCGTCGTACGTGTCGTATATAAAATCACTGCCCATCTGGGTAAAAAACGCGGTCCTTCGGCTCCGACAATAGCGCCAGTTGAAATATCCTGAGCCTGTTGGAAGGCTTTCGCACGAGTGAAGTTAAATAAAACATTAAACTGGCTTACATTTGAGAGATGAGACTCCAAATTAGAGAGAAAGTTCCTCGCGGGTCCGCCGCCATCTTGATTTACTGTATTAAATTATGTAAATAAATTAACATGGCTTGTTGTGTGGCCAGCACAGTGCAATCTGATTGGTGTGAATTTGACCTTTAACGCATGCGCAGAACGCTTGCTACACGGAATAAAAAAAATTAAAAATAAAAACTTGCATTTTTAGACTCTGTGCTGCCACAGGCAGCCCGAGTAACTAGTGCAGCGGGTTCGTAGACTGTACATACATCATTAGTACAATGACTATCACCAGTCCCAGCTTCGCCTTCAAAAGGCGTGGCCGAGCGGTTAACATGGCGGACTCGCAATCCAGGGACCCTGAGTTCGATTCCCCGTGCGCTCGACCACGTTTGTAAATAACCAGTCGATTTACCTCCTCATCGACTACCCGCCATATCAGGTTTACTTTAGGCGGCTGGCGGGTATTGTGACAGCCGAAATGGCATCTTAAAGATTGATTTCGCACTTTGCAGCGGGATGTTTTTGGTCGATCTTCAGTTGAGATTTATTGGACCATGTATTTCCTGACATTGAAGAATAGTAAACACAAAACAAAATTCCAAGATACATAATATTTTCGGAGATATAAGTGCTTCTTTCGAACCCTTGTTTTAAAGTAAAATGCGAAAATCTTCAAAACCACACGATAAAATGAAATAAAAATGCTGTTATAGAATAACTAACCTGGCCATGATCTTTGTTGTGAACGAGTTTCAGTAAGATCGATGGAATGGAAACTCTACAGCAAAAGAGATTATATAAATATTAAGCCGCAATTAAACGCATGCACCGTGTATAAATAGGTGATGTTATGTAATTATTATTAATTATTAACATTACCGTAGTACTAATAATGACATTTTTTTAACGGAATAATCGAGGCATTGTAACTTAAACTTTGAAACTGTGATGAATTACAAAGTAAAACAAATATTACATTATTTATAGGGGGTAACACGTTTATCACTAACATGTAGCTCAGTAATCTTCCACATCGTGAAGACGTGAAAGTCTAACGGTTTACTGTTGGATTATGTAAAGGCAGCACCTTCTACTCAGTTACGGTCCAACGGTGCTTTGCCACCGAGCTAACCCGGTGCTAACCCGATATAATTCAAAACAAGAGAGGACTCGAGGTAAGAGAACGAATCCCCATGCCCCACGATAATTATTTGAAATCTATGTTTAGTTTCACAACATGTGATGTAAGTTACTTTTATCTCGTTCTGGATATGTCTTTAAAAATCAACCGTGATTCGAGTGTAGTGTGTCCAAAACAGTCAATGTAGTGCGATAATAATAATATGTAATACCATGACAAGAGGGAAATTAGTGATTAAATTTCCTTGTAAGCCGGCCGAGGGAGAGTTTGTTGAAATCCCGAGGCCGCTTCGACCGAGGGACTATTACAAACTCTCTCGAGGCTTGAGGGGACATTTAATCACTAATTTCCCGAATTGTCATGGTATAACTTTGTAATACTCTGATCGCCGAGGAACGGAACAAATCTCTGAGAAGTTTAGTTTTCTCTGCCTAAACTAAAGACGTCGCAATTGAGTTGCTTTCGAAAACGTTTTAATGCTCGATTGAATGACCTTGACTTCCCCTGGGGACAAGTGTGTTGTTTTTGAGAAGAATAGCAGTAAAATACAATGTAATTATGTGCTTGACTAAATATTTAAAGGTCATGCGTATATGGTTTTAAGTATCCCACATGGAAGAAGCGGGTTTGAGAAATAAGAGAAGAACGTGCAGATTGAAATACGTGATCCCACATGGTTTACGTTGAAGGTTATGATGAAGCCAGGTCAATTTTTTCACCCGGGAGCACAGGGCTAGTCGTGCCAGAGGGGAGCAAGTGTTGATGCTTTTCGCCCTCTCATGTCCAGCCTGCATTGTCTTCTAGTTTTCCCTCATTACGATGCAAGGAAAAATTAGAAATATGCACTGTTCTTGCAGGGAAATTTAGAAATTTCCCTGTTGAAGACAATGCATATTTCTAAATTTCCCTTGTATTTGTAATGAGCCGGAGAATTTAGAGATTAAGTATTATGGTCCGCGCAAGAGGTAGGCATATGCTATGCATGGAATGTAAAAAGGTGCTAATTGTGGTATTGTTTCAATCTTCCACCTCATTGGCTTAGACATTAAAATCTATCCAAACTTGAAGAAGAATAAAAAAAATTCTCATTTTGTAAACAGATTTGAATTGCATCTAGTGAAAACTCTCATAACTATTAATATGACGAACTTTCAATATGGGGAACATTTTTAAATTGAACGTTTTCTTGGTTATTGTTTTGGACTCTTCTGGTTGGACGAAATGTTTTCACACAAAAGAAATGTACCTTTAAAATGCATTTTTAGTGGATTTAATTTCAGAAATTTATCATTTAAGGTTTATGTATGAAAAACAGAAAATACTAAAGTGGGGAAAGCAAATTGCATCTCAACAATAGAATTGTGCCTACGTCTTGCGCGGACTGTTACTTAAATGTGCGTGAACAAACAAAGGAATCCGAGGCGATCATGGTATAATAATAATAATATGAATAATAATAATAATAACCTTTTATTTAATCACGGTAGTACCACAGCTGAGCTGCTTTTCAAGTAGCCGTGAAAGCTAAAAACTAACCTACTTGCATCAATATAGAACTATTGTACTTTAAGAAGTTAAGAATGTACTATTACTTAAAATATTGTAATAATAAAGATAATATTATGATTTAAAAGTTACGGATGCGATGTTTAAAAACAATCATTAAGGGCAGCCTTGAAGGAGAGTAAGGAGTAGGATTTTTTTACGCCACTAGGCAGTTGATTCCACAGTTGCGCTCCGCTGTAGCTAAAGCTCTTTTTTTAGATACTCACGATTTGGGCGTGGCATGAAATAGTTATTTTCACTTACACTCCTTAGGCCGTATGTAGTAGTTTGGGAACGCTTAGTATTCGGGAATGTGAGGAGTAAAAGCAGCCCCCCACCAACTGTAAGCTGTAATACTAAGCCTGCTATAACAAATAACATTTATTTATTTATTATATTTTTATCTCCTGGGTCGTCATAGCATCGTTATTATTATAAACCACTCCTCAGCACAAGAGCGCCACTTTACACCAATCAGGTGTCTTTCTTAAAATAAACAGGCATTATAAAAGGACTGAATTCGGTGATAGTTTTCGTAACAGTCCGAATGATTTATCGATTTCCTACCTTTTGCTGAATTTCTTAAATCTTTGCGAAGAAATCAAGCCTTGTGTTTTTATTTCCTTCGAAAGAGCAGCCGTATTTTCCCCGGGGAACTATTACTGCATTATGCCCTTTTTTAATTGACAGGTTCGGAACTTTTAATTCGGGGTGGTCTTCCGATGATAATTCTTTTGACTTTAAACTAGTATAGCGTTTTCTTGTTGTTGCTGTGAGGTTGTGATGTAGGCGCCTTTTTTATCAATGGAAGATTCACGCTTACCTTCCCCCAGCTTACGGAAACAAATGTCAAACCTTTGACCAATCACAATACAGCTTAAAGATGTGACAAATATTGCACTAATATTCCAGTCTATCAATGTATTCAGCATTTGTAAATCACACAAAATGCCTTCTTAGAATTAATAATCTTTATCCGATTTCACTTTCAATTTTCGAGGTGGGAAAGAATTCAAAATAGATCCTCCTTAACGATAATGACGAACGGAAATATCCTAACCGTAGCTAATCCTGACTTTGATTGATAGTTCAATTTTCAATATACGTAGAGTAATTTGTCGGATTTGCGAGGATATAGCTATTGTTATACATTTCGGCATATTGCACTATCAGGTCTCCACATCGCTGTAGCATCTCGGCCAGCAATTGCCCTCAAACTATCATGTGTTATACCCACAGCAAACACTCCGCTATATTTTCTTATTACCCCAACAGTATCCTATTACCCTATACTCAAAATAAAGGCTTTCCCAATATCCTTCTAACAACGTTAACGCAGTAGCCAATTCAACTTGTTTGAACTCATCAAAAGGACAACAACAATGTCTTAAAGTGCGTATAAGCCCTGGCCAATTATGCTTTTTTGAAAGCTTAGACCTTAAAAGGTAGAGAAAAAAGTCGGAATTTTTTAAATAAAAATGTTTTCATAATTTTTTTAGCGACTAAACTTCCAAATGTAGAATAATTTCCGCGCACCTTCGGGGACTATAGGAGGAGAATAAAACGTGACGTCATCAACAGAACTCGTCTCTTCGCGGATTTAAAACGTTGGCTTATTTGCAAAATAATTGAATAGTTAACCGAGAAAGATGATAATATTGCGCTAAACGTTTCGGAGAGCTTAATTCGGCAAGGCTTTTCATGCAATGGCGCACCGAGCGTGTTCTGTTGATGACGTCAAACTAGATCCAGTGCCAATTTTGTAAAGCGCTCTAGCGCGCTTGATTTTCTTCCACAGGCAACCCAAGTCACGTTTTTGGCAACTTTGAACGGCCAATACACCATGACAAATAAATCAAATCAACTTTCTATTCCGGAATCTTTTGTCTATGGCCTCTAGTCTCTTCGTAAGAAATATAATTAGCCAGGGCTTATATGCACTTTAAGAATATCAACCATTTTAATAAACTATATGTAATTTAAAAACTATTTACAGGTTATTTCAATCAGTTGACTTATTTAGAAGCAGTTCTTGGATAACATCAGTAATACTCTGTGTAGTACGCTGGTGGGTACGTAGATGGACGTGGTGCGAAACTCGACGACGGCGACAGACCAAAGCGTGCATATTCAGCGGGCACACTGTACTCGTACCCAAGATACTCTTGGTACACAGGAGACGGTGGTGATCGCCACAGGCCTGGCAGCTCTTGGCGACTGGACATGGATAGAGGTGAACGGCCGCCATAGACTGGTGAATGGTAAGCATGGACGCTTGGTTGATGTGGAGAGGACGTTTGGTTTGCAAGACTGGTCTGGCGTGGCGTTGTTCAGACTCGGCCAGTTTTCTCTTGAGCTTCATTCCCAGGTCTTGACTTGATCGTCTGTCATGTTGAGGTCTAAGGCCAGCTGCTTGCGTTGCTTTGGTATTAGGTAGCGCTCTCTGGCAAACACCATCGTTAGCTGTTGAACCTTGTGAGGGGCGCGCCGGAGAAGGTTGAACGGTTCTTCTTTCTCTCGACAGGAGACTGGCTGGCAGGACTCAGCGATTCTGTGATAAAGAATAGAGGAAAAAATACACTGATCAGTATCCGCCTTTTACGCAATTATAAAAATAATGAGATCGGAGAGTATAGGTTCAGATACATACTGCCACACGGAATATTTGACAACTGATGTTACAAGTGTCATCATAGCATACTTATACTAACTAGAATAGGTTACATGCAAGAGTACTTCTTACCTCTATCTTGTGACGACTCTGTTTCACTGCCAGACTGACTGGGACTTCCAGATTGTTGACTTGTTGTACGAACGGGTGATGGGCTGCTTTGTAGGCTTGCTGAATTCTCGGCTCTACGTGAATCTTCCTTGACATCATGCGTATCTCGTAGCAGATCTTCGATCATAAAAGAAGCTTTTCTCTTCACCGGGATAGACTTGTTCTGCACAGGACGTGAAGCGTGCACGATCTTGATGTCTGTCATTCTTGGTATTGACAAGTGATTGAGGGAGAGCTTTGTGGTCGACGTATATTGCTGTGTTGGCTAATGCAACTGATGAGATGGATATATAACTGACGGATTATATACTCCAGTATTATGATCAATATGAAAATAGCCGACTCCATCGGCAAAATACTTTGTTTCTTTAATTGGATTTAATTGCATGCCGCTGCCGTATATGTGAGTCAAAGGGTATAAAGGAAACTGCAGTGATACCGTGCGCGTGGTCGGCGAAAAAAGCGGGAAATTCGAACAACATGCAAGAATAGCACAAAGTTTTAGAAACTCAAGCGAAAGCCGACAGACGTTTTTGTTGTTGACTTGCTAATATATATTGTTGTTGCGTCGGCAACTTCGAATAATAAAAAGAAATCGAAGAAGAGTTATGTCCCCGGCATTAGAATATGAAACCGAGCCGATCAATACCTTTGCATGCATTACGCCAATCTTTTCCGACTGGGACTCGAGTTCACGTCATTGCCCTATCCATTGCCAAGAATCTGAGGCATAGGTTCGTGTCCCAGTCTGTAAAACATTTGTCTTTTTTTCTTCTTTTCCTCTAGTTTCATTTTTAACTAAGCCCCTTTTTCATTGATTCCCTGGCTTCTGTGATCTTTTTTCCTCGTATTTCTCTCATTTCTCTCTCGTCAAACAAAGCCTTTTGGGAGGGTTGATTTATTTGGCAAATAACTAAAGGCATTGAAAATTGGGGGTTATCTAAACGCTAAAAGCCGTTGGATTTTACCTAAATGGTTGCCGATCTCTTCAGGGATTCTTAGATATTTGCTTACATCCTATCGGGAGTTCAAATCACTTCACCGCCAACTCAAATCGCACACAGTACAGTACATAAATCGAACCCAACCGGCAGCAACAGTTGATAATACTACACATTCCCATATTAACAACATTGTTCGTGAGTGCTCTATCATGAGGCAGAAGTGGCATTTTCCGATCTCGTAAACTTGTGAACAGGCGCTGATCGCTTAAATATAAGCGTTTGTATGAGAATGCAACGAACTCCAGCTGCCTTCAAGGAGCTAAAATACGAGAGAATCGTAAGTAAAAATGCCTCGACTTGCTTCTATAGGTAAATTCATTGCCTGACGAGGGAATTCCACGTTAAATTTCACGCGAAAAACCGATAGTGAAATTTAATGTGGAATTCCCCAGTCGGATACGCGCAAACTTGTAAGTATTAAGGCCTTTAATACTTTATAAGCAAAGTACCAAATGTCAATGCTCAATTTCTGTCTCACAATAAATAAGCCTGTTTTTAAACTGTTGAATGTTACTTGTGTTACTTACGGCAAACGAGTCCGATAACCATTCAAGTATATAGTAAATAATAATGGATCAAAAAGATTTTTGGCGCACACATACGAAAACAAAACACACACAAAAAAGGGTACTAGTCAGTGAAATACACACAATTACATATACACAAGGCTTGTCTGAGAAAAAAAAAGGGGGGGGGGAAGCGTTAGAAACAGTCTAATAGTCATTAATTATACTTATTTTGATTTTGTTTTTGAAGATCTTAGGGCCTTGAATTTACCATAGTTTGTTCTAATTGAATTAATATAATAGGTGTTTCTGGAGGCTAGCCTAGTGTTTCTTATATGTTTGAAAAAACTATCAAAAGAAGAAGGAAGTTATTTTTTTTTAAATCATGCATGAATAGTGCATTGTATAGAAAAATGCGATCATTAAGTTTCAAAATATCTAATTGTTTGAATAAAGGGCTTGAATGTTCATCATATTTTGAAAAAGTTATAATTCGCATAACTCTTTTCTGTAGGATTGTTAACTCTTTAAGCCCCAAGGGCTTTTAACTGATTTTTGGCTCTTTCTAGACTGCAACAAACCCTCCCCCCCTAAGAAAACTGTAGTCACTGTTCACCATGGAATTTGCAACTGACCTATGATACTGGGGGCTCAACGTTATTAGGCGGCCATTTTGAAAGCAGTTGTGGATTACTTGACGCAGCTGGCGAGAAGTTTGTTTGGAGGAATACAGAGAATTTCAGGCTTTTTAAAGCCTTTTTCACCATTTATAGAGTGCTGGAGGACATCATTAAGTCTGATGAGAGCTTCAATAGAACCGAGTCTGTGCCAGTTTATTGTGACAGAGAAAGAGCCTCATTTCCCACTCGTGAATGGGCCAGGACGACTTCTGTCACTTTAGCGTGGGCTTTATAAATGGAGGTCTGGAGCCACCTATCATAGCTTTTTTTGGAATATTGGACAACATTTACTTGCCATTGATTCCAATATGAAGGTATTAGGTCGAAATGGCTTCAGACTTCTATATTTTGAAGAATGAAGATGGGGGAAGGACCATGTCCCTGTTTGATAGGATTTCCCGGCATGCTTTGCGGTCATGGATGAATTTAGCTTGCTGTGAAGTGCTTGTGGACAGAATGGCTTGGTGCTGGGCAAGTTTAGGTGTTGGGAGACAGAAAGTGAGGTTAGTGCTAACATGAAATTTTATGTGAAATATGCATTTTTGTGAGAAAATTTAGAATCTGAGGAGATTTTTTTTTTCTGTAATTGTCATTTTAGTCCCTTTTTCTGAAGTGAAATAATGTCAACTATAGTTAACTTATGCAAAGAAAGGAGGATTTAGATGAAATTATTCATTTTTAATATGACTAATGCAGTTCAATAGGATCATTGGTCTATCTCAGGGCATTGCTCTTTGAACTTAGTCAGATTTAAACCCTCAAAGCAAGTAACCAGTAATAGTGCCATATGGCACTCTTGGGGCTTAAAGGGTTAAAGGATTCAGGGTAGAAGTATAGGTGTTGCCGCACACAGATAATCTGTAAGTTAAATGAGGGTATATCAGGGAATAATATAATTGAATGATAACTTGAGGATAACATAATGGCAAATCTTAGGCCCAGTTCAAACGTCGAACTTCTCATGTGCCGAATCTAATACCTATTTGGGTCGACTCAAATAATTAAATGCGACGTTTGATTCAAACGTCAAATTTAATGGAGTCGATCTAATTGCTAACTTGGTGAATGTTTACATGAAATCGGTGGTTGGCGACCAAAGTCACTCATGATATGACGGACAAAGAGCATTCTGTGAATCAGAGGATCCTTTTATTTTCAAAGACAACGACTAGTCATACCACTGCCAATAACATTTCGTCACGTTTTCTCTTCGAGGGATCCAGTTTCCCAGGAGTGATTTGTTTCTGCACGAACATGAGAATTCGTTTGTCGCCAGCATAAGGTTTGCAGTAATGTCTTCATCGATTTCGAATACTGAACACTTCATACAGAAGTACTGGAGGCATCCTAAAAAGAAGTGTACTTGCATTTTCACTTGCGTCAGGATCCAGCGGTACTTTCCCTGTGCTGTTTTCCCGCCATCCGTGTCTGAGTTAACGTCTGCGCATGACATTTAGCCCGAAAGTGTAGAATTGTGGGTATTACATCATTTATGCATTAGATTCGGCACATGAGAAGTTCGGCGTTTGAATCAGCGTCGAAATCCCCAGCTTAGTCTGTTTTCACTGGGGGGGCGAGATCCCTAAGGGGGGGTGAAATCCCTAGTGATCTCGCCCCCCGGGGGGAGGAGGGGGGCGAGATCCCTGGGGGGGCGAAATCCCTACGACACCGGAAAGAAACGAAGCAAAATTTAAATAGTTACTCACATAAAGACTATTAATGGTGAGCTATCAAAGATCTTGCAACAAACGTCTCACAGGAGACGAACCTAGAAATAATACTAAGGAGAGTAAAGATGTTAGGCTTCGGCGACGTAAGCACAGTAAAGTGAAAATTTCGCCAAACTTACTGGTTTGCGTATCTTTTTCAAACCGCCACGGATCTGGGAAGGTATGCCGTTAAATATGCCCATGCAAGTTCCACATGATGATGTAACACGTACCTACCAAATAGCCGCTTACGTAAACAGTTACGTAATGTCCGCACGGATGAATTTCGAGGCATTTTCACCAATGAAAGTAGACGGAATGATTTATATGGAATCTATGATAAGAGGCAGTGTGAACGAGCGGTAAACAAGGCGGACTCGCAATCCAGGGATCCTAAAGTCTGGTTCGGCACAGTTTGGCACGATATATCGGCACTAGAGACGCAAGCGCAAGCAACAGACGCAGACACAGTACCGTAATAGTGAGATAGAGCAGACTTCGTATGAGTTGGACAAACTACGGCATGTCCGTAGCCTTAGCGTATAAACCGTACTGAAACTAACTTACTGTACCGTATCTCTGTAATTAATTTGATTGGATCAGAAGGACAAAACAATAGGGAAACCATTTCAATGTCACGACATGCCGTACAGTATTAAACAGTGCCCTAGTCATTGGCGTAGTTTGTCCCATTGCCGTAGTTTGGTCAATGTATTAACTGCGTACGTTGCTCGTGCTTATGTTTGTGTTGCTAGTGTGAACCAGGCTTTAGGAGTTCGATTCAAGACTAATTTATTTCAATTTATAGAAGAGGCTAATATAAATTACAAGAAACGTCCGCAAATAGTTAATCTAAAGTATACTAGTTAAAAAACGAGCAGGAGTGTTTTATCATGTGATATAAACTCGAGGGCGTAAACCTGAAACCTTTTCGAAGACAATGTTCTGAAATACTGTTATAAGACGGTAAAATAATCACTTTAGATTTTAAAAGAACATTTCGGGTTCGCTTTCGCAAAAGCGCTCAGTGGAACAAAATTATGCATTTTAAGACAAACACAGAATCTCAAAGGAATAAAACCGATGTTTGATTGCGTTGCGAAATGGGTTTGAATATGAATTGCTCAGCAATCAGCAGCGGCTGTTGTTTGTTAATGTTGAGTGGTGTGAACACTGCATAGCTGCTATTAGGCTTTGTACGTTATATTATGACCTGCGCTGTTGAACGACTACCCAAAAATTCATGTCCCATAATGGTGTAACAGCCATGGGTTATGAGTACGGTGTTCATTCCCAGGTCTAGTCATTGCATGCCCGACTGGCTTGGAAGGTCTGTGTGTTTACAGACACTCATACAGCACTGATAAAACATCAGTGTCTACATGAGATATAGACAATGGAGTTTCATCCGGGCCACAGTGTCTATAAATCGGACATAGAACTAATGAAAAAAACACATTAGTTTTATATCCGATTTATAGACACTGTGGCCCGGATGAACCACCATTGTATATATCCCATATATAGACACTGATGTGATATAGTGGGATATATAGGCCCATCACGTGATGCTTATTGGCTCACATGATTGGTTGACTGCCTCATTGACTATTAATGAATTTTAGAATTAATTATAGCACAGATCTGACTGTGACGTATAAGTAGAGAAGGAAAAGGAAAGAGCGTGACTATATTATATGCATATCCAGTAAAGATAGTGTTATTGAACAAATAGAAAGCCTCAGCCATGTTTTATACTATCATAAAATACCGGATGGGCATTTAAGAACATGAGAGAAATGTTAAAGCACAAGCCGAAGGCGCGTGCTTTCAACATTTGTCGAGTGTTCTCAAATGACCAGAGTGTTTTATGATAGTATAAAACATGGATTAATTTAAGGCTTCTTTATCTGTTTTATAATATAGATATATATTACGCGCGCGATGAAAGGAAACCGCCAGTTAAAACAATAAACACGGCAAACCATGTTATATACTCTGTTATAAAATAACCCAAACAAAATACGCTCTCTGATTGGCTGAAAGCCGTTTACACGGCAAATTATGCCAGCATCGTGGCATTCAACTCAATTGGAAACTGGGCGAAATATTTTCTAGCACACTTTTCTAAAAATATTGAGCACTAAATTTAATTCGACGAAGAACCAGCTACAGTACTGTAAGAAACGACAATGTTTTGTTAGTTTTATTTGAAACAAGCCAATATTTTGTTGAACTCAAAACAATCTCAAAGTACGAATTACAATATTCATTTCTGTGTACAATGTTGAGTTTCTCGCAATTTGTGCGATACTAAACAGTAATTTTCGCCAAAAAAGTCTGCTTTGGCTGCCTAAGCTCAATTAAAAACTATTGTTTGGTAGATTTAAGCCGCAGAACTTTAAAATAAATCCTGTCGTAAACATTTCTAACCGACGATCTAGATGCACAAAATAGAAGCTGATTGAAATAGAAATGGAAATCAAAAGTACAGCAAAATGTGGAGCACAAACCTGACATCAAGTTGATCAACATACAAGAGGTACAGATGCTAAAAGTCCACCCAACGCCGTCCCTTTCGACTACTTTTGGTTAACAGGAATGTACGCTTCAGTAGGACTCTACAGGTACCGTAGAGGATGAGAAGGGCAAGGAAATCTGATCAAGCTTCAAGCTCCTGATGAAAACAACTTGCCAACTGCATGTGACCACATGAGGCATGACGTCACACGGCGAATCGACGAAGACTGAACTAGTCTAGTCCTAGGAATACACAATGTAAAAAACAACTGATGACCTGAGTGATGGCTTGCAATGCTTTGTACTGTAGCTCTAGATTTCAAAGATAAATCCAAAATACCCTCCTTTCTTGCAACACGTTTTGATCTCCCGTAAACTTTGTTTGGACGAAAACCGGCGCCCGCTTGATTCACGCCGTGAAGTCCATGAAGCAAAATGAACTGCTGAACATTACGTGCTGCCGTGTATTGTCAATCCAGTTTTAGCATTAGTCCATCCTCATCATTCTGTGTCATTTTGGGCTCCAAGGTTTTTCATTGCAAACGAACTATTTTCAAACAGTCGCTGAATCTGATTCACAAAACTGACTGATTTGGTCATAAATGAAATAGAAAACATTTTTCCCGTGTTTCTATAGAGTTATAGAAACACTTGTGGAAGTTTGGAAGAACTCGAAATAGCTGTGGAAACACTCGCCCTTCGGGCTCGTGTTCCCACAGCCATTTCTCGTTCGGTCAAACTCCCACTCGTGTTTCTGTAACTCTATAGAAACACGGGAAATGTTTTCTATTTTTTTAATAAAACATGGCTTTTTAGCCAATCAGAGCGCGCGTACTATCGTATCTATATTATAATAAATGATAACATAGCAATAATTTAATTTACTTATATGACATATTTTCAAGGGAAAATATATTATTTACATTCAATAATTATATGGGAGACTTCTAGATAGTCATCAGCTTTTAGTAAAATACCAAAGAGTCTGTTTCGATTCTGTTTAAAAAGTAAGTTTTGGTAAGTTACGTATAGATGGCGTCAAAAGAATTCCATATTTGTGGTCCAAGTCTCAAGAACGTTTGTCTCATCTTTTCAAGTCTGGTTTATTCAATGAAGAAATACTGATCTTGTGTAGAAGAACGCGTTTTATATTTGTGGATATCAGTTGTTTTAATAAAGGCACGAATAAGGTTTTCAGGAGCAGAATTCTAAGAAATATCT
This sequence comes from Actinernus sp. WN-2022, assembly GCA_030867875.1. Classification (NCBI taxonomy): domain Eukaryota; kingdom Metazoa; phylum Cnidaria; class Anthozoa; order Actiniaria; family Actinernidae; genus Actinernus; species Actinernus sp. WN-2022. The sequence goes on along the minus strand of JAOWCC010001751.1, from coordinate 21,355,068 downwards.
CATGCACATCATATTATAAACACGCTCAAAATATATAAAGGAGATAGGGGACACATTTGCATTAATAAAAAGAGGAACTGCATGATCTATTGATTGCCCGTTCGTTTGACCACGTTTGTAAATAACCAGTCGATTTGCCTCCTTGTCGAGTGGGATTCTTATTCTGTTTAGTTTAAACACGGCCACATCAGCTTAAGCTTCAATTAAATGCACCGTATATAAATAAGTGCTATTTATTTTATAAAGATAATTAAAATTGGTCAACATTGCTTGTTCCAGGAAACGAGGTATTGACTCTAAGGATACAGTTAAAACGCTTTTAGAATTGATTTTTTGATATTTACAATTGTTTCTACATTGACTCAAAAGAAGTTATGATAAACCATATTTCAACTACGTGCAATATGACTTGGATTCGTTCTATAAAATTCGTTCTATACCGGGGTGCTTAACTCACCACTAATACTAAGCTCGTTGATTGATGGTGTTATCCATTTTAGGCTAATATTCTGCATTAAATATACTGCAGCGAGAAAGCCCCAATAATGCCTTATATGATTTTCTGATTCATGTTTCTCAAATCAAACATATTGGCCACGTATATGTAGTCCCGACGCACCAAAAATGTGTTCTTCTAGCCAGTTATCTTTGATTTAAAAGCAAACTGTAAAACAAAATGACTGACATAGGAAAATAATAATTCACGTCTTCCATTTTCGTTTATTAAGGAATCAAATTTCGGTGACGTAATTTAAGTCGGAACATATAATTCTAGTTCTTTTTCCTCTGTTTTTACGTCTGCTCCATTTGTTAAAATATCTTTCTCTTAGATTGTAAGTATCACATGGACACCTAAAACACAACTGTATAATTGAAGAAATTAAATTGTATTACCCAATTATTATAGTAGTTAGCATAATGCCCCTTAACGGACGTCATTTCAAGGATTTGTAATGCATTTACAACCATAAATCGCCCAAAACTGGTTTAACAAGATTTTAAACCGCTTTACTGCGCCCAAATCAATGATTTATGTATACTTTAGGTCTTATAGGCTGATTTCTAAAGGTCAAACGTCAACAAATCGGATAGAGTCATCTAGTCATCTAAGATCAAATAGGAAGCGACTGCAAACGAACTTGTTCTCAATGCTTCAAGAGAAAATAAGTCAAACAGTAAAGATTTGAATTATATCTACAGACCTGATTACCTGTACTGTTAATAAAAGAGATTCCCAAGAACACACTAAAACCTGGATATGAAACCAATGAATAATTTCTCAACCCCTTCCCCCCAAGAAACAGCTGTTATACTTGATAACAACATTTTGGGTATACCCCCCCCCCCCCCCCCACCTCCCAAATTCTCAACACACGCAAACATAAATGCCTATGCTCACTCACGGAGTTATGTCAGTTAAGGTGTACAAAATACATTAAAAGAGGAACGTTTTTAGGTTATTTTAAACAATGAGAAACACCGAATGGTGGGACAGAAAACGTGATGCCCGCAAGGGGGTCGGGGGGCAAGCTCCCCCGGACATAAATAATGAATGGTAACAAATGTCTGCCGTGGCACTTAAATATCGAATTATTTTCTACAAAATAAACTAAGGGGCTTTAGTGGTTCAGTCCTTGTGTCTTGAGGAAACCGGCTGCATACATTACTATGTGACTTCCCAGCATGTGACTATACTGATATACCTCACAAAAACATAACTAAATTTCCGGATATGAATGATAGCATCCACTCCCTCGAACGGTTAAGAACATCAGTCTTCAAGGATAGCCCTCCAGCAAAAAATACTAAGGGCTTGGTGATAGTCGAATTCTTCTGATGAAGGGGGAAAAGGCGGGAAAAAAACTGCCAACGTTTGCCGTAAGATGGAAACAGGTAGGAATAGACTAACACGATTGAAATTTCGTCAAGAGACCATTTTGAATTTCGTTCATTTTTACTGAATAATCAATAGTTTAAAAAACAAGTGGGATTGCAAAATTTTATCATAACCTGGATTCGAAGCTTGAACTCGCAAATCATTTTCGTATATGTAGGCTAACACTTTATATAGTTTTTCATTAACATTTGTAAAGCAAAAGAGTCTTGAAAAATTCAATGGTGAATTATGCAAAAAGGAAATGCGCATTCCAGGTGGAGCATGTGGTACTCTGCGGTTTCACGTGGGCAGTATTTTTTTAAATTTCCTTTCAGTGCTACAATAAAAAAGGCAATATATTTTGCCACGAAGCTATTGAAGAACTCGCGGATTGCTATATCAATGTTTTCTAGTTAAATCGAATCCCACGACACGAAGTCTTGGAATGATTCTCCAAAACCGACACAGCCATATTGTACTCTTTTTTTTTTTAGATTGCATATTTGTTTAATGTCCAAAGGGGGTTGTAAGATGCCTTTAAAATTGCAATAATTTCGTGATCGTCCGTAACAAAAAGCCACTACCTTCAAGCCGACACGGCTAGTTTATTCGTTGAATCATGGAAAAAACATTGTATCCGACCGGCCCAGAACACATCCTGACCTAAACATTGAAGATAATCGAAACATTAATGATTATTTTATGTTGACCGGAAAGTTCTTTGTTTTCCACAGCTTAAGGTACTTGTAAACTCTAAGATATTTGATTGGAATTTGTCTTATTTACAAGCGATCGCCGGCGTTTTCCGATGGCGCTTTCACGCCAATATTGGCAAACAGAGGTGCTCGGCAGCCGGCACCGAGAGACTACTACAGCGGCTTAACGCTTCTTACATAAAGCAGTGGAAAACATAAATTTACATATTCAGCGAGATAATTAAAATACGGAGGAATCGGACTGATATTTTAGGAAAATTGAAGGGGTCCGTGAAGGAATAGGCATATACGACTTTCGATCAAGTTCTAAATTCTCTCTTAGAAGACAAAGAATATAAACAAGAATTTGACATTTGATCAGTAGTAGACTTCTGACTCCGATTAGCGTTATTCCTGGATTATTTTTTAACCGATCGAGCCGATTTTCGTTCTCTTGGTAAAAGGTGCTTTTCTCTATTCTATAGGATTACAAATGCAATACTCATTCCTTAGCTGACGCCGACTACTCAGGCCACCGGACTCACTCCTCGTCAAAAACAGTGTTTCCCCAAAAAGATCAGTACAGTTAAAAATTCAAACCAATGATCACCATTAATCCTGAATTAGCTTAATCGGGCTTCGAACAACTATGTACTGAGCTAAGATGGACGAGTTGTCGGAATCAATTTCCAACAAAAATCTTAGATAGATGGACGTAAGGAAAATTCACACACCCCATCTGCGCTCAGAACATCCGATATCCTTGACTAGATTCGCGCCCGATAAAAACAATAACTAACTGCTCTCATGCCACTTGACTGGGTACATGGGTTCTTCACGTACGCAGCTTTTCCACCAATCACAGAAGCTTTTATACGAAAGCCAAGAAACAGTTCACCATATCATGAACTTTTCGCATTTTTCATAACAATCCACGATATAATTTAACATTATTTTCAGTGGCGATGAAAACTTCTCGTTTATATGAATGACAGCTTGTTGAGGTAAACCCCTCTCAAAGGAAATTTCGTAGCAGAATCCCAAACTCACAGGAAGCTGTTTAGTACATTACATCGTAAAGAAAAGATGGCGGCTTCTAACTATGATAGGCAACTAGTTCCTGTAAAAACTAGTCTGCGTCGGCGGGGAAGATAAACAATGGTATGTAATCAACTAAAGTCGATTGAGGTATGCTAACCGCCGTGGAAAGCAAGTAGCAGCTGACGTTTCGAGCGCTAGCCCTTCGTCAGAGCAAAGGGCTAGCGCTCGAAACGTCAGCTGCTACTCGCTTTCCACGGCGGTTAGCATACCTCAATCTACTTTAGTTGATTACATACCATGGCTTCTAACTATGACCCACAATCCTTTGCGCGTTTAAAAAATATCCAAATGGTACGCGCGCTCTGATTGGCTACAAGGCATATTTATGTAAGAGGCTATACTACTACTACTACTAATAATAATAAAGTCTTTTATTTCATGAGGTTTCTGATTGGCTACACTGAGGCATATTTATGTCCTAAGAGGCTATAATACTACTATTACTACTACTAATAATAATAAAGTCTTTATTTCATGAGGGTAGAACAAAATAGTTAAAAACCTGTGGCCCTCGATACGCTCGATACGCTCTGTAAAAAAACGGTCTTTGTTAAGAAATTCAAAAGTTTACTTTAATATTCATGTTCTTTCGTCTTGTGACGATTATGTTGATATTGCCCAGATGATGTAACATGTAGTAAACATCTTTGGCACTTGAATTCAACTTCCTGTCTTATTTTCGACTCTTTAACAGAGCGCCCGTCTGGATGCCAGATATTCTACTGCTCTCTCTAAGCCAAAGTTTAGGCGCGAAGAAGCGAATCTCTAGCATTCAGGGTGCCCGTCTCCAGAAATGGGAACGAAAAAGAACCATTGAGGACGTAAACAAATGCCTGGTAGTGACCGGTGACGAGAAAATGCCTCTACAAGATACTTAAAAAGTAATTCCCCAATTCAAGCTTTTCTAAATTATAAATCAAATAAAAGTATTCGTAGCTATTAAAGTTCATTTTCATCTTTAATAACTTATGCAGCATGCAAAACACCAAATGTTATTTCTCTTATTGGTAACTGCAAAAAATAGATCTACACATTCGATCCAATCCGGCTCTAACCAATAACACCCACATAGAAAGAGAAATAGGTAAAGATATTTAAATAATCAGATCACAAAATAGGCTTGCCTAGATCTCGGCATAATCCTTAACTAACCAATTCCATTTAGTTTTTTACTTCCATTTTTGTGAACGGAACATTTTACTGATGTGAAATGACGTCAACCATTTATTTCCATTTCGTGTGATTGCGTTGAAGTGTTTCAAGAATTCATCTATAAATTCTAGTATTTATCAGTGGCGGATCCAAACTTTCTTCACTTCACTTTTATTTCAATTTACAAGTTACGTTACAAAGAATTTAACCCACCCACATTTAGCAAATGCTATTCGAGGTGGGGGGTTAGCAAATATACAAAGAGACTAGATCTTTATTTTATTAACAATTTTCAAACAAAAGAAGAACGGAAACAGATCCTAAATTAAAAGAAGAACTTACAAGCAGAATAAGCACTATTTAAAAAAGCCAAAATATTAATCTACTATAATTTACAAGATTTAAAGTCTCAGGCAATTTCCTAGTCGAACATAAGACAGGAAGTTGAATTCAAGGAGAATAGCCAAAGATGTTTGCTACATGCTGCATAATCAGGGCAATATCAACATAATCATCACAAGATCTAGATCTAGTATTATAGTTATGAACATCGTTTACTCTGGTAAACAATGAAGAAATACTAATAGGTGATTTATCATTTATAGCATAGTGCAAGCAATATCATGAATCAAAGTAAAGGAAATTAATTGGAAGTATGCCGGATTCAACAAAAAAATAGCAAAATTCATCAAACGCACAGCACGTTTCAGAAGAATAAGGAGATAATAATAATACACTTTATTAAGGACAGAATCCAGCAAGTTAACACTTATTTACACTGGAGCTGTGCAGATGATTAAAATGAGTCTTACTAGCTTGACCCCATACCGAGATACCATAATTCAGATAGGGTGTATCAGTGCGTAGTAAATTCTTTGCAGAATCGAATGTGCTTCGGAACAAAGTGTCCAAGTCTAGCTAGCTATAATTCCAACAATTCTGCTTAACTTAAGCGAAATATATTCGATATGTGATTTCCAAGATAAGTTGGAATCAATGAACATGCCTTCTTTCTACAGGCATCATTCGTTTTGACGCTGGATCAAAAACTTTTAACTGTGGAATATAGTCAAGAGTTTTTCATGAGGATGAAAAACGACGAAATTAGATTTTGAAATATTTAACGTTAGCTAATTAGCCTCTAGCCAGCGGCATACATTTTTTAGTTCGTTGTTCACAATTTGCTTTAAAAAAAGGATATTTGTGTGTGAGTAAAGAATACTGGTATCATCTGCAAATAAATAAAAATTGAGTTTATCGGGAGGACAAAGAGATGTAATTGACGTATAGAAGAAAACGTAAGGGACCAAGAACAGAACGGTGGAACTCCAAACGAACAGGTTTCTTTCTTGGAGATATTGACGCCAATTGCAGTCGTCTGGGATCGATTACTTAAGTAAGATGTGAACCAGTCATAAACAGTACCTCGTTGCCATAGTGATAACGTTTTTTAAGTACAATAGAATGGTTAACCGTGTCAAACGCTTTCTTCAAGTCAATAAAAATACCACAGGTAAATTCTTTGTTGTCCATGTTTGTATGAATGTATCAACGATATCAATAATGGCATGATGAGTGGAAAAGTGCTTTCTAAATCCATACTGCGCAGAAAATAATATGTTGTGCTTATCAATGTAATCGTACATGACTTTTTTCAAAGATACGATTCAAGACTGATAACAGGGAAATAGGCCTATAGTTGTCTGGATCAGATTGATCACCAGATTTAAATATCGGTACAATTAGTTTTGCAAAATTCAATTTAGTCGGAAATGACTTATGCTCAATGGTCGCCAAAAAAGGACTAAGAATATGTTTTGCAAGTTTTAAAATATATGTTGGACAAGAATAAAGACCATAGGACTTATTCTCGGGAACAATACTTATTTGATCTTCAATTTCGTAGACAGAAACATTATCAAAATAAAAGGAATCCTTAACAGAATTTCCTAGGTAAGAAGAAAATGAGTGCTGAGACGAAAACAAATTACTGGCTAGTCTGTGCCTAATGGTTGCAAAATTATTGTTTAAAAATATTACTGATTTCGGATTGTTTGATTTTTTGTTGTAACCGCAGAATTTGGTTTCATGATAGAATTGATGCGTTTATCTTTTGTCTTTTTGCTAGAGATAAGACTATTTATTCCTGTGCAGGTCTGCTTCATGTTATGAAGATTTGACTCAAAGAATTAGTGATAGTACAAGGATTTACTATGCCTTGAAAGCCGGGAAATCATATTTCTATAATATCTATATTTATCACGGTCGCCATTATGATAATATGTATTCTTTAGTTTAATTGATTTTCGAATTCCCTTGGTTATCCAGGGCTTAGATAATTGCTTTGTCTTACTCTTTGATAAGGGCTCAAGTGGTGCGTGTTTGTTTACTAATTTATTAAGTTTGTTGTAGAAAGTACTAAAGGCAGTGTCAACATCAGTTGAATGCTCCTTGGAGGTCTGACAAAAAATTGTGCTTGTTGAACTTCGAATAATCTCACATTTTATTCGGTCTAGAACTATAAGAGACATTACAGTTATTCAGAAGGCAGACTTGCGAAAAATGATCACTAATGTCAGACAATATTTCCACTAACTAAATTATATGCATTATTATTTTAAAACTAGCAGGGACCCGAGAAATTTCGCACCATTTTACGCACGCAGATGGACAGCTCGGGCTGCCTGTGGTATGAGCCCGCGGTATGAGCGTTGCACACAGACAGAGTGACAGACGCTTAGCGTATTATTATATAAGATATGTTATAAAATCACCATAAATTATTGTGGGTCTAGAAATTGTCGGAAAAAAACGTAAAGCTATTAAAGATAGTTTAAAAAATCTTTGCTAAAAGTACTTGAGTCATATTTAGAAGATCAATGTTGAAATCGCCATCAGTACAGACAGTCTTACATGACTTATTGAAATTATACAAAGTTTCACTCAGATAATCCAGAATGCTGCCGATAAATAATGCCACAAACAATACTTTCAGGAAAGGGGAGAGGGTCTGGCCCTGTAGACCTTGCAGTTGCTTTCGTTGTCAAAAAGGAAGGACCTCGGCCGTGCGGGCCTCCCCATTTGTTCCCTGTGTTATTGCCTCACGACCGCAGTTCGGCGCAAACTTCATGAGCTGGGCTTCTGATTGACGGCATTTGGTATTCTGGCTTGGGTCCCCTGTGGTCGCATATGCGGACTGAGATTTGGTGTATACGACGTAGTAACGTCCTTCAATAATTTTCAGAAATCCCGAGTATGTTAATCTTGAAGACTGAGTATTCCGATTGGTCAGTCGATTATCGATAAGCCTTTCAAAGGTGTGCGCGTGCCGTCCGCACGTAAATATGATGTCATGTATTCTACTAAGTAGCGAACTGCGCTGAAATGATAATCAAATTGACAATATATATTCTTGGTCAAAATTTACATCCATATGAAAATGGTCGCTAGGCTTCTGCAGTTAATGTATTACTTTTATAAAATCACGACCACATGCAGCAACATAATATTAAAGGAAATAACGCGCGACCCCTCTTTTCCATGTCACCCGTCACCAGGGATTCACAGTCCCCGATACATGCAGAGAGCCAGGTTTTTACACCTTGAGAAGAATCACTGCATTGACCGAGGCTCGAGCTCTCTCCGAGAAATGGCTGTGTAATTTTCTCATCCCTGACCGATTCGCTCGCAGTAGAAAGTTTTAGCTCAGTCGTGAGGACGATTACGAATTCGGTTCAATGAACTGCGAGTTATATTAATCTGGCACAGAAAGAGAGTGAGACAGATAACCTTTATTTCAGTTTACGATAATTCCATTCCACTTTAGTACAAGCTGATTTTTAAAAGACCTGCAAGCATCTATTCCTAGATCAGTATATTCTAAACCTGAGTTGAGGCGAGTTAATTTCCTAAGATTAAAAAGAGTTCTGGTCCTAAAATAGATCCTTGTGAGACACCAGAGGATGTGTTGAACTTTGCAATACACTGTGTTCTGTTGTGTAGGTAAGAAGAAAATGATTTCCTTGCTGTTTCCTTGTGTACTGTTATTTAGGTCAATGGAAACTACTCCTTTGGACGATCACTGTCGACATTTCCGCTGAACCAGCGTTTCTTTACCTAAAATCAACTTGCTCAGTCGAGTGAACTGATCACCTGAAGCCAATCCGATACCCTGCGAGCAGAAGTTCCTTTCTTCTTCCCTCTACCAGTGTTTTTTTTAACCCATCCTTGTGCCCCTGACTACGTGAATCACTAGTTCTGGAAAAAAAAGCGGATGCTGCATGTTTACTAAAAGTTGCGATAGGAAATCGCTCAAGTTGCTATTCTAAGATGTTTTGATATCCTGATTAACGTTGAAATCGCACTTTTAGTACCCTGCATGGATGTCAGAGGTTCTACTTCCTCTCTAAGCCAACTAGTTCTCAGCTTTTTTACCCACTTCCCATTTGAAACCAGACACGAGCGATACAACACACAGGGTACACTTTAGTGAGTGAGATTAAAAATACACTATTTAGAATCGCCCTTTCCAACCAGCATTTAACATTCTCGTTCACAACAAGTTTAAACTTATAATGCAGTTTAAGATTTCAAACGAGGGTGATTAATTTCCTCTATTTAAACGATTTCTTGTAAACGTCTTTGGCTTAAAGCCTTGCCTAGAAGTCCAAGTATTTAACTGATCATAAATATCGATTCTACATAACAAGTGAGTATAGTTAAAAAAAATGATTAGAATGTTTCGTCTACGAGTTATTGTGAATGAAACTACTTTCTGATTAATACAAAATATTTGGTAAAATCACTGATATAAGCTTCAGCTATAACATGGATGTGTAGAAAAGGTTATTTGTCTCTGCCAGTATATGTTTTGTACAATAAATAACGCCTCCTATGACTCACATAATTAGCATTTTGGAAATATAAACCTCTATAACTCATAGACCAAGATATATTTTACTGTTCACCTATTCACTTGATGTAGAATCGATCTTAATGATAAAGAATGGGTTGATAGGCACTTTAAAGCGTGTGCTTCCTCTTTAATACAGGAAATAACAAGGTGTAAGAAACCGGAGTGGTGCAGTGGTTAAGCGCTTCGCTTCTCATATATGTGGCCCAGGTTCGATTCCCGGACGCGGCGCCACATGTGAGTTGAGTTTGTTGGTATCTCGCCATTGTTCCGAGGATTTTTCTCCGGGTTCTCCGGTTTTCCTCCCTCCTCAAAAACCAACCTAACTTCCAATTCGACCCGGGAGTTCGTCGGAATACTTAAATATAAGCCGTCTCTGGCTTGGGAGATCTAACGGCTTCCTGTATCTTCGACGTAAAATAAACCATTTATTATAAATTTACATAAAGGAAAATTCTGGGTTCTTGCCAAGGCGTGCGACGCGCGAAGCCGGCCTTGTGTTCCATATCGCAGTGAGCCACAAAATATCCAGTTTCTTGTTCGAGCGAATGGTACGTCTATTTATTATTGTCAGAGCAAAAGAGGGAATTCCGGGTGGGGAGACGTTTGACGAAGGGCTGGCGCTCAAACCTCAGCTGCTACTCGCCTCCCACGGCGGTTAGCATACCTTAATCGACTTTAGTTGATTACACCACTGTTTATCTTTGATTTGATTTGAGACATTCGGATCAGAGCCTGATCACATTTCGAGTGCAGGGATACGGGCAAAAACGAGTGCAAATATGCAGTTTTGGACAGTTTCTTAAAAACTCAGACTCGAAAATAATTAACTGACGAGTAAAAATCCTCAGTCGTATTATACATTTTCAGTGACTTTTTTGTTTATCTAGAGGCCCTGCTTTCGCAAGTGTGATACAGGCAAGTTTATGCATTTATCAATCGAGGCAAACAAATTCAGACACTTCTATTGTGAGTCAACCCCCAAATGATAAATTTCCTCATTATGAAAGACAAAAATTACTACTCAGTTGGCAGAGTATGCTCTCCATGTATACTGGAGAAAATGTGAGACAATTTTGATGAAGCATGTCAAAGATTAGAGTGGATGAAAAATACTGCTTTTAAAAGAAATCTAGAGCAACTTGAAGTCAGTTCACTGTAACCGAAATCAAGTGTCTAGAATAAGCTTTTGTAATCCACTTTAATCTTTGCCATCCTCTGTCGAAAAAGTTTGAAATGCAGATCAGAACATTCACATGGTATTTCTCTTCTATCTCAGGATGTTATTTTTGTAGTTTTGCCTTTTAAAGAAACTTGAAGGTTCAATTCGATTGACCCCTCAAAGCTTGGTGTTCACTAGCGACATAAGCATAAACACAAGCAACATACACAGATTCAGTACTGCATTGATCATTAGCGGCGCTTGTTCTCATCTCGCCCATACCTCTGAGTAGAACAATGCATTACGTTCTCGCTTGTGAAGATCAGACTTCAGAGACCATAGACAAAACTTTGGAAGAAATTCTTACGTTGACACAATTTTAGAGTATGTGCAAAATAACTAAAAGTAATTACTGTTTACGTTCGAGCCTATTAGGCGCTACATATTTTCGTACAATCAATCACTCCAGGATGACATTTTAAGTTGATGAGCTCTTACGGATAAGCTGATTGTAAATTAATCGCTAATCTGATCATTAGAAGGGGTAAGGCTACTAGTGCAATTGTTTAGCTGAAGGAGTTCTATCTTAAGAAAGTTCAGATGGTTCAGGGTCAAAAAAAGACTTATAGAAGAGACGGCGGTTGTGAATTTCGTTTATCAAATATCGATTATTTTCAACTTCTTTTTCCATACTCTGAAGCTAAACGAGGTATATTCCGAGTTTCGAAACTTCCCATTGCCTTATCGTTACTTATGGCTTTTCTTACACAAAAACGGATAATATTATCCTGCTTCAATCGAGCCGGTTGAACCCGGATTAATAAAATAAAAATAAAACTATATTTATAAACCAAAACTTCTACACGGTAGCTTGTTTTAGACTAAACAGTACGTACAAAGGAGAACAGTTTTTTTTTCAGTAATACCAACGTGAATCATTTTTATATTTATTAGACAGCGGCCAGTACTTAGTCAGTTGCACTTAAATCTTGAATCAGAATGTATTCCTAGCCATTTTCTTACTTATTCCATTCTAAGAATAGATTTTTGGGTCTCGGACATTAGTGATATTAGATGCGGTACAATTTAGATTTGTATTCTTATCGGTTTTATCGTAAAGTGTATGTATTACTGATTATCTAATCACTAAATTCGCCATTCTTCCTTTACGGGTTTCATTATGTACTGTCACTTAGGTCGCCAATGGAAAGAACTCCTTTGGAATGACTCCGCCAAATCAGTACGCGCGTTGCATTGAAGGAAAAAGAAGAGTACCATGCGAGCATTTCAACCTCATCCCTGATTGGATAATCTACTCAGTACCAGGCGTACCCCGCGGCAAAACGTCACGCGCATGCGCTTTTGATGAGCCGGTCGCGCACGCGTCTCCCCAGTTTCCCGCCGATACAATGCAGTCACCCCTGTTTCTAGTTTTAAGTACGTACGCATATTTTACGTGAAATTTTCCGCGAAAAACAAGAAAACTACTTAAACCTTTCACTCCCAAGAGTGCCATATGGCACTATTACTGGTTACTTGCTTTGAGAGTTTAAATCTGACTAAGTTCAAAGAGCAATGCCCCGAGATTCCCACACACCTTAATGTATAGACAAATGATCCTATTGAACTGCATTAGGCATATTAAAAATGAATAACTTCATCTAAATCCTCCTTTCTTTGCATAAGTTAACTATAGTTGACATTATTTCACTTCAGAAAAAGGGACTAAAATGACAGTTACAGAAAAAAATATTTCTCCTCAGATTCTACATTTTCTCACAAAAATGCATATTTCACATAAAATTTAGAGTTTCATGTTAGCACTAACCTCACTTTCTGTCTCCCAACACCTAAACTTGCCCAGAACCAAGCCATTCTGTCCACAAGCACTTCACAGCAAGCTGAATTCACCATAATGACCGCAAAGCATGCCGGGAAATCCTTCCAAACAGCGTCATGGCCCTTCCCCCATCTTCATTCTTCAAAATATAGAAATCTGAAGCCATTTCGACCTAATACCTTCATATTGGAATCAATGGCAAGTAAATATTGTCCAATATTCCAAAAAAGCTATGATAGAGGTGGCTCTAGACCCCCATTTATAAAGCCCACGCTAAAGTGACAGAAGACGTCCTGGCCCATTCACGAGTGGGAAATGAGGCTCTTTCTCTGTCACAATAAACTGGCACATACTCGGTTCTTTGAGAAAGTGCTGATTCAAGTTCTCATCAGACTTAATGATGTCCTCCAGCACTCTATAAATGGTGAAAAAGGATTTAAAAAGCCTGAAATTCTCTGTATTCCTCCAAACAAACTTCCCGCCAGCTCCGTCAAGTAATCCACAACTGCTTTCAAAGTGGCCGTCTAAAAACTTTGAGCCCCCAGTATTATAGGTCAGTTGCAAATTCCATGGTAACAGTGACTACAGTTTTCTTAGGGGGGGAGGGTTCGTTGCAGTCTAGAAAGAGCCAAAAATCAGTTAAAACCCCATGGGAGTGAAACGGTTAAAAGCTAAGCCTTAGACTTTAACAGGTTGAAGTTTTCTTCATTTCCAATTCACTGTTATAAAATTATTTACTAAAAAAGTTTTTTAAGACCTCGGAAACTTGTATTTGCACTCCAGAGCCTTCGTTCTTTCGGCCAGTTCCAAACGCACTAGTATTTGATCATATTTCCAACTCTAGTGCTCAATATTTCTTAATCGTCATATTCATGAACCACTAACTAATTGCATACTAATAAACTACAAGTAAGGAGCGAAGAAGTAAAGAAATAAAGAATGACATAGAAAGAAAAAGTCTGCCTCCACTGGAGTTCGAACCTCGACCCTTCCGACTGCTTGTACTAACTCTTGTCCACTACACTACTAGTACGCTAGTTGAAATCACTGTCATCAAAAAAAGAATAATAAGCCATCTATTGAATAATTAGATACAACAGTCAAACGGTAAACAATACTTTGAAAAGAAGTGTATGTAAATTGTCGGTTTTGCATTCGCATGAGAAGTAATAGTAATTTCAAACACTCATTGTTCGTGTTTCACTTGTTTTCTCAATATTTGGAATCCCTGATGAAACACTACAATTCGTATTTGAAATAGTACATGAAATAAATGGTAATTTTACTTGAAAAGACAGGGTTTCTACATGATAATACCTATCAGTGGCTTTCTATTTACCAGTATCATTTTTTTTTAGAAGAAGAGACAAACGCACAAGCGTACTTTTCTATATAACATTCCGAGATTATAAGTTGTTTCAGAGGACTACAGTATTGCGGAAAAGCTCGCCTTTCACTGCAGACTTTGCATTGGATTCAAGGTCTTGAGATACGAATAGCTTAAGATATACGTCTTTCTCTTGACAGAATTATCACTAATGCACCATTTCATATCCAATTGAACTTTCCTTGACATGCGTTTACACACTTTTAATTAAACGAATAGTTCTCTGTATTCTTATAATTTACGAAATAAGCATTTCTATTCCGGTTCAAGTTTTCTTTGAATTAGAGCATGGAGTCTTGCTCATTATCAGGTTTTCGAATTTTCGCCGTTCGTGATTAAATATTTTGATATAAATTGAACTCTTTTCGGCCGTACGTTTTCCGCTTCTCAACTCCAGTATCGTAGCAAATATTTGAACATGCATGCAAGATCATTCGCTAGTTGCTTTACAACGAATTATGAATTTTCAAGTTCACTTATTTCTCCCACCGATCACGATTTACTTTGTCGGCGGCTTAGGAAAAAAAACATTGAACTTCTCAGAGCAGCTCAGTTTTAATGACACAAAATCGTCTTAGAAAATTCGGGAAATCACATCTGCAAGACAACAGAAGTGAAAGCAATACCCACACACACATTCCCCTTTGGCCAGGAACTTTCCGTTTGCCTCGTTGCTATCAAAACTGCGTTATCCATTAAGTAACCGAATTCTAAGTGACTTCAGCTGAAGCGGCAAAAGCCTTTCTCACACTGACTTTTTCACGCCCTCGGCTTTGGCTGCTTTGAAACGAGAACTAAGCGGCTTTCTTATACAAAAACGACATGCGGCATAATTAGACAGTATTGCCGACGTAGTCCGATATTTCTTCCGTATTAAAGCCGACAATCTCTTAATTTGAAATCAAGAAATTAATAAAATAATCTGGAAACTAGAAATCTTCCAAACAGCTCAGTTTCCTCGCGAAATTTTCACTCCGCCACCGAAGCAGAAAATCGTGAGCGAAAGATGTAGGAAGATACAAAACCTGGCTACCATAAATTTTTTCTACGTTTGTTTTTGGAAAGAAAAAAAAAAAAAAAAAAAAATTTTTAAACTAATATTTTCCGGCACAATTATAAGTAGAATTTGTATAACTATGCCTTATGCTTTTTCATAAAAGTTAATATCCCTCATGAACAACTGATGAACAACTTGCATACCGAAATATCTTTTAACGAATAGAGAAAGTTAAACTCTATTTTCGAAAACTACATGATTGGAATCTTTACCTTGTATTTGTCAGGGGCACCCAACCCAACAATAAAACTTCATAACAACGAATATTCTGACGTTTTTATAACAGATTAGATCGGTGTATTTTAACATATTTAAAACAATCTTTTTTCAGATGGCAGACAAACTGTAGTCCCAGCCAGCCTAAAGCTGAGGCCGCCTCGTGACTGAAAAAAATCTAAATTTCCCAGATGGAAATTTGAAGTGATGCAGTTGTAGAAAGGGTCAAGATCATGAAGAAATCACAAACTATGTACATGGAATCGAAATATCGGCAGACCAACAAGAAAAGCTTGAAATATTTAATATTTATTCCCATTATAGGTGTGTCAGATACATTTCGATACCCTGCAGAATTCAATATTTTTGAAAAATTGAAAACAACTGAAATAGTGCAGAATTTGCCAGCCGAGTACCTAGAACAACATATATTTTGCAGAGTAGTTCTTTGGGTGTTCCTGATTTGTGTGGAACTGAAATTTATTTAGGGATCATTTCAGTACATGCACGGTAAATAATAAATATTAGTATATACCACACCAGATGAACAATCAGTTTAATGTTAGAGAATTTTTTAAGAATGTGCTCAGCTAACTCTTGTGTGTATTCGATACCAGTGCATTAGAGTGACCCTATATAACACTGGTATTGTTTGTTTCGTTTGTTTGTTTGTGGAACTGGAAGAGGAATCGATTAGATGATTTTGAGATAAAAGAACTCCACCTAAATTAGTTTTTAAATGAAAACAAATAAATTTAAAATGAGCATTTTAGATTACTATAAAGGGTTCTGGGAAGCGATATGATAGTAAAAGTAGTCTTTGTTTTGCGGAATAGATAACGAACTATTAAAGAGTAACCGAATGTTATTAGATTGTAACGGCGGATATTCGTCAATGTAGAAGTAAAAAGGTCCCCCAAAAATACAACAGAAAGTAATACATAAGCTCCTGGGAAGACTCTTCAGTGAGAAATGATGAGATGTAATATTTTCTGAAATTCAGTTTATTTCGTGAACTGGCTCGTGCTAGAAGGGAAGCCGTGAATTGACCATGTCTTGGATCAAGTATTATTTTAGCTAGAATTCTTGGGCTTGGCGAATCATGAAATTGTGAAATGCAAGTCAATGTACAATCAATAATTTCCTTTATCGCGAGCTTGTCCGGCTCGCCGATTCAGTGGTGGGCTTCCTTGTTTTCTCGGCTTTACAAAACTGATTCAATATAGGACAGAATTTCGCATTCTGGAGTGAGTACATTACAAACATGAATTCAGTCTTCTGACAAACTGTATGTTTACGTTGCACATAAAATACAATCTCCCGCTTTTGATAAAATACACTAATCATTTAGCAGTCTTAATCTAAAATGGGCGGGAGGCGTTTTAAATATGTCTCTAAAATCCATAAACAGCCAACCTGACCTCCCAAAGCTCAATTTAATAGTAATTTTATTTTAGATTTCATTTGATAAACTAAAGGATGGCCGACTCAAACAAGATGAATAAGTCACACGGTTGATCCTATTTGGAACGTCAATTAAAATAAGAGATAAAGATTTTCTTTTCCTATCTGCTGACAATAACAATTAAACTATTTTGAGATCTCAATTAATGTTGTCTCCTAATGAGCCTAGCTTCCCCGGAAGAGATGTTAAAGCCCTACACAATATGTACGGCATTCGTATATCATTATGACACCCCCATATCACAGGAGACTCTTTGAAGTTCTTCCCGGCTGTTAAGATTACAGATTCTTGTGAGCTCGTCTTTTAGAAATAGTTCAGTGCTTCGTAGCTCAGTGGAAAAAGGGTATAAATCATTTCAAGAAAGCAGCTTTGGTATTCCAAATACTGCACGGGTCAGATTGATCGTATTTCGTTAGATGTCTTGCCGCTACTATTAGGCAGCCAAATTTCCCCAAGTTTCAGTTACTAGCTTTTAGTTAATAGCAAGAAAAAGCAGGCACCCGAATGGGTCAAATTTCTCAGCGGAAGGGACCCGAAAGAAACGGCCGGCTTCAGTACTTGACGTCAAATACTAAGCTTTCAACTAATTCTCCGAGGTCTAAAAGCATCGAGGAGATATTTCACTAAACGTACTTGACACATTTTTGCCACCGATGTCCAAATGTCAACTCATTTTGCCGGTCACGGATTGATTCTACAGCCATGGGAACGCATTTCCCAAAGTACAGGTGCGTAGATAGGAGACATAAGCAAGGGGTTGGTGCCGCTTAGCGCGGGTTGACGAGCCACTTGGCTATTAAAGGAGGGAACCTCAGAGAATTCACCCGTCGGTCTTAGCTCGTACTGTGAGCAGCCAAAAGCAGATTCTCTATATTCTGACAGTTTTCCATTGAAATAATCTATCAATTTATTAAGCAAAGCACTTTATACAACTGGAGGAATTAGAGGATCGATAAGATTAAGTATTCCGCTACTAAGAGGACAAACTCAAGTTCTGTTGCAAGAGAAGCCGAGAATTTTGACAAATAAGATAGCTGGAGTGCATCATATCTGAACTATTCGAAACGAAGAAAGATCAAAGAACTATGATTCGGAGAAGAAAGCAGCTAGCCGGCAAAACGGTGAGGCCTCGAAAAACTTTATATTTCCCACGTTATAACAACCTAGAACTAAATATCACTTGGCATTTTTTTGTCTTCACTTTAAATGTTCTAAAAAGCCGCAAGCTAGTTGGCAACGAAAAGTTGCTTTGTGTCCCGCCTCGAGCAATTCCGGTGTCAGAGAACTACATGAACAGTATGAACACCGTAAATAGAACTAACACACTATTTTAGGATGTTCAATGTACGTTTGGGGGTCAGTTTTATTTTAGTGGAATGGTAACTTACTAAGCGATTTTAAAGAAGGCACTATCAATGTTTGACTGACCTTTTCAGTCAAGAGCCGACTTCCTCTAACAAGAATCAAACACTCTAGAAATTCGCTGTTTTCGCAGGCGAGACAGCTTGAATTCATGCTGCGAAAGCCGGTTCAAAGATCCCGCAAACCTATATCATTGATGTAAATACCGGATGTATAAAAAGCGAGGCAAACTTGTTGGCGCACGAAGCAGTTGAATGAGGGTCATTTATTGTGTTATTAGAATGGCGTGTACGCTCGTAGTTACTATACCATCTCTATGAGAAAGGTACGAGCTGGATAAACATAGAGGAATTTGCCACACGGGTAGTAAAACTGACATAACGGTGTTTCATTTTCAACAGGGGAAAACGGCTCTGAGATATCTGATTCTGCTGGTCCTTCTCGAGTCTACAGTTGCCGGTGTTTTGCCTAACAGACGATGGATGAGTATACTTTCGTCCTCTCGTTCACTGGTCAAGGTGAGTCGCTTTTTAATTATTTATGCTTTCAAGTCAATACAAGTGACGTGTAGAACAGTATATTAGCCTTGTGGCTTAATTAGCACCGAGTGAGGATTACTTTATTTAACAAATAGAGAAGCCTTAGCCATGTTTTATACTGGCTCAGTATCATAAAACACGATGTGCATTTGAGAACATGAGAGAAATGTTAAAGCACAAGCCGGCGTACTATCGTATTTATATTATATATACATATAGACGCATACTAAATGAATGGTCTATATTGCACTCACTTTTTATAACACTCAAGAAATCTCGCCTTCACGTGACGCGAAAACGGGAAAGCTATTAGTGATGTTGGCGAATGATGAAACGAAGTTCAAACGACAATTTTCATTACACTAAACTTGTAATTCACCTCTTGAATAGCAGTAAGTATCACAGGAAAAATCAAACTTAACTTAGAAAAATACCAGACATAGAATTCGTTCAATTAGTCTAGAACTTTATGTCTAGAACTTTAAACAATTCTGTTCGAAAAAAACAACTTTTTAAGTCAAATTGTTAGGTTTACTCAAGCCGTTACCAAAAACTGAAGCGTTCGTTTCCGAACGAAGACATGTTTGACATATCAACCATCCATTAATTACACGAAGTCGAAATATTTATTGACCCTTGTAACTTTTTTCAAAACAGATTAACGAGCAAAGACCACTTGTTGTCATGTTTCTATAGAACTTGTTCCTCTTGAGACTCGGCTGGCTCAAGTATGTTTTAAGTTGCTCTATAAAATTAATGCTTTGTAATGAGCGATTATCAGTTTCTCAGTGATGTTAATGACAATTTGGGCGCTATAACTTTTCTCGAGAGTTTCCTGAACTTATAGATCAGACATTCTGTTTCATACGCAACAATTTGTATCTTTGTTCCTTTATAATTGTGCATTTAGTCGATATCAACAAAATAAAACTTTAAGTCGGTACAACAGGACTTTTAAAATTGTTTATGGAAAATTTCGCTTGTAGTATAGTTAGTTCAATGCCTCAATTCTTAAAACAAATTAATTCCAAAAAAAAGTTGATCCTGTACCTGCGGAAACATTCCCCTTGGCCCTGAACACAATTTTGCAATTGATCTTTTGTTTTATTGGCCTAAGTCTCATTCAAACAATCGACTTAAATATCGACATCCGGATCGGACTTTTCGAATTACTGAGCGTCCTTATAACATATCCTTCAAGTGATTCACAAGTTGGTATGAACAACGTACAAATAAATGCCTATACGCCTGCTGAAGTTTCGCTTTATACAAAGATGACTACTGAAACTCGAGACACTCACAGCAAGTTTCTCTGTTTGAAGTTTGTGAGGTAATGCATATATTTGGCTACAAACAAACACATGCAGCGAGACTAAGATTTTTGTGGTAGACAATGTGAGCACGTACTCATCGAAACACGGGGGCTTCTCGTTTTGGGAGGACACAGTCTTGGCAACAAAAGTTGTTTGCAATCCTTTACAAAAATACGTTCTTCATGTTACACATTCTATACCGGGATTAACTTTCCACCCAGAATGCGTCTTCCCGGTATAACCATTGTATGCATGCCGGCTTGCTTGTGTAATGGTCTTTAAAATAACACCTTAAATTGCTGATTTAAAAAGCGTATCGAAGCTCGTTGATTGCCAGGCATTATTCTGTGCATTCTAGCTTTCTATTTTTGTGCGCGCTATCGTACAAATGTGAGTGAAGAAGGAATGTTATGAGGGGCGACCAGTTCAAACTCCATGCAACCTCCTGCAGAAAGAATGTTACGGAAAAAATTACTTAACGGTAATCAGCGGCGTTCAAAAGATACGAAATATCTTTTGCAATCCTTTTTAGCGAAACGCTATCGATTTTGTTACTCTAAATTGGATGCAACTTCACTGGAGTACACTCATGCTTTACTCACTTGAAGGAGCAAGTATCAGCCACAAAATGATAAACTGTCGGCTCATGATCAAAGACAAAATAACTCGGCATTGGAGAAAATGTGAGGCAATTTTGATGAAGTATGGCAAAGGTTCGAGTGGATGGAAAATACTACTTTTAAGACAAATTTAGAGCAACTTGAATTCGGTTCACTAAAACCGAAATCAAGTTAATACAATAACCTTTTGTAATCCACTTTAATCTTTGCCATCCTCTATCGTAAATGTTTGAAAAGCATACATACCAGAACGTTCATATGGTATTTATCTTCAATCTCAGGGTGTTATTTTGCAATTAATATTATTTTGTTTTAAAGAAACTTGAAGGTTCAATTCGATTGGCATAGCACCTTTAACGGTTAATACTGACAGTACTCCCGTCAATTTAGAATAGGTGTGTGATGCCGCGAAGAAACCCTGACCCTTTGTTAAGTTTAGCCGGGCGTCTAGGAAGAAATGTATATCAGATACCCTATTAGGATCACGATACCTATCCAAGGATTGAACATCTCATAACCATCATACACTAATATACCTTATACATAAATGGCGAATCTTATTTTAATTGGAAAAAGTGCAGTAGGTCAATGTTGAGTGGTTCCACGTTAAACTGCCCATGAACCACATTTTTTATTTTAGATATCAATTCTAAATCAAGTGAATAGTAGAATGGTAATGTTTGTGTTGCTTTGAATGCTGTGCCGCTGAGTTAAAGAGGTTTTAATATCCAAAATGCTAATTACATGACGTCAGGGGAGGTATTTGCAATCACTTCCTAGTGGTCGGGTTGTGAATGGGTATTTCTGCCGATATAGGAAAACAAATTTCTAAAATCATTTTATTTCAACCATGGGTATAACACTGATCATTTGAGAAATTGGTTTATTTGTAACAACATGTTTTGTATAATAATTGATGCCTCCCTTGACGTCATGTAATTAGCATTTAGGAAATTAAAAACTCTATTCTATGCTCTGTCACTGCGCTCCGCCGCATAGAAAATATGTATGTTGTATATTCTACATACACATCAAGCATGGTGTGTTAGGAGGATTCCGACCAGTTATGTCAAGTTTATTGCCGTATATACACATTTCATATTAATGTTAAACTAATGACGAATCGCCGGATACGAAAAACCAGGTTAAAACCTCACTTTGCGGAAAAATTATTCTGGAAACGTATACTCCAACCCTATGCGAATTCGCCAAGACCCATGGAGGTTAAGGATCATCAAAAAACTTACTTACATATACAAACGCTGTATAAAGCCGGGATTACATAGTAATGTCTATAAATTTTGGCTCGGATAACCGACTGTGTAAACTGGTTGGCGTCAAGTGAAAGATATATGCAAATATCATCTTAAATAACGACTCCAAGTCCTTAGGGAAGAACACGAGGTGCCAATTACGCATGCCCAAATTAAGTCTTTGGCACAGCATTCAAACCAGTATATATTGTACCATTTACTTAATGTAGAATCGATATCTAAAATAAAATAAAATATTGTTCATGGGCACTTTAAAGAGTACAAAACCATTAGTGATACTGTGAGGTTTGATTTGGATAGTTGCAAATGGTAACAAGTTATTTAGATACTTGCGGCATTTGATAGCTTTAATTATATCCTTTCACTAACCATACAATCCGACTTTCCTTTTGTCTTAGTATCTGTACACATTTGCTGATTAGATTCCTTGCATCTTAGTACCATATGATTACTTATGGGTGGCAGTACCACCCACCCCCCGTTTCCCAGAGAAAATTTTGGTATAACCTCCTAACAGTTTATCGCAAAGAAAGACTGGCCAAGTTACCGTATATTTCTAGTGTCACAGCGAAGCAGGAACGATTAAACGCCAACTCTACCCTGGCCTGCACTCCAAAAGCAGGTGTCAGCAGATTTAGCATTAACACTATAAACTGTCTTTATTTTTAGACAGGTTGAGTGTGCATGTATGCAACGTATGCGAGGACTAAAATCTCCGGAATCGTATTCCAGATATAATCCCTTAATTAACCATTAATTTACTTGGGATTAACAGAAAGTTAAACGTCTTATTAAGAATGCTGCCGACGCCAAGGTAACATGGTCAGTCACGCAATCATGATTTTCCGTCAATCTCTCGAGCTTGATTTCTTTCTAAAGCAACTCTTAACACTTACGCTGGATGCCAGCGGTTCTACTGCCTCTCTGAGCCATTATTTTCGCAAACAGCCCTTATGAAACCAGACCGCACGAGCAAGACTGGAACGAACCTTTGGCACACCCAGGGTACTTTAGTTTACACTCAAAATACGAAAAAATAACATTACTCCCATCTCCATTTTACAGAAGATCTGAATGTCGTTCAAAAACTAGATCCTAGATTTCCGCATACTTTCACGGAGTTCATTTATGGGGCGGCGATAAAGCCTAGTTCACTTAACACTTTATACTTACGAGCGGAATGTTTACTAGTCATGTAAATCGATTGATATTTGACATCGAACATTTCAAAAATAACTGAAGAGGATTAATGCTCTGTACACAGGCCAAACGCTCCATAAATGGCTAACATTTGCTACGATATTGTCTCTAGGTTTGCAGTTAGCTGAGTGTATGTGCATACATTGACAAAACATTACAAGAGCCGACCTCGTTACTTACAACGGCTAGCTTAGCTCGTTTTCACCTCCAAAAATACCCTAGAGCAGATTTCGTATGAGTGGGACAAACTACAGTACAGCACGGTTACCGTACAGCATGCCGTGACGTTGAAATGGTTTCCTATTGTTTTTGTCCTGCTGATCCAATCAAATCACAGAATTACAGTACAGCGCAGTTAAAGCACGGTGACGGACATGCCGTAGTTTGTCCTACTCATACGAAATCTGCTCTATCTACTGCATGCTTCACCGCGGCAAAACGTCACGCGCATGCGCATTTGATGAGCCGGTCGCGCGCGCCGCGCGCGTCTTCCCAGTTTCCCGCCGAAACTAAAAGAAAACAGAGGCAATCACCCCTGTTTCTAATTTTTGGTACCAATGTGCAATGTTTCGCAAAAAAAAAAAAAAAAAACTACTTAAAAGCTAAGCCTAAGACTTTAACAGGTTGAAGATTTCTTAATTTGTAATTCACTGTGAGTTTACTAAGTTATACTAGAAGTAATCACAGATTATTACAAGTGCGTTCGCCAGTATTGCTGTGAACAGGGGTTGTATTAAATGGAATTAAGCCCGACATAAGCATAAGAACATACGCATGCGTATTAAACATCTCTGGCTAAATTTGTTCACCACCGCGAAATAAGCCTAGACACGAGTTGACCCACAGGTGTTTACTACGCATGCGTATGTTCTTATGCTTATGTCGCGGCTGTCCTCACTAGAACATAAGACAAGACTGTTATGCTTATGTCGCTAGTGAGGACCGGGCTTAAAAGCGGAGCTCCCAATTATCTGAACTGAGGTAACGACCCACCACCACCTCCCCCCCCCCAACAAAAAAAAAAAACGATAAATTATATAAAGGAAACAAAGGTAAAAATACAAAAACAACTGTCTGGTAGAATGAAGGGAAATCAGTTCAAAAGCTTTGGAAGAAAAAAGAAGACAACGGAAAATGAAAACAATAAAGAAGATGTTGAGTCTTTACGATCCATGGTTGTACGCGCATATGTAACGGAAAATGTAATGCTTGCGCGCAGAGCAAGGAGGATTGGAAGGCCTTCCCACAATCCTTTGCGTAGCAACTATATTATCAAAGTCAAAGTCAAAGTCAAAAGTACTAGCGCCCGTCGATGTCTGTACTTGTCCCTGGTTAGGTCGAACCTTGCCTATGCCTCACAAGTATGGAGCCCACAAACTGTCGATCTGACGCAGGATATAGAAAGAACACAAAGGAGGGCTACTAAGTTTATTCTCCTGTTGCCCTTCCAAACAGACATCTCCTACAAATCTAGACTCTTAACTCTAAAGCTTTTACCTTTATGTTACTGGTATGAATACCTTGACCTCATCTTCTTGTATAAGGCAAAACACGGTTTAGTAACCTTAGCTCCAGATGTTTTGCCAAAGCTTGTAAACAGGGTGAATTTAAGCATCTCTCTACGTTCGATGGATAACTCACTTAATCTTATTACTTATCAGATTCCTAATGTCAAGACCCTGTGTTACCAAAATAATTATTTTATAAGAGCTTCCCGAACTTGGAATACACTTCCACACGAACTGTGTAAATCAGATATCTCTTTACCTAAGTTTAGATCATTACTATTTAAATATTACGTGTCTGCCATCACTTCTGTATTTAACATCGAGAACCCTAGGTCTTGGAAGTCTGTATGTCTGAAATGTCACCAGGCAAGACAGTTAACCGCACCTCTTAAATGCTGCTTTTAGGTTGAAATAAGTATTGTAATTAGATCATTTATTGTAATTTTATTTTTCATAGGAAACCAACGTAATTGGCTAACGATGTGTTGGTTCTCCTGGCCTCTATGTTTTGTTTGTTGTATATTTTACTTTATTCTATTTTGTATCTTCTATTATGGCCGAAGTAAGTAAATAAATTATCAATTTTCCCGGTCACGTGAGCAATTCATTCTGCGTCGAATTTCGTGGACTGAGATCGGACCTCAGCAGCACAAATGTTCACAAAGCACCTCGAAACCAAAGTTTTTCCTGGGATTTTGACGTAAGTTTAGGCTAGGTTTGACTTCTCTGTATTTCTGGCAAATATTTTACAATGAAAGCCTTAGAAAAATGGGAAAATATGCAGAGAATTACCTGTGATTTGAGTGAAAAGTTCTCAATTTTTAATAAACTCACGCCATTTTCGAACAACGAGCGTGCGCTGAAAGCTGCTTTTGTACGAGGGCGCTACTGAATAGACCAAAGTATTACTTATTTCTCCCCTTTATTTTTTTCAGGTAATCGTAATTATTTTTAAGTAAAATGATTAACAAAGTATCATCTGTTTTTTTTTGGGTATAATTAACAATAAACACCGCTCCTGATTGTTCGCGAAATGCTTCACGAAAGATCGGCGTGAGTACTGTATATCTAGTGAGCGCGACATTTTGTGAATGGTATCGAAACACCGTAAACAATATACGCATTTTCAACGGCTTTGTAAACCTCTTAAACCTGGAACCCTTTGGAGCCCTTTGCATAAATTAGACACATATATTTATGTAACTGCTCATGCTAATTTCCAGGTAAGGTTAGTTGTCTAAAAGGTTTGTAGTTAACTTCTTTCAGGGTAAGATTTACAACTTGAGTTCGCGGGAATTTTTTCCCAAACAACCTCTCGAGAAAAGTGTCCGATAAATATGCTCAGACTGTATGAAAAGTTCAAAAATTGAAGCTGTTTAGCGAGTAGTAAAGTTAGAAAGTATATTTCTGACTTTGTTGAATCCAGCCCGCGTACTTTAAGATCCTCTAGTTATAACTTGTTGTCCATACCAAAGTCAAATACTGTGTCTTACGGTGATAGAGCATTCTCGATCTGCGCTCCAAGACTTTGGAACTCTCTTCCGTCTAACATCAGGAGTGCCGACACTGTTATTGTGTTTAAATCTAAGTTAAAGACTTTTCTTTTTATATAGCTTGCTCGATATTACTAGAACACGTGTAACTAGATTGTTTTTATTATTTTTAGTTTATTACTATCATTGATATTGGAAGAGCATTGAACGCTGTATAATGCTCCTAAAACGTATGTATTATTATTATAGACTTCGATTATGAATGTAAGGACTGTAATGCGCATTTGAGTATTTTTATAGGAAATGCGCAATATAAGTAATAAATATTATTATTATCTCTAGTTTCTAGAGTTAAAAAACTTCAAGGAGAAATTTAGTTGGAAATGACAAAACTCGCGAAAAACTTCACGTTTCTTGCCTTCTTGACAAATTTTCAAGCGCAAGTGTTCACGGGAAGGCCTTCCATTCCTCCTTGGCGCAGACGTAGTTACGAAAATAGAGTAGATTTCGTATGAGTGGCACAAACTACAGCACTGACTACAGCATGGTTACCGTACGGCATGCCGTGACGTTGAAATGGTTTCCCATTGTTTTTGTCCTGCTGATTCAATCAAATCACAGAACTACGGCACAGCACGTCTACACTCATACGAAATCTGCTCTAGTGCACGTGCAGATGAGTTGCACGCGCAAATGTAACGAAAATGTAATGCCTGCGCGCAGATGTAGTTATGAAAATAAATACTGCACGTGCAGATGAGTTGCACGCGCATAAATAAAGGGAAAGGTGACGGCATACAACAGAAAGAACATGACGCATATGCGTGCATGCGGAGATGTAACGGAACTTAAAGTTGGAAATTGAATAATTTACGCATTACGCAAAACGATTGCCCACTTACGCGATATGCTTTACTTGTCACACACAAACGTTTCAATACGAGGCCCCGTGCTAATTTAAATGTTTCTTTTCACAGTGAAAAGAATAAATCTAATTTAGCACGGAGCCTCGTATTGAAACCTTTGTGCGTGACAAGTAAAGCATATCGCGGAAGTGGGCTATTACACTGATCATTGAGATAATTTAGAAATTCACAAATTCCCATAAGCGGAGGATTGAATGCAAAGGACGACAGGACGGCGTTAAATAGGCAAACAGAATCGATCACCCGATTCAGGACTCGAAAATCTCACGTGTTCCGCGTGCTGGTGCCCGGGCGGGTGGTCGAGCAAGAACATGTCGCTAAAATTTCACTCTCATGCGATATGTATGGTGCTCCGCCTAGTGCTAATAAACAACTATCCGATCGGAGCACTGTCCGATAATTGACTGACTAATCAGAACACTCGGGATTTCATGAAACATTGTCGGATGTTTCCGATGTTTAACCAACGTACGAATACACCTAATTTGAAATGTTCAATTCCAATCCGCAAACGCGATAATAATAATATAGCGCCTATACTCTACAGCTCTAGGCG
This sequence comes from Actinernus sp. WN-2022, assembly GCA_030867875.1. Classification (NCBI taxonomy): domain Eukaryota; kingdom Metazoa; phylum Cnidaria; class Anthozoa; order Actiniaria; family Actinernidae; genus Actinernus; species Actinernus sp. WN-2022. Next base: position 21,327,414 of record JAOWCC010001751.1, on the reverse strand, counting down.
CTTTACAATGATATCAATAAAAATATAATAAAAGTTACATGATTATATAAAAACTTGAGAAATAAGACACTATATAAACAATATACTATAATGTATATTTAAAAAGCGTGGCGAAATAAATGCGTTTTAAGATTACTTTTAAAGGAAGACGGCGATTTGCATGATCTCACTTCCTTGGGAAGCGCATTCCACAAGGTAGGGGCTGCCACAGAAAACGCCCTGTCGCCACACGATTTTAAATTACTTACGGGTACACGTAACAAGTTATCTGATGCTGATCTCAAGCATCTTGTTGGTTTGTACTGTTCTATAATGTCACTTAAATGAGTAGGAGCTAGGCCGTGCAAAGCCTTAAAAGTCAACAAAAGTACTTTAAAAACGATGCGCTGTTCGACAGGCAGCCAGTGTAATTCGCGCATTAATGGTGTGATATGGTCATCAGTTCGCGCCGGCGGGGTCGTGAGGCAACCAGTACTTTTTGAATCAGTCTGACGTTTTAATCAATCAGGGCCGGGTTGTTCAAAGCCCGATTAGTGCTAATCCAGGGTTAATTTCCATGACAACCAATAGGTTTTGTGCAGAGTTAATCCAGGATTAACACTAATCGGGGTTTGAACAACCCGGCCCAGGAGGCCAGTATTATGGGCCATGTATTACGGATTGTAATCTCGAACTCTTTCTTTCTTCTACAGCCCAAGCCAGCAGTTGACTTTACGATTAGAATAAGGAATGGCAAATCTGTGGTGGATCAGGATATTCATATAGACATGACCAAACAAACCGAGTCGTATCACGTGTTTCCCTTCGATGACGTGGACGAGTCCGTTATACTGCACGACTTTACAAAGGTATTGTACAATGAGAACCAATCCGTGACATTTCAGCACGATAGAGCGGATTTCAATTGTGTCGGAAATGTTTTGATTTTGCGTTTACTAAGCTCTCCTATTGGCTGAGAAAGTAAACCAACCAATCAGATTCCAAAATTAAACCAAACGCAAATTGGTTTTGGTTTTGCTTTGGTTTGTCATTGGCTCACAGGGAAGCCATTTATGAGTTACTTGTGATTACTCGCTCCTATGATTGGCTGGCTGTGGGTAGTTTGCGTTTGGTTTTACTACACTCAACTGAAAACCGCTCTAACAACGCATCTCAACTTACGGTTACTTGAGCCAATCCATGTCGATTACAATACAATAGCATTTCAACTTACGGTTACTTGAGCCAATCAGTGTCGATTACAAGACAATAGCATTTCAACTTACGGTTACTTGAGCCAATCAGTGTCGAGTACAAGACAATAGCATTTCAACTTACGGTTACTTGAGCCAATCAGTGTCGATTACAAGACAATAGCATTTCAACTTACGGTTACTTGAGCCAATCAGTGTCGATTACAATACAATAGCATTTCAACTTACGGTTACTTGAGCCAATCAGTGTCGATTACAATACAATAGCATTTCAACTTACGGTTACTTGAGCCAATCAGTGTCGATTACAAGACAATAGCATTTCAACTTACGGTTACTTGAGCCAATCAGTGTCGAGTACAAGACAATAGCATTTCAACTTACGGTTACTTGAGCCAATCAGTGTCGATTACAAGACAATAGCATTTCAACTTACGGTTACTTGAGCCAATCAGTGTCGATTACAATACAATAGCATTTCAACTTACGGTTACTTGAGCCAATCAGTGTCGATTACAATACAATAGCATTTCAACTTACGGTTACTTGAGCCAATCAGTGTCGATTACAAGACAATAGCATTTCAACTTACGGTTACTTGAGCCAATCAGTGTCGAGTACAAGACAATAGCATTTCAACTTGCTCGAACTTCGATCCGGTAAAAGGCAAATTTGGTGGACTAGTTCTGAAGTTGAAGTCACTCGAATGAGGAAAATCGCATGGATGTGCTAGGATTTATACTTTGGAAAGCTTTATTTTCATTTTGCAATGTGTTTAGTTCTCGTTGTCTAAGTGACCCCGGTTTCAATAGTCGCACTATAAATTCAGAAGCCTCACAACCATTTTCATGTTCTTGATCTCAAGTTTGCATGATCAGGGTTTGTTAATAATAACAGATTCCTATTTTTTTTGTACCCAGAATTGGACATTAATAAGACTACCCCAAAAGCACCAGTGCTTCATCCAACCACTAAGTTCTGAAACACAACCACCTCAAGAACTCAAAAGCAGTATACAAAAGGTAATGCGACTACTACAGTCCAAACTAGGAGGGGGAAGGAGGATATAGAGAAAGGAGAGCCTGCAACAAGACCTTGTGTTTTTGAAATTCGCCCCATGACGTCACATACCATTGCAAGTTACGCGTTTCACAAATAATTTTAAAATCAACATTTTCGACGAGATTCTGTTATAAATGTACCCTAGCATCGAACCCCTTGTATTTCTACTGTATGTTTGATAATAAAAATCTGAGAAAACAGCAGAAAAATGATTTGATCATGACAACACGAGTGAAAAGTTTTCAATTTTAGCTCGCGCGTGCTGCTTACACCATAATACACGCCATTTTCGAACAAAGTGCGCGCGTCTCTTCTCGGTTCAACCAATCAGATAATCAAAAACACAGGGTCTTGTTGCAGGCTCTCCTTTCTCTTTCGCCTCCTTCCTCCTCCTCTCCCCCACTACAGGAACCCCAAATCAACCAGAACCTGCAAGTAGGCTAAACTAGCACTAGTAATACATTAAATACAGAAGCCTCACGACCATTGTCATGTTGTTGCTGTAAATGTTGATCAGGTTTGGTTCGTGCTGGGCATTGGTCCTTTTGCAGTATACAGTCACGTGGATGTACTGGATAGCAAAGAATTTAAAGGCACTTCTACGAGATTCGTAGTGCTATTAGCAAAACCTGTTTGTAAATGCTATTGCTGGCTTGCAGCCAATCCCCAGAGATTCAAATAACAAAAGCCGTGGCGGCCATGTTGGTGGAACTAACAAGAGAAGCAACCTCGTTCCCAGGGTCTTCTCGGTCAGATCCAAGATGGCGGCTACTCAGAGAGAAGACCCTGGTAAAGGCTGAACTGTCACGTATTCTGATTGGCTCTTCGATTATAACGCAAGGGTTGTTCTAACAATGCTTTTTATTGGCCAAACGGACTGAGTCCAGAGAGATGAACTTGTATATAGTTTCGACTGCTCAAATTTGATCAATAAAACGATTTTAAATAACCTTAAAACACGTTGTGTAGATAGAGCAATAGATGAAGTGCATTACTGAGTAGTTTTCTGGTAAGGTTCATCAGTGGGAAAGCCAGGAGAAGCCGTTAAACCTGAACATGTGCGATTGATCGCTTCGCTTCAACGCTAACGGAAAATGAACGGCTTTTTAGGATTCTCTTCTAGCTTAGATACATCCTGGTAGCTTTGTGATACCTTTCCACTGGTTCTTTATCCAAGTAAACTCAATTTCGAGCCATTTAGTAGACCTGTTTTCACTGCATCGTTCGCCGCGTGGAAATACCGTTAATCGCTTCTCGCTCACTCCGGATTGGGATACCTATGGTTTGTACACGTCATGAACTATTCTCATATTTAGCTTGGCCGCCATCTTAGATTGCCAAATCACGTGACAAAATACTCCCAAAATCTGGGAGTATTTGATCACGTGATCCAGCCTTTACCAGGGTCTTCTCTCTGAGTAGCCGCCATCTTGGATCTGACCGAGAAGACCCTGGGGACGAGGTTGCAAGAGAAGCTAACGAGGACGTCCACCAACATGGCGGCGATGACGTAACATGCAAGCCACCGATCTTGCTAAAACTTAACACATTGAGTCTGTCCTAATATTGACGACGATTTTCGTCATAACATGGTCAAAATGGCTGTGGATCCACGAGGCATCCTTTTTGACAACAGACAATGACAAATGTTTGCCACTGCACGCAGTCGCCTACATTTCGCCAACGTATGAAAGTAAATCATTCCGTTTTTCGTTCGGCGTGAACGGAACTCTATGCATATCATATTTTTCGAAGATATGAATGTAAAAAAATATTAAAAGCGAACGGAGGAAATAGTAAACATCACATTTCGGGAGAAAACATTTTTCTAGGTCCCGTCCTCGTTGCTGTCGCCGTCGTTGATGCTTCAGCTCTCTATAGGCCCTTTGCAGCTAACAGTCAACGTGCTGATATAATACTTCGTTAACGAATGAATTGAGCTCGTGATCTCCATGGGAAAGGCGTTGCCATGGATGCTGGAGAGCAAGCTATCTTTAAAAACGCCGTTTAGAAAGATCGACAATCGATTGGAGGTGGAAAATAGCATTTACAAACAGGTTTTGCTAATATCAATACCGATCTCGTACAAGGCCTTTAAATAAATGAAGTCAGAATTTTTTTGCTCTCCAGTACAACCACGTGATTTGTTAGCTGCAAAGGGCCTATTGTCTGTCTTCATATCGACGATAAACATTAACCAATCAGAAAGCGAGAAAATGGGCAGTTGTTGTAAAATGCGTTTTGGAAGATTGTGTACCAAACAGTAAAGTCTTTCCCATGAGATTACGAGCTCAATGGCGCACTTCCGAGATATGCCTCACTTCCTACATACAAAGGAATCAATACGAGGCTCCGTGCATAATGCTCAGTCGTTCGTGACAAGACTACAGCACTTCTGTAATTTGTCACGAACGATTGAGCATTATGCACGGAGCCTCGTATTGATTCCTTTGTACGTAGGAAGTGAGGCATATCTCGGAAGTGGGCTATTCATTCGTTATTGAAGTGATATATCACGTGACTATTTCCTGCAAAAGTCATTATTATTATACTTAGTAGAACACGTAATATCATATCGAAGCGCGCACAGCACGCACACATTGACTATGACGTAAATGAGCAGACCAAGCAATCAGCACTGGAAAAGTTTCCCAACAATTGACTGACCAATCAAAACACTCGGTTTTCAAGATCAATATACTAGGGATTGCCGAAAATTGTCGGAGAGAATCTAAGCAATCAGCTTTTTGTTTCCGAAGCTGAACTTAAATGAGCTCAAACGTAACAGAAGCCTCACAAAGTCCGGCGCTTCACGCTGGGTTGTGACGCAACAACTGTCTCACCATCATGAGCTATACCAGTGCATGATTCACGCGGGATTTTTTGGCATTTTATACCGGCTATCTGTCAATTGTCCTACCTAGGGTTAGACCAATAGGGCAATAATTTAGTAGGACGACAAGGACAGTATTTCAGCGCTTTTCGCGAAAACCTCGAACGGAAGGAAACAATCGGACCAGCATTTTTGCGAAATGATCGGTCACACAACAATCTGATCCCTGAATTGAGTGCATCACGTTTTGTAGTGGACATATTTTGAAATTGACTGATCAGAAATGATAATCTGAACGGGAGACAACAAATTATTTAGCCAATCATTATTGTGGGTCTCAGCACGCACGCGTACCAGAACATTCCATTTACACGACAAAAATAAGGGGTGCCACGCCTGCTTGCCGGCACTTCTGTATTTATTTTCGGTCGGGTTTTTTCAGGATTCGGTCACCTGTGGCACGCCCCATTTTGACCGCGTGCCACAGGTGACCCAATCCGAAAAAACAACGACCGAAAAAAAACACAAGCTTACCAAATGCTTGTCGTGTATACATGACATTGACTGTTCGTATTTCTCGTCAGAAAATTGTCTGTTCGAGCAGATTTCGTTTATAAGTGGGAAAGAAGTATGGCAAAACTTTAAGCTGTAAACTATGCCTCGTCATTGGATACTCAGGCAAAAGCAATGGAGAAACCATTTCAATGTCACGGCATGGCGTATGCCGGAAGTCGTTGCCATAACTTTGCATCAGTCCGAACCAGTGGTGCAATCATCGTGTTCCAATCCCACAGATCGGGGACATCCTGTACCGCTCGAAACGAGCCACAGTATTGGCTTCCCAACAATACAAAACACCCTAACCTTTAGAACGTGCAGTACGAAAACAATAGAGCTACAGTATAATGGTGCAATCAGAATGGGGCGGCCTTCACCTCCTCGGAACGTGGAATAGTACTGGCTATCCAACAATGCCTAACCCTGAAACAATACAAACCCTAACCCTAAAACAATGCAATTCTGTGTCAGTGCAGTCCAACTGATCAGAATCAGCAGCCCTTCACCTCTCAAAACCTTGCATTTTATTGGACCCCAGTTGGACTGCACCGACAAAGAATTGCATTGCCTTTAGGGTTAGGGTTTGTATTGTTTCAGGGCTAGGCATTGTTTGGATAGCCAGTACTCTTCCATGTTCCGAGGAGGTGAAGGCCGCCCCATCAGAATACAGGTCTGGAGCGGTACAGGATTACTGACAGATCGATACCTTACACATTACCGTGTGACTAATGTAACGCGGGGATACTTAGACAACGAGAACCAATTACATCGTAGAGTTATTGGATCCAATCAGTGTCGAGTACAAGACAATAGCATTTCAACGTCATATCAAACAACGAGTGTCGATTTAGAGACCTGGGACCTAGAAACCGCCATTTTGAATTTCCTCTCAGCTCTTCCAAATATGGAATATGTAATTTTCCTAATATGGAAGAGACCGCGGGAAGTTCAAAACGACACTTTTGCCTGCTATTTTATTGATATGTACTAGAGCTTCGATTCAGTAAAATGTAATTTCTGACGTTTGAGCGACGCAGGAACTATATAGTTAGAAATTGATATTCTGCCGATATGGTAAAGAGGTTTGGACACGAGACGTTAGCCTTATGGGTAATGCTTCTAGCATATATAATGCTTTGAGCGGGAAAAGTAGTCATCTCGACCAGTCAGCTCCATTTTGGTTCATTTAGATTTCATTAATTATAACGACTGTTTTGCGTAAACGTAGTGAGTAGTCAGTTCTCCAGCCCTCGAAGAATTCGAGGCATACGTTTCCACACTTTTCCACGTTTTTTGGCCACAACCCCAGAGTAGTTTTTTCGTGGCTTTCGCGATTTTTCGTATCTGGCAGTTTCCCATCAGTTAAGAACACAATTTATAGTAATTAGTTAATTGTATTAGCTTATCGAGTTGTCTGGCGACTATCCCACAATAAACTATCCTTATGAAGTATCTTGTTAGCGTAATCAGAATAGGCAAATTCGGTGGACTAGCCTTTGAAGTCGAGGTTTTTTGAATGAAGCAAATCACGTGGATAGAGCGGATTGCAATTGAGTGTCGGAAGTGTTTTGGTTTTGCGTTTACTAAGCTCTCCTATTGGCTGAGAAAGTAAATCAACCAATCAGATTCCAAAGTAAAACCAAACGCAAATTGGTGTTGGTTTTTCTTTGGTTTGTCATTGGCTCACAGGGAAGCCATTTATGAGTTAGTTGTGATTACTCGCTCCTATGATTGGCTGGCTGTGGGTAATTTGCGTTTGGTTTTACTACACTCAACTGAAAACCGCTCTATGCCAGGATTTATAAGTTGGAATGCTTTACTTTCGTGTTGCAATGTGTTTAGTTCTCGTTGTATAAGTGGCCCTGGTTGCAGAAGTCGCACCGTAAATACCAACTATGCCCACGATTTATCACCACTCCATCTCCTCTCGGGGTTCATGCCCACTTCCGCGAAGCATCGTCTCATATTTCTAACCTTATTGTGCATATTGTTTGCAAACTTTGCAGACTTTACAATAACTATATATATTTTATAGGCCATAGCTATGAATGGCACCAATACAACAGCAGATATAGCAATGCTCCAAAGTTCCAAATGGCAAGTCACCAATATACTGTTTAATCGACAACTTCTCACCAACAAGATGAAGAAGATGTGTGTAAACGACCCGGTGTACGAGATCTCCAAGATTAGCGGGCTTCTCTCGATAAAAGGGGCGAAAAGGATCGGTAAGCACACTAGAATCTCTCCGAGGTTTCACCTCTGTGACATGGATTAAATCCCCAGACTCGGCGTCATATGGGAGTTGAGTTTGTTGGTATCTCTCCCTTTTTCCGATAGTTTTTTTCCGGGTTCTCTGGTTTTCCTCCCTCAGCAACCAACCCAATTCCAATTCGACCAAGGGATCCGTGTCCCGGATTAGTAGACCATTTATAGGGGTATGACCGGAGCTACTAAAAACCTTGCATTTTATTGGACCCCTTTTGGGCCGCACTATAAAGAAATCTATTGTGTTTGTATCGTTCTATTGTCGTTTTGTTGGGTAGCGAGCCAATAACATGGCAGGTTGTTAGTCACTGCGGCCCGTCTCCTTTATTGGGTTCAGCTAGAAGACTAGACACGTAAATAAAGTTGTATATTTTTTTCTTGTAATAAGATTAGACCAACTTATAGCTTTCTTTACTCCTATGCGGGAGAGTAGAACCCACCTCCATAGCCTAGACTAGCCTACGCAAGATCTAGCCAATCACGGGAGCATTTAGTAAAAAGCCAATGAGCCAAGTCACGAACTGAAGGACTTCGTGATTGGTTTTACTTCAACCAATCACGAGGAAAAGTAAACGCAATCGTGCATAACTCTCGCTAAAACGAAAATCGATTGCGTGACAGACCAAAACAATGTCTGGCTTTAGTTTAGAACTTGATTGGTTAGTAATCACAAAACGTTTTTCACAGCCAATAGAAAAGCTAAGCAAACACAAAACCAAAACAACACATTTCTCTTGACACTCAATCGAAAACCGATCTATGCACTGGCCTTCTAACAGCTTTTCTAGCTTTTTTTCGAGCAAGTATGATTTTGGGCTATCAGGTAACATAAAAATCAAACTTGCCCGAGTTGAGACATGCTGTAGTGTCCAGCGGTGCTTTGCCTGTAGTCCTAAAGTCACCCAGCCAAAAAGAACACCATCACCAAAACGAACACTTTCACCATAAAGAACACCATCACCGAAACAAACACCATCACGAACATCATCACCGAAACAAACACCATCACCGAAACGAACACCATCACCGAAACGAACACCATCACCAAAGAGAACACCATCACCAAAACGAACACCATCACCGAAACGAACACCATCACCAAAGAGAACACCATCACCAAAGAGATCACCACAACGAACACCATCACCAAAATGAACATCATGACCACGAAGAACACCATCACCACGAAGAACACCATCACCGAAACGAACACCATCACCGAAACGAACACCATCACCGAAACGAACACCATCACCGAAACGAACACCATCACCACAAAGAACACCATTACCAAAGAGAATACTATCATCACAAAGAACACCATCACCAAAACGAACACCATCACCGAAACGAACACCATCACCACAAAGAACACCATTACCAAAGAGAATACTATCATCACAAAGAACACCATCACCAAAACGAACACCATCACCGAAACGAACACCATCACCACAAAGAACACCATTACCAAAGAGAATACTATCATCACAAAGAACACCATCACCAAAACGAACACCATCACCAAACAAAACGAACATCATCACCAAAGAGACTACTACCACCAAAAAGAACATTTTGTCTGGGTGACTTTAGGAGCACAGGCAATGCACCACTGAACCTTAGAGCTTGGAGGTAAGACCGAGATGAGCCTCCAGCAGTGCTCGTACTGTGTTGATAATTTTATACATATTTAATTTTACAGGAAGAAGTCCTCAGCATCAAAGAAATGCCTGTGGTGGGCGCGTGTGCAATATTGTGTTTAAATGGGTATTTAGGTGCATTAGCGGCAAAGGATGCTTCTGGGTCAAATTTAGAATTAAAAGATGCCAGAATATTCAATGTTAGCCCCTGACATGTTTGTGCATTAGTGAAGGAACCGAGGGCATCTATCAAAATGCAATGCATGGTTCTTTACAGAGTATTAAATATCTAAGCCACATACCTCTACTTAAAACTGACTTAAAAAGAAGGACAACTAATATAATATTTCACACAAAACTGAACCATTTGTTTTGGAAAACGTTTGTCAAAAAACTTAATTATATTGAGAACAACGCCATGTGCACCTCTATGGTTTAAAAATAGCTAGCATGTGATGCTTGCTCTATCGAAGAAGCAAACAATGTATTCCCCTACAGTCACTAGAAGCCAGCTACCTGCGATGTCACCAGCAACTATGATTATGGCTGGCTACTTACAGTGCCACTACGATCAAATTTTGACATATCAATGTTTTTGTATCTTCATAGAATTGCTATATTATTACCAGTCCAAACCGTTTTGTGATACGATGATGGGAAGTCTTATTGTTTGAACTCCGAGTATCGAATCTATACCTCCGTCATTACAGGAGGTTGTTCCCTTTGTTCAGCTTTATTCAGCGGAAGTGACGTCATACGCGCAACACTCACCTGAACAACACAATGCCTTGGAGGCATATTTCTACTAAAAGCTTCTTATCGTACATAAGAAGAAAGTTATATTTATTCTTGCGAGGTTCGCGATGCTGGTTATCATGTTGGGCGTATGACATCACTTCCGCTGAATAAAGGGAACAGCTTCCAGTAATGGTGGACAGGATTTTACAGTTTTTTTTTGGGAATATTTGTAACCAATTTGGATATTTCTAACATTGATTTACCTATTGACACTAAAAAAGTTGGAAATAGAAATGGTAAATTTTCGTTGTAGTGGCACTTCAATGTAAACTTTAAAGCCAGAGTTGTAGCTTAGGGCACACACACGTAAAAACTATATTTTACAGTTGCCCAGCAACTTAAAAACTTAATGACAGCCCTGTATGCCATAATTACCCTATATCATTATGACGTCACGGCTTGTTTATGAGGGGGACAGAATCGACTTGAACAATAGAATTTTGAACTAAATCTGCTCTGCTGAGAAACAAATTACTTCGAATTGTCTGGTTTCCAGATATCACCCGTATCAATGTTTATCCCACAATATTTACATTATTTGGTGGCTGTTACCGCCATTCTACGTTCTACAAAATGCATTTGATAGCTATTTCCTTTGTGTTGTTGCCGTTTTGTCCCCCTCCCACGACCGTGATCCTTAGCGTTTAAACAATAGATTGTTTTGATTTGACGTCATAATGATATAGGTCAATTAAACTGTTCAGATCACGAGGATCACTTTCATTGCAGTAAAAGTATGGATATTATTTTTATATCCCATCAAACATTTTCTCTTCCATGTGATTGGTGGAATGCATCACGTGACCCACTCTGCCAGACAAATATCAGCGAATACATCCCCTGTGAGTATAGCACACACAAGGGCTGCCGTAAATGAAAATATCTGAAGGATTTTAAAGACAAAAACCTACTTTGTGGCATTGAAGTATTAACTGATATTTTGTCCTTGGACGGCAGACATCTGTTCATTGAAACATAGTTTTCATCAAGCTTTGCTCTCGGAAACTATTCATTTCTTGGAACAGATAATATTCTCAGACAAGTGCATATTTCAATGGCAAAAGCAGGTTGTTTATGTTAGCCATTTCGTAAACTGATAAAGGACTGGAACCAAGTGTGTAAATTGAATTGAATTCAAAAATAAGTTTTAAAAAGAACCCCACCATGAAAGGTCACATAGAACTGAGTTTGACGATGTTTGAGTAAATAAGAACTTTTGAAAATCACAAAAATAAGATAGGTCAGTACGGATTGGGTGCACGCGGCTGTGTCCCTCTCCCATACTGAGCTATCTTGCAATTTTTGAAAGTTTAGCACCTCGTTAATATTGATCCAAACGTCCCCAAACTCAGTCAACACAGTAATGTTGATGTGATATTTCTTGTGGTTGGGTTTATTAGTTTAATTCGAAGAAATTCACAAACTCGCTCCCAGACCTTTATCAGTTTACGAAATGGCTAATACGGTAATCATGTTAACATTTTCAGGGTGAGATATTAGTAACTGTTTGACACCTATGAAAAAAAACCTACAGATAAAGGGACTCATCAAAATGTGAATGGCATATTAAGACACAAAACCATAGTATAAATTACCGTATGCACTAATTAATTAATGTTAATGCTCGGTGGAGGAGACAGTATGGTAAACAGGGTTGTTTGAAGCCCGATTGAGCTAATCCAGGATTATGGGCAAACTTTAGTTCGATTTGCTATTTTGTGAACTACATCTTTGAGGCTAAAAATCTATTCCAAGAGGAGAAATAACAAGTACTTTTCTACTTGTCTTGCTAGATTTGTAAAGAAATACCTTCTTATATTGAGAGAACAAAAATCATGGGTTAAGACTTAATCCAGGATTAGAACTAATCGGGCTTTAAACAACTGGGCCCAGGGGTTGAAAGTAGAGAAAATATACGATAAGTGTGTTTTGTGTTGTTAGAGTGGTTTTCGAATGAGTGTCAGAAAACCAAAATTTGGGCCAATCACGGGAGCAAGTAAAAATGTATTGAAGCAATCATGAACTGAAGTAATTCATGATTGGTTTTACTTGGACCGATTATGAGGACAAGTAAATGCAATCATGGATATATAACAAATCAAACTCGAAAGTAATCACCTAATTACTTGTCAACACTCAATCAAAAAGTGCTCTATTAAGGTGTGTTTAAAATCTCCAGTTAAAACAACCACCATATTCCCCACCTTGGGATTAACATTGTAGGTTGAAGAAAAATTGCATTACATGCAGTGATGCCCTCATAAAAGTTGGAATGACCAAAATAATTTATTTGCAACACTAGCAAGTGTAAAATGAGATATACATATATCAGTTATTGCTATGTACAATGTACTGTATAATTATATTATAATTAATATACACATGGTCTGTAAATGATGGATGGTGTTATTACATACACTATTACAGCACATGCATTGGTGTACTTATACACCAAGTCTTCATTTACCCTCAGTTCATTAACATAATTATTGTTTCACTGGTCACAAGAAATAAAGGCAACATCAAAATATTTGGTTTGTCAGTTTTAACTTATATATACTCATGCATTTAGAACTACATTGGTTGAGTGCCAATATCTCTCTGTGAACATTTTAAAATAAGGTCTTTGTTGCCTTTAGTTGCCTTTGTTGCCTTTAATTAGTGGCAGTCATATGGGTACACAGCTCTTCATGATTTAGAGTGAAAATGTTGAAGATGCTTGGGCAAGTCCTTGTCTCCTAATAAAAAGATAGGAATCATTTGTATTTTATGGCAACACCTTTGCAAAAAAGAACCGGTTTTAATTGACAGGCAGAGGAAGAAAGAAATGAAGTACATTTTTTGCCTTTTGTTATGCACAGGAGAGGGGAGGGAGAGGCAGGAAGGGTTGGGTTCTGAATGGCAAAGAGAGCCAAGGTTGTTCCATTTTCTGCAAAAACCTAAAATCAAGTGCTGAATCAGACACTAAACATTTTATAGACTTTAGCTTATAGTTGTTACCCTTATCCTCAAGGGTGATTAACAACTAACTTCTCTTTATGATACCAGAACAAAATGAAGCAGGCAGGTCATGAGAATATCAGAGTTTATATTGAAACTGGAAAAGCATTGTTTTAATGTAACACTATATTCTCTTAACTGACACCACAAGAAATGTATGAAGATCAGTAAGGAGAATTTGGATGTTATTTTTGAGGCTGAAAGGGTTAATGTCTTGAAGTACATCAACTTTTGTGGTACTTACGCTTCCTTGAGGAAACATTCTGTGCTAATTTTGTCCATGTCCGCTCCAACCGGGTTTCTATTGAATTTCTCAATGCCGAGGGTTTCTAGACCTGTGAAGACATTACATAAGACATATTATGGGAAGCCAGGGTGGCACAGCTAGTGCTTTGCCTCTCACCTCTGTGACACAGATTCGATTCCCAGACTCTGCATCATATGTGCATGAGTTGAGTTTGTTGGTGTCTCGCCCTTGCTCCAAGGGTTTAATTTTCTCCAGTTTTTCTCCCTCCTCAAAAACCAACCCAAATTCCAATTTGACTGAGTATACCGGTAATCTGTGTCTCCGATTAGTACACCCTTTCTAGGGTCAGTTAGAAGACTAGACATGTAAATAAAGTTATTAATATTATGTAATCAGAATGAATTTCTTTGAACATAAAAGATTGTCACTTGTCAGTTTTAGTGTCTCTTCCAATATGTGCAAGTAAAAAACATGTTTATTGTCCAGATTTTAAAAAATAAATAAAAGGTGCAGCCATTTTAATTTTTCTGACATTGAAAAATACGAAATTATAAATAAAAGAAATTGAAGGATATAGCATACAGGAATTCAATTTGAAATAATATCAGAGGTCAGTTACTACATTTTTGTATATGTGCGCATACAGTAGCATAAGCTTTCGAGTTGGCTACTGTTTACATGTAGATTAATAGAAAAGAAGAATATCTGGGTTTATGATCAATATTATATGGAAAAGTGAAACTATAATTATTATAAAATTAAAACTAGAAATAAAAACTAAGAGGATGAATGAGGAGAACAAGAAGAACTAGATAAAAGCGAGATGTTTTATGAGAGTAAGAGTAGCGAAAGAACAATTGAATGAGTTTGAGGATGTTTGGTCGCCATTGTGTGGTGAGCTTTCTTGTCACTTTTTCTAGTGCTTCATGTAGTAAATCCATGATATTTCCCAACCAGTTATTCATGATCAGAATGAATAAAAGAAAAAGGAAGCGGCTTCAAAAAAGGAGACATGCAGGGGTGATAAACTTGGCTTGAACATGATATTTACAGGTTGAATGGAAGACTTCACTTCCCTCCTGGATGATTGAGCCACGTCAGAAACATAAGGGAATTGAAATGTGTAATGCCCATACTTGGCTTAAGTGCCATGCTCTGGATTATTCAACAAATAAAAATTGACCATATATGGAATAACATGGCAGCTGGGTCCTGTGACTAGACTAGACTGTATTATACAAATATGGTACTTATTGTTCACTGAATAATCCAGGGCATGCAGCTGCTGTTTCACAATTCAACTCCCTTATATGTTTCTGGCCACGTATTTAACAAATAAAGAAGCCTTAGCCATGTTTTATACTATCATAAAACACGATGGGCATTTGAGAACATGAGAGAAATGTTAAAGCACAAGCCGAAGGCGCGTGCTTTCAACATTTCTAGAGTGTTCTCAAATGACCAGAGTGTTTTATGATAGTATAAAACATGGATTTAAGGCTTCTTTATCTGTTTTATAATATAGATTTACGCGCACGATGAAAGGAAACCGCCAGTTGAAAACTATATAACACGGCTAACCATGTTATATACTCTGATAAAACATGGCTTCTTAGCCAATCAGAGCGCGCGTACTATCGTATCTATATTATAAATGTACATATTACATCACAAGATTGGCTAAAATTGTTACTGACCACAAATTCAATTATGGTTTGTCTGTCAAATAAATTAGTCTATCTACAAAGTCATGTACGCAACCTTTCTCACGTACCTAACTAAGTTTATATATTAACCCTTGATGGCTAATCCTCCAAGATTCCTTACCTTCATTGTACTGTTCGTAAGTAATATAGCCCTTCCCAGTAACATCTAGCATGCCAAATAATGACCTAATGTTGCTGTCATCAAACAAACAAGGGTAATTTCTTTGAGCTGTCCGTGCATCTCTGAGCTTTTCCAAGTAATGACACGTATAGACTTTAGGATCCTCTATCAAAATAAAACAAATAATACATTATTTAAAATAAAAGCAAACAGTTAGGGTTTTATTATTATTGGCTTAGCTGTTTTATTATACAAATTGGCATTTTCGAGTGCAAATACGAGATAAAACAAGTACAAATATACGAGCGTATTTAACACAACACATGAAAGGTTTTGTAAGAGTACGAGCCAATCAAAATGGGGCTGATTGAGTAAATTAGCCAATCGGCTTTCAGCATGTGAAAACAGATACCCAGCCATATTACACAACTTTCAGTATAACAAATTTATTACCTCTATGTACAATGTATTATGATAAACACAAACAAACTCACATGTTTATTATACTTGTGAACTCTAGCCATAATTTAGCCCTAAAACCTTGTTGTTGACCTGGCTACCTATAGTAGCTAGTCTACCCAATCTAATATTGCAAAAGCATCCCTAGAAGTGTGAAAATGAGTGTTTCATAGTAGAATGTGTGCTTGCTTGCACACATCTACAAAAAGAAATTTATATTAATGTCCACTAGACATTTAGGGGGCTCCAGCCATGGACGTTAGTGTGGGGCATTATAAGACTAAAATATTGGAGCAAAAATATGGCTGTTAAAGAGGGAGGGGGTGGGTTTCTGGAAAACCCGAATAGCGAATAGCGAATAGCGAATAGCGCGAATAGTGGCGAATAGTGGCGAATAGTGGCGAATAGTAAATATAAGTTAAATATTAATACTTACAGAACGTAAGTCCTTCAACGAGTACGAACCTAGACGAACCTGACGAGAGAATCACACTGTCAACACTCGCCATTTTGTTTTCCTCATGTAACTCAGTTCTTTGGATGGGTTACCTGTGGTACTCGAAAGCGAGGCCAATCGATATCGTTAGAAGGCAGCTTTGCCGAAATGTTGGAGAAAATTATAAAACAGCAAACGTTTTCTACATATGTCATCGTGCACCTGACAGACGTAGTTGGGTTTCACCAAAGGCCGCCTTGGAATTCCTCGTGCTGTAGCTATTTCTTTTTAGCTCTTTCTTCTTTTTTGCGCCGAATTTTTTTTTGGATAGCGTATCCTTTCAGCTTGCTTGTTTGTTGCCCATTTCAGACCACGTGACCTTTCCCTTGAGTAAGCATTAAATGCGTTTTTTGTTTCAGTTCTGTATCCCAAGAGGAAATGAACCAATTTCTATAATTGAAAAACAAAGTACTGAATTTAATCCTCTGGAGAAATATCACGTTGTCTGAAATGGGGCAACAAACAGGCAATCTGAAAGGGTCTATTATAATTTCTCAATTTAATAGACCAGTTGCTTCGAGAATTTTTCTCCGGGTCCTCCTGTATTCCTCCCTCCACAAAAACCAACACGCTAAATTCCAATTTCATCTATGGATTAGCCGGGACCTGGCTTTCATGATCAGCCCCTATGGTTGTTTCAGGTCCCGTTATAGAAATTCATTTTTTAAAGGAGTGCAAACATGGCGCGAAATACAGTGTTTGTATGTGAATCCTGTGCCAAATAATTTCAGTAAAATCGAATTTCTGAAATATTCACTGTCTGGTAAAATATTATTTTAAAACTTATTAAAATTTGATGGATGTAGCTGCGCTGGAAAGCGTGCAATTGTGTTTTCAGTTTACCATACATTTGTCTGTAACAACGAGTCAAAGTCCGCTGGAAAATTTACAGAGAAATGTATGGAAAACTGAAAACACGCTATCCGAAAAAAATTATAAAAAGAAATGTCTACAAACTCGAAGCATTCCCAGGCGGTCTTTGGTGATCGCTGGCCTAAACCGGAGGCCACAGGGAACCCAACTAGGTCTGTCAGGTGCACGATGACGTAAGTAGAAAACGTTTACTGTTTTTTTATGTTCTCCAACATTTCGGCAAAGTTGCCTTCTAACGATTTCCGCTTCATGCGCCGTGATTAGCCTCGCTTTCGAGTGCCACAGGTAACCCATCCATGGAACTGAGTTACACGAGGAAAACAAAATGGCGAATGTTGACACTGACTGTGATTCTCCCATCAGGTTCGTCTAGGTTCATACTCGTTGAAGGACTTACGTTCTGTAAGTATTAATCTTTAATTTATATTTACTATTCGCCACTATTCGCGACTATTCGCACTATTTGCGCTATTCGCTATTCGGGTTTTCCAGAAACCCGGAGGGGGTCCCACCAGTTAACATCCAGTGGATGCTAAGTGGTGCACTAAGCATATGTAGACGGTCCTTTAAATTACCGGTATATCAATAAACAAATAGATATCATGTACATGCAGTCCACTCGTTTTTGTTCAGTACGTTGAGGCACCTGAACAAAAGTTATTATGAAAATCCATAGGATATCCACAAATTTATTAATGTTAGGAATAATTCTGCTTGGTGTGAACTCTGATCTGGTTTTACTGTGCTTGTATTATTAATAATATAGTTTTTGTTTGGCATGAGAACGGCACAGTGTGACTAAACCTAAGTTGCATTACATAGAGTCAGTCAGAGTAGTTTCATTAAGCCATTTTTGCACTTTTAATTTCCTCGCCCTCTGTGCGTCATATATTCTCTGATGACAGGACAAATTTTTGAAAAGCATTCCTCTGTGCACAACTTTCTTGCTGTCAGGTTACAAACTTGTTGGTTTTCTTCCATTTGTCATTTGAACAGTTCGCTTTTTGGGCTGAGGGACTCAGTTGAACTCGGACTTAGTCACTCAGAGATTATCTAGCTTCTATCATGATGTCACTTTTTAAAGATATATATTGCTTCATTTTTCCATTGAAGTTTTCTCCTAAACAGTTCCAGGGAAACAGGATCTTGTCGAGTTCGTGGACCAGAACTCGGCAAAACAACCAGTACATTCCCCAATACCATCTGCAAAATCAGGAACACTAATGGAGAACGAGAATGACATGTTTGTTACTGGACTTATACAAGGGGTTCCAGTCACGTTTCTGGTCGATACCGGAGCAAACATAACCATACTCTGACAGGACTCAATCAGGGGGTCCAGGTATAGTGCTTGCAGATGGGAGTTCCTACCGTTCATCTACCTGGGCACATTCTCACTTCAGGTGGGGACAACTGAAGGGGATCATCAGGTATGGATAGCCGATATAGAGCCAGAGAGGATACTAGCTGGTCATGCATACAGGAGGGTCAATACGAGCTTATCTCTGTAGGAGCTGCGGTGGACCACAAACCTGTAACTGTAGCCCCAACATGCTACCATGTAGTGGTCAGTGAAATCACTGTTGTGCCTGGCAGCATATTGGACTTCGATACGACCAATGCTGCCGGGCTGCTGGAACCAACTACCCACCTCATTGAAAATAACCATCTACTTCTGGCAAGGACTCTGATTGAAATGGACAGTTAAATTGTGCCATTACATGTTCTTAACTCCTCAGATCCATGTACAAAGGCACTATATAGCTGCATGGCGTGAGCCTGTTAGTAAAGTTGTCTTCAAGTGGAAGGAGAAGAATGTTAGTATGTGCCATCGCCCAAGCCAGCTTCCAGAGAAAGTCCACACCAATGGTAATGTGGTGGTTCCAGCCTGTTGATATACAGCTCGAAAACCTGGGACCGGAGAAAGAGGAGATAGCTGCCTTGCTGTGTGAATTAATACAGCAACATATTCTCAAGCTGCCCTGGTAGTATTGGAAGAACCGGGATGACTCAGCATCAGATCCAAATGGGGGAATCCAGACCAATTCGACAACAGGCCAGGCATCTGTCAATGCACAAGAGATGGGAAGCCAAGGAACACATTCAGCAAATGCTTGAGAAAGAGTTATAGAACCATCATCCAGTCCATGGGCATCACCGATTGTCCTCGTCAAAAAGAAAGATGGATCGACACGGGTTTGTGTCGATTACCGTAAGCTCATGTAGTGATATTAACCATCAGGGACTAATGTACCCTCTTCCACGGATCGATGACTCGCTTGACGCATTGGCAGGATCGAAGTGGTTCTCCACCTTAGATCTCAGCAGTGGATGTTGGCAAGTTGAGATGTACCCCAGCGACAAAGAGACGAATGTCTGCATTTACAGCAAGGAATTGGCTATACCAATTGAAGGGCCGTGTACAAAGGGAGCGTCAGTGACAATTTCAAAAACAAAAAATTAGAGAAAAACCTGCATTTCCTTTCTCTCTAGTTAAGAGAGCCTTTCAGATGAAAGAGGCGTCCATGACAGCTCAGAACAAGCAAGTAATCAAGCTGTTTCTATAGAAAATACATTTGTTATAATTGTTTATTATTTCGAGGGGTGGGGGTAAGAAGGCTATTTCGAGGAGCGCACGCGCTATTACATTTTAAGTTTTGGCGGGAAAATACTTTCCGTAGATAAAATAAGGCTTTAAGAAGGATTATTTCTCTTTCACCTCAGAAACCAAGCAGGAGACGACACTGAAACGTTGAAGAGCGGAGATTCTAGTGGGAATAACAGACTAACATTTCGAAAGAGTGACTTTGTGTGAAGTGCTGTGTCAAAGGGCACTATTAAGTCGCCGGCTTAACTCATGGTTAAATGAAGAACTGTTTGGCAAATATGTGATTTGTTATCGCTGGAGATTTACACAGTCACATCTTCAGGCGAACTGAACTGTTAATTTTGTCGAGCTAATAAGTTGATTTCGTTAAGTTTCATGGTCTGAGCTTTCCAACTTTAGATAGTCGTATCGGGGCTTACTTGTGTTTTGCCTGAAGATTTCTATAAATATCTTGAGGGAACTCCACGGATGCTTGCTGTCAAAACGTTAATTGTTCTGTACCCATAATTCTTTTCGGGCTATGTTGAGTCCGAAGAGACCCTCTAAATTTCTATAACGAATTACACTTGAACAATAAAATAGGCACCAAACTGGTAAGCAACCTAAAAGCAAAGATGGGATTTCAGCAACCCCAAACGAGACGGCATACGAGCATACCCTAGAATGACATACAACGGTCATACATCGTAGCTCAAGGAGTCAAAACCAACAAAGAGTCGGTTAAACTGGACAATAAGGTAACGCCTGTTTTTAGATGTTACAGAGGCGTCAAAGAAGGGTGCATGTTATCTCCCAGAGACAGAGAAATGATGCGAACAATAATGACATCATCACGGCCGGTAATGAACCACTAAGTTGCCTATTATATGCAGACGATTTAGTTATTACTCGGGCTGCCTGTGGCAGCACCGAGTCTTAAAATGCAAGTCGTTATTTTTTTATTTATTTTTGTTGGGTGTCGCAAAATTTCTGCGCATGCGTTAAAGGTCAAATTCACACCAATCAGATTGCACTGTGCTGATCACGCAACAATCGCCAGGTTAATTTATTTACATAATTTAATACAGTAAAGAAAGATGGCGGAGGACCCGCGAGGAACTTTCTCTCTAATATGGAGTCTCATCTCTCAAATGTAAGCCAGTTTAATGTTTTATTTAACTTCACTCGTGCGAAAGCCTTCCAACAGGCTCAATATATTTCAACTGGCGCTATTGTCGGAGCCGAAGGACCGCGTTTTTTACCCAGATGGCCAGTGATTTTATTATACGACACATACGACGACCTGAAGCCAGTGTAGGGGCCAGGATCCGGAAAGCTAAAATTCGAAGAAATAGATATTGGAATCTATAAGCCATCGGCTCGCTGTGCTGCATTTAAAACATCCGAGGAGAACATCTTATTTTGGGTGAAGGCACTTCAAGATCAATATTATGAGTCTCTTAAAAACTGTCAGAGATTTCAATTTACCGTAAGTTGGATCAGAGAGTATTGAGATCAAGTTATTTCGTTCCAGCGAGGATATTGACCTAGCGGAAACGGTACAAGCTGTCGAAGGATTTTACTTATAATCATCCACGTCTACTTAACAACAGGAATAGTTATGTGCCAAGGCATGGGCAAAGATAGAGTTTCCCAGATTACAGATGAAAGTAGAGAACTTGATGAACGAAGAAACAGAGGTCACGCGCGACATGCTTGATAACATGAACATGTTCAACACTTTATGTTCAGTACTAAGAAAACAAAACAAATTACAGAGCCTGCAAGTTCACAAGTCAATGAAAAACCCCAAGAGCCTGTAGTTTTGGATCAACATATCCTTGAAACTCCAAAAGCAACATACACATGAGTCAAATTCAAACCGGAAGAGACGGAATTCTTTAGATTCTTCACGAGGATAAAAATATTTGTTAGCCCGCAATAAGAACTCTCTCGCTGCTTTAACGACCTTGATTTGTAACATGGAGGCTGACCTAACTGATATGCGTAATTAATTCTTACTCTCGTCACATCAAAACACGAATCAAGAAACCAAACCCAGTCATTTGGAAGACAAATTAGTGCAGCAAGATAATATATACAAGACCGAAATCAAGATGCTGTCATCTCGAATATATTATTGACCTAGAAGTTGAAAATGGCGAGTTGAAAGCGGATATAATAAAGCTGAGATCCGACTTTCAAACTTAAAAAAAAAAATCAAGAATACAAAAAAGAAGACAATGTTCCGAGACTACCCAACCTACTGAAGCTTATCAGTTTGTTCAAGAGCCATATTTCTTACATCACAACCCGATCCCTATTCATCAGAATACATTTTCTGTGCTAAATGACGAGAGTTTACAATCACCTGACCGACAACCCACTACTAAAGAAAGGGACCATGAAGTACGGTAGTACGGTTAATTCTCGGGTTCAAAACAATGAATATATGCCTGCTCAAATGCAGTGTGTTAAACGAATAAGTAGTGTTTAAATTAAAAGGTCAACATACGAGAAAAAGAAAACTATTAAATTACATATATACTAGGGGAGCAGAGAATGAAAGTCACCGCGCTACCGGCCACTCCTAAAGACTGCTAAATTCAGCTAATAATTATTCCCTTTGGTTAATATTAGAGGATTAAGAGGATTTCAAATGAAAGTGTATTTCATCTTCAATCTAATGTGGCCCGAGTGAAAGCCCAGATGGGCTCTTGTTATGCCAAAAAATACAAGTGGTCTACAAAATTACCCAAACAAACTAGAAAGCTTCTGTAATGAATTTGAATTAGATGTGATTTATGATAAAACCAAAGTGCTTTAATACATTGTATTTTTAACAATAATGGCAGAACAATGAACAATTACTGTTTTTACTATAAAAGTAAGGAATTAGAAAACGCAAAAACTTACAAATATCTCCGACTCGGTCTTCACCTTAGCCTGAATTTCAGCCGTCTCCTCTGGTTCGTTCCTCCCGAGAGAGAGGAGGAACCGGGAGGAACGAACCAGAGGAGACGGCTGAAATTCAGCCTATCTTCACCTATGGTAACTTCAGCTTAGGCAAAGAAGAGCTAATAGAGTGCTTTGAAACTTAGAAAGGAAATGTGACGCTTCTTCAGAACAAATATCGCATTAACCATGTCGCTTTTCAACACATTAGTAAAACCTATAATCCTTTATGGAAGCGAAGTATGGGGTGCCGATCAACCATTATTATCAAACAGAAACATTATAGACTGAGACAGTCCATATAAAATTTCGTAAAATGTTACTTGGGGTCGGAACTGAATACACAAGCAAGAACGCATGTCGTGCAGAGCTAGGCCGATCCCCCCTAAGTATGGATGCAAAGTACAGATGTATAAAATTCTAGATCAAGCTTATCGATCCAGACAACGCCCCAAAACTATCTTACCGTATACACCATGAGACCAAAAATTAGAGAAACAAAGAATTATGGAGCAACAAAATCAAAGAAATATTATTTCAGTGGCTACGGAAACCTGTGGTATGACCAAGACAATATTAATCAACAAAAAGTATGGCTCAAGCATGTCAAACAGGGACTAAAAGATAATGAATTCCAACAATTTTAAGCAAAGTACATAATGACAACAGAAAGACCCCAACAGCAGAATAAATTAAGAACATACCGTTTATTAAAGACAACTTATACCTATGAGAATTATATCACAGAAGTCAAAAATCTGAAACATAGAACTGCCCTAATTAACTAGACTAAGAATTAGTAATTAACCACAAATTGGCAATAGAAAAGGGCAGATATACAAGGCCATACAAAAAGCTGCAGAACGAACTTGCTTGAAATGTCAAAACGATATCGAAGACGAAATGCACTTCCTGATATAATGTCCAATGTATAACAATTAAGAGAAGCCTTATTTTCAACAATAGGACAGACCAAAAAATGCTCTGAGACTATGATGGACAAAAACTATTTTTCACAATAATCAACCCATTAAAAACACTACTAAAAGCTGCCATCAGCTACATTGTAAATACGTTTATGACTGTTTCAAAAGAAGAGAAGACATAATAATTTTACAATAATAGATTTTAATCTCGTCATATCTGTAAAATAAATATATGTTAAGGTATCAGTAAAACATTTTTTATGACTTGTTAAAAATATGGTTATGGGTCTGTAATACAATTATCTTTTTATATTAGTGCTATATTCTAATGCACCATCTGCTGTACAAGGAGCTAATAAAAATATCTGTATCTATCTATCTATCATCATGGTTAATGTGGTGTGGCACAACTACAGCAAGGATAATCTAAATAGAATACTGCGACTGCAGAAGAGGGCTGCCAGAGTAATTTTAGATGCTGAACCTCGATCCTCCTCTGTGAAGCTGTTTAACAGACTTAACATTGGATACCATTCTAAGAAGAAGCCAAGATCACTAAATGCGTGTTGGCTTTCAAGCACATGCAGCACACTGTTCCTTCTTACCTAATGAACACACTCCTAATTAACAGTGATGTACACTTAAGGACTACACGATATTCTCACTGATGTTAATTTAATTTAATGTCCTATTTTTAAACATAAGACTGAAGGAGGTAGAATATTTACAGTTTCTACATGTCAGTTATGGAATACTTTATCTATCAATATTAGGAATCAGCAGACTATGAAGTCTTTTAGGAACTGTTTAAGAAATAAGTGTCTTGAAAGCCAGCAGTTTTTAGAACATTTTAATCCATAATTTGTTATTTACGTCTCAGCAGTTATTTTAACTTTTTAATCCATATATTATATGTTGAGTGTTAATCATTTGTCATCTTTTTTGTTGTTGTTGTCAATTTGAACTTATTTAATTGTTTTGCCAATTTCTAATTCAAGCATCATTAGTATATTCTTATCTCAACAACTCTTGTTTTAGCTTCTAGATATTTTATGTCAATATTATATAATTTAGATACATCTCAATTTTTAGATATATTGTAACCTAACTATTGATGGCCACAAGGTTATTAGTGCTATACACTATTTAGTGTTTACCCTCTATATATGAAGGTTTTATTATTATTATCATAACCTTTATTTATCCACCATAAAAAAATACATCAACTAGTTTACAATTAAGTTGGTTTTCATGCAAGCCGTGCATCTACTATAATAATAATAGTAATTATTAATAAGTATTTAAAAAGTAAATACAAATCCTACAATAAATACTAAAAATACTACTAATTAATAATCCTAATATCATTATATTAATATTAATTATTATATTAAAATGTCTCTTCGACTACAACTTTGAATGAATGAGCAGTGTCATCTATGCTAATTAATTTGAAGTTGCCATCTTTGTCTGACCGCCGTTTACTTAACGACCTGACAATGTTTTATAAAATCCAGAACAACTTTGTAAATATCTCTTTTCCACCCAAAGTAACTCTGAACTCTGCTCCAACAAGATGCAATCATAACTTTAAATTTAATCACTTAAACCCTATACTGTAAATCCCTATAAATACTCCTTTTTTGTTCGTACTTTTCCTATATCGAATAATCTACCTGCTACAGCTGTTAATGATCCCTCTGTCAGACAATTTCAGAGATTTTGTAATGTCTAAGTTATTGACAATTTTCTAGTACTTGGGATTGGTTGTACTCTTCCTTGGTGACATGGCAGGGTTGCACGTTTTCTTCTCACTCTGTCATTTTGCTGCTGTGAGGCAATAGGGGTTGGGGTTGGTGTGCATGTTCCCACCGTGGTGCCGCTGAGAGAGTGCAACTGCATGCATGCAGTATCCCATATTGTGGTCAAATGTGAGGGGGTATACAGGATGTACACAGTGTACCCACTTTTGGTCGTATTATAGCAGTGGATCTCTGGGCTTGTGTGGGGTATCTGTCTTGGGGGTGTCGCGGCCATCGATTTTTGTATCTATTTTATAACGGCTATTATAATTGTATTAGTGGTGTTTCTTGTGTGTGTATGGGTAACACTCATGCTGCCCACCATTGCCAGGGTTAACTATGCTATTATGGATAGGTCTGCAAAACGTTTGTACGTGTGTGAATTTACATGAAGTACTTGCCGGAAATCAATTTTTGCATTGTAGTTGAATTTTCACTCAAAATTTTGTCTTCAAAGCATTGAACAGAAAAGCACAATATTCGATTTTTAAGATTGGCTTGATGACTAAACTAATAAAACTCTTTTCTGAAGATTTTTTGAACAGAAACCATTTTAGAACTGCTCCCACGATTTCTACCACTGACTGGACATGGGCACATTTTGAAGACCTGTTGCTATTATGGCAATTATGTCTGATTTAAGATTAAAGCTAAATATTAATAAGTTATGTCCTAGGGGTACCCACTAGGGGCATTATAATAATAATTAGTTTATTCACGCCTCTTGCAGTGTGTACATGTATATACTGAATTACAGGCTGATTACACTTAATAATAAGCTACTGATTATGTGAATAAATACGTACCATATGATATAAGTTAAACAATTTAGATACACTAACTGTACCTTGATATTTACAATGTTGCTAAAACGGTCAGTCGTAGTGGCCAATGGGTAACTGATTTTTCCCGATCTTATCGAGTACTGTGCCGAGGGTAAGTACAAAACACTGACCCCTGGTCCATGGACTCCCTTGTGGACCCGGTCCATGGCCCCCCTATAAATTTTCTCAAATTCTAAAAAAAACAATTTTGCAAAACATCGATCGACATCGCACATTTCATTTTTGTGGTCTTTATTATTGGGAACAGTGAAACTCAATGGTGAACAAACAGCATGACTTTATACCCAAGACTGTCCTCTGTCGACATGTCACTTTGCTTATGGCAGCTCAGTGGAAGAATAACACTTTTCTATTTTTTGGGGGGGCCAAACGTCCTGCCTCGACAAGGACAATGGGAACCTTTTGAAGCTTAGTTTTCCTCTATAATTTATCATGAAAATGTCTAAAACACAATGTATTGCAGACTGTGCAAAATTGCAACTGATGGCTAAAATTACGGCTATCACTGAGTCAAGTCCGATTCAAATGTTGTGCTATCCATGAGCTATATGGTAGCACAGCAAATGTTTGTGGATGCCACAGCAAATTTTTATATATGCAATTCAGCTCAACTCCCATGGCAAGACGGAAATGATTTAATTTACAAGTCTAATTTTACGCCCCTGAAATGCAATGTGCGATGTCTGTCAATGTTTCACAAATTATTATTTTTATAATTTGAGAAAATTTATAGGGGGTCCATGGGGGGGTCCATGGACCGGGTCCACACGGAGTCCATGGACCAGGTCCACAAGGGGTTCCATGGACCAGGGGTCAGTTTTTTGTACTTACCCCTGTGCTGATGAGTTTATTACTCTGTTACCGGTATGTATTGGGGGTAGATGGGATTACCTGGCTTTTTTAAATGCTGCTTATAAATTTCTTACACGCTGCTACTCAACGATCGCCTACAATGAGGATATCTGCCTTATCCAATCTGACCATGGGATGGGGCATTTGAACAACATTTTTGGCCTTGGCGGAGGGGAACTGGCACAACCTCAATTCCAAAAGTTCAAAATTTAATACCCGGGGGAGGGATGTTGATGTTTCGAATTGATCGGTACATTTATAATCGGCTGATTGTGGCGAGTTTGAACCAACAAATGGCAAAGCAAGAGACTACAACACTGAAAAGCGGCAGTTGAAAGGTTTAGGAGATAAATATAATCGTATTTTAAATACTATTATCGAGCTTTCCGCCAAACACCGACTTCCCGCCATTTTGTTTATTTAATATTTTTTAACGATTCCGTGATGCCTTACGCTATAGCTGTCCTTCTCGGCGGGATTGCATGTAAAGGAGGGTTATCTTTTAACCATTCTAGTAGGGTTCCATGTACACAGGACCTTACATAATTTTACAGGATGATCGTGAAACTCGCACAAGTGACAACACACAAAAAAAAACATCAAAACACTAAATAACTGCAAGAATCCGGGAAGAATTAGTTCAATAGAAACGAAGTATATCTCCTTACCTGGCCTCTCATATATTATATGAGACGTTAGATTATCGAAAAGTTCCATTATTCTGTGCTTTTTCAAGTACTGTTGAGCGCTGTTCTCTCTACCCGCCATATTTTCTTCTTCGCTAACTGGTTGCCATGACAAGTAAATTGTTTACGAGTCAACGGTCAACATTCAGCGGTCATGGCTGTACATTCGTATTACTGCCACTAATGTATAAGAGAGAGTTTTTAGCAAAATGGCGGACATTTCTGCCGGAAAAGAGAGAGCTCCGATAACCCTTGATTGCAATGAGGAAGGGGATGTACCGCTAGAATTCCAAGTGAGTGCAACGTGTAATTATTCAGCATAGTGCCAGAGTCTTTTTATTTTGCATGTTACAGAGATTTCTAAGTGAAAGTTTATTTTAATATGACAGCGGGGAGCTCCCGTTGCCATCTTTTCAAAGTTTTAAGAGTGGGAGTTACAATGTAGCTGTTAGGCGCGATATCGACTGACTATCGAATATCGGATAATTATATCTCGATAATATCGGATATATATGAATGATATATATGTCTATTAGATATAATTAGATAAGCCCCATTTACCTTTAGCAGTTTAGGCTTTACTCAAGAGTCAAGTGCTTGATATTCGATATTACATGTATCTAGCCTGGGAAACCAGCCGACTATTATTATCGTTCCCGGCCCCACTCGCGAAAGAGACGTCTGGGAAGTGAGGCATAAAATGCCATACTGATGACGTAGGAGATAGCCGTTTCACGATGCATAAATTAGTTGCAATTCTCAGAAGCCGAATGCGAACAACAGAGTTCTTTTCAAGGAATATAACTACTGTGGCTGCTCGGTTGCTTGGCAGTTGATCACCGTCACGAACAACTCATGAAATTCAAGCCTATTTAACGTGTGCCGGTGCTGTTGTTGGCTCCTTTGCAGACTGAGTTCTTTCAGCGGCTAGTAAAGCGAAATGTCGTACTGTCAAAACATTTACAAGAAAGGTACTGACTACTGTCATAGTTGTTTATAATTTCATATCAGTAAACCTACATACACTGAGCTATCACAAAACACTGGATGAGTTGTTGTTGCGGCGGATAAATCGTTCAGACAGTGAATCTGGGCTATGAATAGACATAATTACATGTAAGTGTGCTATGAATCACGAACCAAGTGTGATATGAATCAATCACCCAAGCAAACGGGCAGCGTCGGTAGTATACCTGAAAATAACCGCTGCATTCTGTAGCTAACCTCTTCGGCTACTGACCTGACAAAAGAGCTGGCTTGAAAAGTGGCCTGCTGTGCTGTGTGTACGTTTTGAAATTATAAACAACTATTATGTTTTGACAGTCGTAGGACAAATTCTCTTGACCGGGCCGAGCTGCTGAAAGAACGAAGCAAGCGAGCTACATTTGTACCAACACACGCTAAATATATAGGCTTGAATTTCATGGTTGTTCATGACGGTGATCCACTGCCAAGCAAACGAGCAGCCTCGGTAGTTACATGTATATTCCTTGAAAAGAACTCTGTTGTTCGCATTCGGCTTCTGAGAATTGCAACTAATTTATGCATCGTGAAACGGCTATCTCCTACGTCATCAGTATGGCATTTTCTGCCTCACTTCCCAGACGTCTCTTTTGCGAGTGGGGAGCGATAAGAGTCGACTGGTTTCCCAGGCTAGATATTATCCGATATTATAGGAAAATCACATGCCTGACGAGGTAATTCCACGTTAAATTGCACGAGAAAACCTTGTCAAAGCGACTCGGGCGATATCGGTTTTTCGAGTGCAATTTAACGTGGAATTACCGAGTCAGGCATGTGATGTTCCTTGAATCGCACAGTCCGATGAATTACTTGAAGATTTAATTACTACTTTTGTTGATATTTTGCTAAGTTATAAATAGCACGCGTAGTCTACATGCAGTGGTGATTCCACTCTGAATCACCACTCCATTTCAGCCAATCAGCATCTGATTTCGCAAATGCACCGTGCGATTCAGCTTTGGCTATGTGATTCTAGAAAAGAAGAAGGACGAAGAACGTCCCACAGGAAGTCCGATCGAGTAACAACGATTTAACTGGAGGAGTACTGGACATGAGCATGGCAATAAACGGTCAGCGGTAATAATATCTGTGATACCAGTTAACGCCTCTTCTACCCTAGATGCCATGCAGAGATTGGGTTATACTCTAAGCCAAAGTTTAGGCGCGAAGGGGCGGGCAGTAGAACCTCGCTTTTTGCGTTAGAGAAGGCAGTAGAACCTCGCTTTTCTTGTTAGAGAGGGCAGTAGAACCTCGCTTTTCGTGTTAGAGAGGGCAGTAGAACCTCCTTTTTGCGTTAGAGAGGGCAGTAGAACCTCGCTTTTTGCATTAGAGAGGCAGTAGAACCTCGCTTTTCACATCAGAGAGACATCTAATGTGATAATATCGAATATCAAGCACTAATTAGATAAGCGCCCTTTATGCACCAGTTATTTAAAATCCCCCCCCCGGCATAGCGGTAGCATTGCGGGGATGTTCACTTCAAATTCACCATTTTTCATTCCCCCGGGAGATGGGGTCAATGCTCGTAGTCACTTCCCTCTCCTACCGGCTCGGGGGACAAGTGGGGGATTCACTTTCCCACCTCATGCTAACTTGACATAAACTTGCATAATTATCACGGAAGACCTCTCGTTCAACCTTCAAGCGGTACAAATAGAGTTAGACTAGACTCTGGAGATGCTTTTCAAAGTTTGGAGGAGAGAACTGAAGAAAGCTGTGGCGGCAGACTTGGTCGAAAGCCTGTTGAGAAAGTGCACCTAAATGAAGAGTGGAGATTAATGGATAGTGAAATCTCCCTCATCCCTAGTTTTTTTCGAATATTTCTCCCTTCCCCCTTAGTGAGTTTTAAACATTTCTCCCTAGAGCATCAATGTAGATCCCATGGGCAATTTTTAATGGCTTTGTATGTTTTAGGGTATTTTCTAGGTTTTCCGACGGTCATCCCTACCTTTTTTATCTTAAAGACTGATAATTAAAAAAATAATTCCACAACAATAATAGCGATACTTACTGCCATGTCATCCATTTTCAATAATGTGCCAACCAGAGATCCATTGGTTCCTGACACAAAGTGGCCTTTTGAAATCATGGTTGGACATTAGCATATAACAATTGAAGGGCTGGGTGCAAAAAGGGCATAAGTATTCTCCTTCAATTTCTTTGTTTTCTAAGGGAGAATTTAGAATGTGATCAGGAGCACACAGCCCTTCAATTGTAATGCTTATCAACACAAAGTATCTCAAGTTATATATATCATATATGTATATCATCAAATGCTTGCCCTTTTATTTATACAATGAATGATTAGTGACTACTCTTGTTTTCTGTTACTAGTACGTTACAGTTTGCACTGCCGGTCCAGGTGTCAACTTAGACACAGGGATCCCATTCTATCCAGGCTGTAGTTGTAAAACTAGAGGGTGTTCTGTTGAGGAACAGTGTTCTTGCCTGATGAAGTATGGACCTTCATATCTTGTAGAAAATGGACAAATTCTTTTATCAAATACTCAATACAGTGGTAAGAATTTTAACTTCAGTCATAAGCTATAAAAACATAAAGTTAGTTACTGCATGTAAATACCTGCATGTACAATGTAGGTCACACTTATTTGGTCAAAATTCAGGGCCAAAGTTGGGGATGCAGCTTATGCGCAGATACAAGCATATTATCACTGGCAGAGCTACTAAAGAAAACACTGACACCCCAGCTGGTCTCTCCGTGAAAATCCAAGATGGTGGACCATGGACTCGATCGAACACATGTGCATATTAGTTCTGTCAGAAAACCTCACTATCTCTTGTACTTAAAAAATGATTTTCCTTGAAGATGTTGGTAGTATACACACAAGAAATGACAAGGATAGTTGTAACCATATTCGAAGTTGTGATAGCAGTTGGCACACCTTGGGATCCAGAGGCTCTCCCCAGGCCTTTTTGTTGTTGTCCACAAAGGAGTGGACACTAGCTAGTCAGAAAGGCTGGAAAAGTCTCTGGTTCACAGCGCTACTTGACTGATTATGCCGTGCCGATCAGATGGAGCTTAAGAAAAATCTAGCACAGAATCTGTACAGTAGTTATAATAAATTAAATTGTTGTGATAAAAGTCTCTTGATTGGTTAACGTTGATGAAACAAACTTGTATAATGTCATTCAGAGTATGAGCAGAAAATATGTTTGCGCATTTAAAATGGTGAGCTGTTAGGAAAGTATTAAAACATTATTAACTGGTGTTTAATGTTGTTTTAGGTGTTAGTCCACCAGTGTTTGAATGCAACACCCTGTGCAGCTGTCCACCCTCTTGTCGCAACCGCCTTGTCCAGGATGGAATTAAAACCAAGCTTCGGGTTTTCAAGACACGAAGCAAAGGATGGGGAGTTAGATCTGTGGATAACATAATAAAGGGACAATTTGTATGCGAGTATGCAGGAGAAATTGTTTCATATGAAGAAGCTAAAAGGAGAACACAAGAAGGAGAAGGTTGCCCGAATTACATCATTACTGTCCGAGAACATATCTATGGTGATAAAGTTTTAAGAACACATGTCGATGCTCACTTCTTTGGCAATGTAGGAAGGTTTGTGAACCATTCATGTGACCCAAATCTTACTATGATTCTTGTTAGAGTAGATTCTTTGATTCCAAAGTTGGCCTTATTTGCTGCAAGAAACATTTGTGCTGGTGGAGAATTGTGTTTTGATTATTCTGGAGGAGCTGCCGGAGAAGAACATTTAGCAGGAACTAATCTTAAATCTAAAGAAACTACAGAAATAAGAGGAGCAAAACATTGTCTATGTAAAGCAGCAAACTGCAGGGGATGTTTACCTTGTGAACCATCTCTATTTTAAATATATTTTAATGAAGACTTTTTAAGATTTAAAAATAAAAATATTGAAATAAATTACAACGTTTACAATGTGCTATTTAATAGCCAATAAGGTTATTGCATATACATGTACAGATAGCTTGTAACTTAAACAGGCCAGTATTAACTCTTTGCCACTTAGTAGTAAAAATTTGCTAGTTCATTTTTTTTCAAGTTAGCAAATTAAAGTAAGAAACCAAACTAGCAATTGAAACATAAAAATGTATCAAATAGGTTTTATATCTTTGCCTTACAGGTATAACTATTTCCAACTTTCAAAACATTGCTATGCTAAATAAATTTCACTAGCAAAATCAATATATCAACTAGCATTCTGCTAATTTGCTTCTGCTAATTTCGACTGCTTGAGAAGTTCAGCAGTACAGTGCTGGATGGCTTTAGGAGTATGGATAAAGCACTGCTGGATTTACGAACATGCCCCTGAACAATAAGTCTAACTTTTTCTTTTTCTCTCTCAAAATATTGTTATTTCTCCAATCATGTGGTATGACAAATTTTACTTCAAGTTAATTATATATTCAATAGAATCTATAATATATTCTATTGAATATCATTAACGTGAATGTATATTTTTCCAAGGTGGTGAAATAGTAAATACTAAGTTGCTTCATTTTTTTAGAGTGATTATCATTATAAACCCATAAAACAGTTATATAATTAGAGTTTAATAGTCAAATAGACACAAAAGAAAACAAAAGAATTTAATAGGGTATAATAGTATGCTATACTCTAGTACATGTATCTATTTCATGGTTTTTTTAAAGTATGTTTTCAGTTAAGAAGTTGAAAATTGTAACAATTGAAGTAAATGATTATTGAAATTTACTTACAGTACCGTGCAAAAAGCCCTTTTTCGTGAAGTGAAATAACCTCTTTTGAAAAGGATATATCCCCTGAAACTTCCCCCAAAAGGGAAATATCCTTTTTTCAGAGGATATATCTCTTTTTCAGGGGATATATCACTTCCCCTGTTGAAATCTTTTTGCACAGTACTGTATTACTGAGGAAAGCATAAATTTATGTGCTCCCTGAAGAAATACCCAAATTCTTTAGTTTTTGTTGAAAAAGTCTGCATTTCCCTTCAATTTCTTTATTCAAAAGTAGCCAAAATCTGGCTGGTATTTAAAGATAATATGCCACTTGACAACCTTTTTCCCTAAAATGGCAAAACAGCATGTTTTCCTCAGTGCTAGCCTGTTGCTTTATTTCAGGCTATATGCCACTCTAAAATATGATTATTTTAGATTCCTCTGAGAAGAATATATTACATAGCTTAATTCTCTGGCTGCTTTATATAATAATAAAATTTATATCAGCCCAGAATTTAGAAAATGCCTCAATTGTCAATCTTGCAAATCTTTATAATTATGGAAAATAGAAAAAAAAAATCAACAAAATTAAGGAAAAGATTATTAGTTTCATATACAGACTTATTAGCCCCAACAAAACATAAACATTTTATAATTAGATGCACATACTACCAAGTGTTGAGAAACGACTTCTATGCTCACTGGAAAACACATTGAAAATATCATCACATTGATGACCAAATTGGCTTATACTTAAGCTAGATACCAAAATTGCAAGAAGAGCAGCCAAATACATCTGATTGCCTTACAATTAGATCCTGCATTATAAGTAACTTCCCACCTGTTTCCACAATAAATTAATGTAATATACGTTACCCTAGACCAAGACTTAGTATTAATCTACTTACAATAGTCATTATTTATTTATTTATTGGATTCAACAGTGGTGTAAACATTAATGTCTACAAAGTGCCAATAAACCTCTTCTGTCATAAAGCTCTCATATAATATATAATAGCTAAATTTTAGCCTGTGCATATACAGCCGCTGTTCACATGCATGTACATTTATGGCCAAATCACTTTTAGGTTCTTCATTTGGCTTTTTTTTTAAGTGTAACCTTTAAACAATGTTTTGGATTCTCTTTCTTAATTTTGAATTGAGTTTTGAATTTCCAATTCGATTTTAGATTTCTGTATTTCGAATTCATATTTTTGTCTCAGTCATTCCAAAATTCTGAGCATCCTCTGATACCCAGGGGTAGTTAGTGAATGACAGGTAAAAAAGGGACTGGGGGGGGGGGGGGGAGACTGGAGAGACTGGAAGGGGAAAGAAGAGCTCTTCTTCCAGCTTCTACTCCTTTTCCTTCTCCCCTCCCCCTCCATCCGATTTTTGCCCATCACTCACTAACTGCCCCTGGGTATCCAAGGTATTCTGAGCAGCTTTTTCATTTTGATTGAAATGGCCTTTGTATCGAAAGTAAAGTGCAAAATAAGAAACTCACTCAGAGTTTGTTCTTTCCAAAGTATCCAGCACTTCTAGCTTGGAATGCAATTGGTGCCAATGTGAAGACTCAGCTGTACCAGAAGTGATTCCAAGTTTGGGGGGGGGGGGGGGGACTCCCATATAAAAGTGACAGGGATCTATCGATGTTCGTCGGAAATTTTAAAAGGAAGCCCCGTAAAAGGTACCAGAACCTTGTCCTGTCGGTGTGGCTCAATACCTAATAGGTGCCAATCCCAAAACACAAAATTAAAATAATGACATTTGATCCAAGTGCAAATGACTGTGACAATACCACATGAAACTAGGCCTGCCAAGAGATCATTAATCAATAAGTAGTTCTTATCTTAATTTGAATACCCTAAAAGGTACCACGATAACCACAACTGTGGCGCCAAACTACCGGTATGCCTTTAAACCCCTTAAGGGTATGATGAGCACTCCCATCAGTGCCATATAGGGAGTCCCCCCTGAGTTCCAAGCATTGACTGTATACACATGGAAGGTAATTTTGTCCATATAGTTCAATAAGCCTTGCTATGATGTCAAGCTCCCAGTTAGAAATTCTTAGTCAGAATACAGTAGACCTTTGGTTTATGGCACAGTACTTTTGAATACCAATATTGAATACTTCACTCACCCAGGCCACTTAGTCGTGGAAATTGCATGCACTTCTTGTGATCATACCCTTCTCAAGGTTTTCATTGACAATCTCTGATAAGGTGGCCATTTCTACTTCAATCGAGCTCGGATTGAGCTAGTTGTTTGGCTCAGCAGTGACTACCGAGCCACTGACTCCATCAATATTATTGTTACTGGCTAACCCAGACCCTCTCAATAATTAATTAATTGCGGCCTCATAATCCGACTGTGCAAAAAGATGAAGGAAATTCAAAATCCAAATGCAAAGTTAAAATTACAGATTACAAAACAAAATCTAAGCAAAAATATTGTAAAAATTAAAGGATCTCCTTTAAAAAAAGCAAAAATTCAAACAATAAAATACAAAAATCAAAATTAATTTTCAAAATTATGAAAGAGAATCCAAACCATTATTTACAGGTTATTCTTTTAAAAACGAAAATTCAAAAACCAAACATATTAAGAAGCTAAAGGTGATTTGGCCATAAACATGGTAAAGGTTAACACTGCAGATCGCTGTAATAACCCTAAAAAATCAGGAGAGCTAGAGCATACGTACTGTACACAGGCTACTAAATTAATATTTTCGAAAACTTTGAAATTAGAAACGTTTTATAATTTATAACCTATCGGAGCTAGCCCAAACCGATGTAACACCTTGTCACAAGGTTTTCCAATAAAAATGGTCTTATCT
Organism: Actinernus sp. WN-2022; assembly: GCA_030867875.1. Taxonomy (NCBI): domain Eukaryota; kingdom Metazoa; phylum Cnidaria; class Anthozoa; order Actiniaria; family Actinernidae; genus Actinernus; species Actinernus sp. WN-2022. The sequence continues at coordinate 21,290,950 of JAOWCC010001751.1, read as the reverse complement.
TGTCTGCCCCAGAGGTAGAATTGGTCAAAGAGATCAGTCAAAACATGCTGGCCCAGATGGGGGACATAAATGAGCTTACATAAGCCGACAAAGGAAAAGTTCCCCCTGCTTTCAGAAATTAAATTTTAATATGCTTGCTGCTAAAATGTACCATTATCCTGTCAGGTAGATCTCCTAGTTAATTAGGAATAACTAGAAACAGATTTCTACCTCAAGCTTCTTTCAATCCTCAACAATGCTGCAAAACCTGTTTCCATGATGTCATCCATATTTTAAACATTGGGGGGGGGGGGGGGGGTGGATTTGATGGGGATCACCTAAAAAAATTAGGGTTCAAGGGGAGGGGTCATCCAAATATAAACATATATGAGTTTATGGAGCCACCCAAAAATAATTGCAAGAGGGGGGGGGGGGGGGGGGGGGGTTACACAATTTTCCAACAACAGGCCCCCCTTCCCATAAAAATGAATGGTCCCTTAAATAGCAAATTTTACATTGGTGTTTATAAGAGATTTGCACTAGTTCCAAAGCCCCAGACTCCATGGTGCCTTTTGTCAAAAGACACTCTAAATCGGACCGTCATTGAAATTTTACACCCTAAAAGGGATGGCCAAACACAGTGGCGGATCCAGGGGTGGTTACGGGGGTGACATGTCACCCCCCCCCCCTTTTGGGCCAAAAACAAATTCTGTATAAGAATTCGTAAAAATAAAATACATTTGTTCAAATTTTGTAAGAAATTTTGCACCAGAAACTGTACCGGTCAAAATAGTCACCCCCTTTTTCAAATCCTGGATCCGCCACTGAAACACCCCTGTCAGGTCAGTAGGGGAGCCTACCCCCTACCCCCACTAAATGTCAAATGCCCCTCAAATACCCGAGGGGGGATGGGAAGGTTTGGAATTTATAGAGACATTGCTTAGGTCAGATGATAGTTTATTGAGATGAGATTGACAAACTGAAAACGCCACACTTACTCATTTCCTTTAAAATATTTTGATAGATCTTTTTACATTTTTCGTTCTTCGTAGCTTGATATTTAAAGGGGAATATACAGAATTTCAAAAGAAAAGAGATCAAGAATATGTACAAAAAGGCGAAATGGAAGAAAAATAAAAAAAATAAAAATTTCGTGCGTTGCGAGCAGGATTTGAACCTGCGCGGGAAGATCCCATTGGATTTCTAGTCCAACGCCTTAACCACTCGGCCATCGCAACTAAGATAACATACGCTGACATTTAATTGGTAGATAATCGAAGAGCCGCCGACGCAGACTAGACCAACACGTGGATGCGCGCAAGCGCAGAACACGAGTTACTGGAGTGGGTCAGTAGCTAATTACTCGGGCTGCCTGTGGCAGCACCGAGTCTTAAAATGCAAGGCTTTTTTTTTTTAATCCATGTCAGACGGCTTCTGCGCATGCGTTAAAGGTCAAATTCGAACCAATCAGATTGCACTGTGCTGGTCACGCAAACAAAGGTTAGATTTCCTCAGGCGCGCTCAGATAAGAAAGTTCAAAGCTCAGACTAGGCGAGACAAGGAGATATCAATTTCAAATAGTCATTGTCAGAAATCTATTCCATCGTGGGCAATTATGCAATACAACCTAAATTTGGGTCAGGTCCATGTTTTACGACAGAATAACCAGAGTCTTTCTACTGGATTCGGAGAGCTCGAGACATTATACAAGTCTGCTAATATGGGGAAAACTGAAACAAAAAATGAACTTTGACGGCAGAAACCCTCATATTTGAGCCAAGCGGAATATTTACATGATCCGCTAAGATTTTTACAAATCTAATTAGTTAAGCAGATGTACGCAGTGTATGCCAACTGAAATGCTGTGCTCGTTTTGTGGTTACGGCTCAGTGGGGCAACTACACGAACAAGAAGCATGAACTGCCAGCAAAGAGAGAGGAATTGATCGGAGACGTTAAATTAATTTCATCTTCAAATTATCTCATGTGGCCCGAGTGAAAGGCCAGATGGGCTCTTTTCTACTTTCAACACACAGTCGCTAAACTGTACGAAATCTCCAAGAATAAATCCCTAATGTCCAAACTAAAGGAAAAAACTGAAAGAGGAAATCATTGTGAGAAATCGACGTACATATGAAGCTATATAAGTTATCATCGACTATATGGGAGTCAAACATCGAGCTGCTATGAAACCGCTTGTGACAGTTTGTTTACGCACTTTCATGACAAACGAACGTTTCTACTTTCGACACAACGGTCGCTAAACTGTACGAAATCTCCAAGGATATATCCCTAATGTCCAAACTAAAGGGAAAAACTGAAAGAGGAAATCATTGTGACCAATCGACATAAATATGAAGCTCCAGAAGTAATTATTGAATACATGAGAACCCATAGAGAAAACCGATAATAATGAACACGGTATTAGTTTCACCGACATTTGTGGCGTAACTGAACTCGCACTACAGCATAGCTTGAAATACTTTACGAAAACTCCCGTTTAAAAATTTCCTGATGCCGAAAGGACCGTAGCATTTAAACAAGATATCCTTCTGACCAATCGACATACATATTAAGCTGTGAAAGTATGTTTCCATTCCATAACAGCCGATAGTGCAAACTAGTAAACTGCCACTAGTAAATTGACCTTGCGTACTTCCGCGAGTACTGAACTTTCTAGCGTCAAATGCATGTGTTACGTTTCCAAACTTTAGGACAAGAAATCTTCCATAGAATGTTCTATTTTTTTTACAGCTGAGAACTGTATTATTAAACATAAGAAATAAAACAATGGTGCCATTTGAAGAATTATATCATGTCAAAAGTGCAAACGAAGAAATATATATCTACGGACGCGAGCAGCTCGATCGTTTCACTTTGGTCAAACTCGGACTGTTTACGACTGGAACCTGTAGTTTTATCGGACCTGCAGACTAAATTGTAAACGTGTGGCCGTGTTCAGGCTAGTAAATCTAGCTAGCTAACCACAGGAGGTAGCGAGCTTCTTTAGTCTGAACAGTTTTTCTGCTCTGGTGATTAGCTAGCTAGTGGTCGGTGGAATACTTTGAAGTTCCAAGCTACCTTAGCGAGGTAGCTTGAATAGAATCTAGCGCGCTAAAAGCCCATCGATGACAGATTTTAGTTATTTTAAGGTTTTGAAATGTACACAAATGTCAAGTCAGTGTTATCATCCGATCTAGCCGACTTCTAGCTCTCGCTACGACCACGTTCACTACTCGCTCCAAGGTAATTTCTCTTACCACGACAACTACCGGGTGTATTGTACGTCAATTGAGCCATCATGGATAACGAGGATCGCCAAACACCAGTCAGTAGCAGTTCGCACAGTTTTAATATTTTGGTTGAAATTTCAATTGAGCACTTTGGCGGTCAATTATTTGCGATTACGAAACACTTGCGCCAAGGGCAGTTATATTTCTATCTTTTAGAGGTCTTTAGAGATAGAAACAAACCAGAAGAGGGAAAAACAAAAAGTAAAACCTACTAAGTTACTAAGTTACTAAGTTACTAGGTCTGAACAGTACTAATTTATTAACTAGCTGCGAGTTGCTGACAGATATCTCAAGACTCTAGCTAGCTGCACGATAGTAGTCTGAACATACATACACACATGAATAAGTAGTGTTTTCAATAAAAGATCAACTACTTTAATTTACATACGAGAAAACAAAAATATTAAATTACATACATGTATATATATACTAGGGGAGCAGAGAATGAAAGTCACCGCGCTACCGGCCACTCGTAAAGACTGCTAATAATTCTTCCCTTTGGTTATTACTAAGAGGATTTCAAATGAAAGTGTATTTCATCTTCAATCTCATGTGGCCCGAGTGAAAGCCCAGATGGGCTCTTGTTTCTTCATCGTTCATATGGTGTGTAGATCGGGGACTCTCCGTTGGCTGTCCGAATAGTGTTCGATATTCCGAAGATATATTTACGGATGTTTATGGTACGCGTCTAAGAATTGAAAGATTTGGTCATGCAGGAGAAGATGTATTGACGGTGCCTTCCTAATGCCAGACACTCCAAACCTGGACAAACATGGTAGTGGGTCCCTATCAATCACTTAGTGGTGATGAAGTAACGATGACGTCATCGGCACGTGAATTTAAGTAAATGCTCATATCTTCCTCATTTCTAATGCCAGACAGTTCAACCTTGGACAGGCATGGTATTGGGTCCCCACAAATCACTTAGTGGTGACGACGTAATGATGACGTCATCGCTCACGTGATTTTAAGTACATGGCCATATTTCCCTCATTTCTAATGCCAGCACGCTCAAACCCGACAGATATGGTTATGGGTTCTTATCAATCACTTAGAGGTGATGACGTCATCGGTCACGTGATATTAAGTATAATGCCAGCCGGCTCAAACCTGGGCAGATATGGTAGTGGGTCCCTATCAAGCACCTAGTGGTAATGACGTAACGATGACGTCATCGGACACGTGATTTTAAGTACATGCCCATATCTCGCTCATATCTAATGCCAGCCAGCTAAAACCTAATCAGACATGGTAGTGGGTTGCTATCAATCACTTAGTGGCGATGACGTAACGATGACGTCATCGATTACGTGTTTTAAGTACATGCCCATATCTCCCTAATTTCCAATGCCAGACAGTTCAAACTTAGACAGGCATAGTATTGCGTCCCAACAAATCACTTAGTGATGATGACGTAATAATGACTCATCGGTCACGTGATTTTAAGTACATGCCTATATCTCCCTCATAACTAATGGCAGACAGTTCAAACCTGGACAGACATGGTAGTGGATTGCTATTAATCACTTAATGGCGATGACGTAACGACGACATCATCCGGCGGTCACGTGATTTTAAGGACATGCCCATATCTCCCTCATTTCTAATGCCAGATAGTTCAAACTTGGATAGGTATGGTATTTTTTCCCCACGATTCACCTAGTGGTGATGACGTAACGATGACGTCATCGGTCACGCGATTTTTAGTATATACCAAAATAGCTCACTGACCATCTACGAGTTGCCCTTAGGGGCCCTATGTTTACAGGAACTAGTTACTCATCATATCGGATATTCGAAGAGGTTGTGAACTCGCATCACCAGAACATTTTGTTATTCAAGCTATGTATCAATTTTGTATCAATGAAGTTATAAACAGCAATGAATTATGAACTCGACGATGGATCGAACTGACTCATAGGTGGATCGAAAGAACTGGATCGAAAGAACTGTGGATCGAAAGAGCTGTGGATCGAATAAACCGTAATTCATGAAAACAAAACATTCCAACTTACAAGCATTTAAGTTAAAATATTATTGTATTGTACTTGACACTTATTAACTAACCGTTGTTTTCGTTGGTGAGACGTAGGTGCTGGATTTTCCCCTCTTGAGTTATTTATTATTCGATCTGTGGATTAGCCGGGACCTTGCTTTGATCAGCCCCCATGGTTGTTTCAGGTCTCGTTAGAAATTCAGAGTTTATTTTTCGGCTAATTTGGTACACCACTTTCATGATCCCAGGTTCCTAACTAGAAGGGTTTTAATAAAGTGTTCCTTAGTTCGGAGCCAGTCGACTGCATTTAATAACAATCCTCGGGTAACGGACAACCCTAAAACGCAGAATGGAGGAATGGCGGAAAATCCTAAAAGGGGAATGGCGGAAAATCCTAAAAGGCGGAATATAGTATTTTTTCTTCTTGTGTTTTAGGCTACTTGTGTTTAATAAAAGAAAAAATACTCGAAAGACTGGGATCGAAGCTGCCACGGTGTGAAAGTTTTCCCAAAAACAAAGTGTCAACAAAAGGCCGTTTAACGATTGCTGCTTCCAAAGCGAATTCCAGCAGGGAAGCAGTAATCATAATTATACCAAGAAACTGCATCCGGAAATTATAGTTCTTGTCAGCCGAATAAAACCATATCCCTGATAAAACACCGAGCATATTAATTTTTAAAAAGCCGCCTTGGAAGATTTTTTAATAGTAATTTTTCTTCCTGTAAATTGTTCTTCTTGATAACTCACTCGTTCGTTGGGCTCACCCATGAGTTATCTAGCTAAACATTGGAAAGACCGGGATCGAAGACCGCACGACTGAACCTAAGCCAAGGACCCGGCTACCACAGTGTAAAGTACGGAAGGGCGCAATTTTTCAGGGCAGCTTGATGCGCTCGCTCAAGATCCAGGTTCGTAAATATTTCTTCAATGTCGTGTCGAGTGATATCGACCCTAAAAATAGGACATGGTACGAGCCCAGTATTGTTTCGACTCACATTTTAACACCTTCCACTTAGAGTCGCTCATTCGCCTGTTCGCGATATGTAAGCGTTATCGGCCTGGAGCCAGGCGGTATTATTACGAATTGAACCCCATCACAAGAATTAAAGAGCACATTGAAATGGATAAGTTTACCGAGTTTGAGAAAGATTGGTTTAATAATGCACTAGTCAATTGAAACCCCGGCCCCCCGACCCCCGGGACATAGTGGGGCATTAACGGGGACATGCATGGCCGTGGAATAACGCACATTTAACGCTGCATTTTTCCGGTGGAACGGGGAAAGTAACGATTTGCAAAATTTGCGGGGATTTTAGCGGTGGTTGTAACGCCAGCCACGACAGAGCGGGACTGGGCCCGAGCATCAACAACGTGTATCAAACATGGCGGAAGCTATGGACACGCAAAAATCGTAGCTAATTTAAATAAGTCCTGGGTGTTTCCATCAGAGGCAGTGTTTATACTGAGTTAAGTCACGAGTAGATCAGGAAGTGTTTATTATTAAACACTTTGTTATTTGCAACAACAAAGCCGGTTTTGTTAAAGTTTGCGTCACGGCAAAATATCAGATTAAGTAATGATTCGTGTAACAAGTACGACACCGAACGGTATTCAGATGGCAAGGCCTGTTAATTTTGTATTGTAAAAATTCTTGAAACATGAAAATCGCCTTAAAGGTTAGGAAGACGTTTAATTTCCTCCAATTTTTCAAACTATTAAAACTACGATTTGCAAATCGTATGTTCGGAACCTTATCAATCGTGCCTGTTTCGTAGCTATTGTTTTTGGCTGTTCCTATTGGTTGGAAGATAATTTGTTCATAAAAATGGAATGAAACTAAGACTTCATACTACTTTTATTTCAGAATAATCATAATTTTCGTAGTCTAAAACACAGACAAATCACATGTGAGGGAGGCTCAATGCCACATAACAATGGATTTTGTCGTACTTTTTACACGGATCATTTAAACGCAGCTGCGTGACATTTCCTTTATATTCTTCTGTCGCATTGTTGTTTTTTGTTGACAGACAACGGTTTCTGATAAACAAGACAATGGTCGAGACTGTAAAAGTGCGGAAAGCATGTATAGTAATAGAAAATATACAGGGGCGGGAAAGGGGGGTTTGCAAAATGATTTTTTTTAAATCTAGAGATTTAAAATTGAATTTACAGTGATTTACAGGAATCATAGTGGGTGTTGCAACCCCCGAAACCCCTCCCCTGGATCCGCTAGTGATGTGCTTCGGAAAATGTATTTTTTTCAAATAATGGAGCAACAGATTGAAGCTTATGTATATTCAATTTCTCAATGCCTCCTCCCAATTGAAAATTCTGAAGCACATGCCGGGGCGATAGGGGCGGGTATTGTAACAGCCAACTGTCCCCGATGGGCGGGGAAAAGGTCAAAATGTAACACTGTATAAATGTTACATTCCCCGCTATGTCCCGGGGGTCGGGGGGCCGGAGTTTCAATTGACTAGTGCATAATGACCCAAGTGATGACCTTTCAAAAATCGAAAAATATTGAGAGAACCGGTGTCTCTTCAAACCATACCGTCTGATAATGTTTCGATATTTATAAAGCTGTCTATTCCGTTTCTATTTACTACACATCCTAAGTCTTACTAGTTATATTTTGCTATCTGGCCTGTAAATGGGTTCATTTCTTATTTAGGTTAATCAGTTAGATTAATTTGTTCATCGGGCAGAATCAGGCGACATTACTTAGTCACGTGACACGATCAAGCGCGCTGGATTTAAATTTCTGCTCCAGCGCACATGCCAAATAACAAAGAAAACTGTCTCAAACTGGTCTATGCCCTGAAAATATTGCCAATTTTGGGGTTTAAAAACTGATATCCACAAAAATGTAAACACGGGATTTTAAAGTAGGGATGTTACGCTGCAATCCACTAATTTGGGGGTAGATTAAGTGGAATCTGCTGCCATTAAATAAAGGCTGAAGTTTGGGTTATTTCAGGTCGAAAACGTATGGAAAGCGTTCTCATTTGCTATTCAGGACTTATTTTCTCACGAAGTCTAATATCATTCAAAATTGTAAAAACGGGAAAATATTATTTTATAACTTATCTGTTATCGAGCGTTCTTTTATCGAAATCCGTTAAATATTTCTGCCATTAAAGTTTAAAAGTATTTCTAGCAGTGAAATTGTCCTTAATGCTTGCATATTAATCGACCTTTCAAAACTCCCGGGAGACCGGCAAGCTATAATAAGCTCCGCCTCCTGGGTTAAAATAGAAGAGACCGAAACAAAGGGGCGGCAGTGGAAAGCTAATTATTCAATCGAGTTGGATAATCATATCAGACCTTGTAAAGTCGAACAAGAAACCATTACTCAAGTCAGTTCCGAACGTCAGGTCAGCTTCCAAGGTTACGAAGGCTTCGCCAGCTGGTAAGTCAGTTTCAGCGGCATCCATCGCATTCAATCCGAAACCGGTGTTTGAGTTAATTGAATCCGTAAACAAGCGTGTGGGGAAACTAGAGGATCTAGCCGGTAAAATGGATAAAGCCGTAGCGCAAGTAGATCTAGAACTAAACGTTTTATGTAAGGAAGTATCGAATACCCAAAATGATATATCAGAGTCGTTGTTTTCACGTTTGAAACATGAGCTCTGCGTCATGAAGGAGTCGCAAGAACGAGCCAGGGGTGAGATAGAGGAACGGCTCAGTAAAGCTGAATCAGAAGTGAAACGTTGGCAGGGCCGGGTAGGATCACTAGTCGAAGAGAAGGGACAGATGGTCAAGAGAATAAAGTTGTTAGAGGATGCTAATGAAAAACTTCAGGGTCAAGTCTCTTTACTCATTAGTACCAAGGAATCTGAAGTTGATATGCAGCCACCCACCGAACCCGAATGTAGCCAACCGGCTGAAGTGCATGAGACGGTGGATTTTGTTGCAGAAGTACCAGTTATCAACACAACTGTCAACATAGAGAATGGGACGACTGTCACCCGAGAAGAGTTTGACTTTGTTTTCCTCTGTGATTCAAACAGAAGATTTGTTAATGTTAATGAGCTATATCCAAAGGGGAAGTCTAAAGTCATCACCTGTGGTACAACAGACAAAGCCGTCGAGATTCTAACTTCGCCGCGATTCGATATTCGCAGTGGAATAATTCTTAACACTGGGGTTAATGACTTAGAACATTTATCGGTTCAGGAGATAGTACAAAAACAGGTAAAAATGGTGAATCTAGCAGTCCAAGCATTTCCGGACAAGAAGATTATAATGTCGAGCATTACACCTAGGTGTGATGATTTAGATAAATCGGTGTTTGCGGTGAACAAAGAGGTGGGTCAACGCATCCAAGGAATGCCGAATGTCATTCTAGTGGATAATGGAAACTTACGGGATAGACAGAATTTTTACGATGTAAAACACCTTAATAAGATTTATGGTGTTCGCATATTAGCTGGGAATATCAAGGCTGGTATAAGAAGAGCGTTGGGTATCTCAGTACGTCCACGACAAGACCGTAGAGTCCGGAGTCGTCAGCAGCCAGCTTATCAGTCACCAGTGCTTCATCCGTCATTTGATAATTCTTTTAATAATACAAGTAATCGCTTACAGCCTGCTCATCCTCGTGAGGCATGGGCTCGACATCCAACTGTCACCGATAGGCCAGAGCAATCTAGCGTTCAGTATGGCGGCCCGGCAATGTCCGAGGTTCAACATCAGATAGTAAATTTAGCTAATATGGTAAAGCAGCTAGTTGCGCCACAACAGCAGGTATTTTATCCCCCAGTGCCACCAGGGTTAGCTTTTTGTAGCCCCCAGTTTGGTCTACCCCCGCAGCAAGCCCGAGTGGCTGTTTAGTGCTATGGGCAATCTCCGTGGTTAATTATTTTCTTTTGCTAGTTATTTTACTTATTTCTTGCTGAACTGCTTTTTGTTATATCTTTTATATATATTTATATATATACATTTTTTTTTTTTTTTTTTTTAGACTGTATAGGGCATTATGTTCTCGTCAAATGCCGGGTAGTTGTAACTTTTTGAGGTTTTGTTCCTGGAATGTTGAAGGTTTATCGGGAAAACTCAATGATTCGGACTTTCTTTCAACAATTGAACAATTTGATTTAATTTCCCTCGTTGAAACGTGGTTACAACCTGATAGTAGTGATATTAATATTGACGGGTTTTGTTCCTTTTCTAAGTGCAGAAAAATGCCGAAGAATGATCGTAGAAATTCCGGTGGTGTGTCTATACTAGTAAAGTCTTCACTTCGTAAAGGTGTAAAATTTCTGGACAATGATAGTTGTGAAGATTTTATTTGGTACAAGTTAGATAGGGTTTTTTTCAACGTCGCACGGGATATATTTGTCTGTACCGCGTATATCCCGCCACAAAACTCCACTAGAGAGCGGAGAATAGACGTGGATTACTTTGAAACTCTTCAGACTAGTATCTACAAATTTTCTCGTTTAGGCGAGGTGATGTTGTGTGGCGACTTCAATGCTAGGATGGGTGATTTGGATGATTTTACTGAGAGTTTTGATATTTTTAATAATATTCCTTTCCCGATTGATAGACGGAATTCGAGAGATGATCACGTGAACGCGTACGGTAGATCATTAGCCGAGCTATGTTGTGGAAATGACTTAATAGCTTTAAATGGAAGCCCTTGATGTCTCATCACTCTACACTAACATTCCACATAATGAAGGGATTAATGCATGTGATCACTTTTTACGTACTCGCCCCCATATAACCATTCCTACTGGCACACTATGTGACCTTATTCGCATGATTCTAACCATGAATAACTTTTCTTTTAACGATAACCACTACCTTCAGATTCACGGCACAGCCATGGGCACTAGAATGGCCCCTACTTTTGCCAATCTGTTTCTTGGTTTTTTCGAAGCCAACGCCCTGGTAAACGCTCCATCTCAACCACATACTTGGCTTCGATATATCGATGATATTTTTATGATCTGGACCGAAGGTCCAGACAACCTAAAAATATTCATCGATTATCTTAATGACATTCACCCTACCATCAAATTCACCAGCTCACACTCTTCTACTAACGTACCTTTCCTTGATGTTAATGTTTCTTTAAACAATGGTAATATCGAGACTGATCTCTATTCTAAACCCACAGATAAGCACCAGCATCTACTTTATTCATCTTGCCATCCACAACATACCAAAAAAGCCATCCCTTTTAGCTTAGCCCTCCGTTTACGACGTATCTGTTCTACTGACGAAGCTTTTAAGCACCGCACTGCTGAGCTTATCACATACCTCATTAAACGAGGCTATAACCGTTCCTTTCTTGCTAGACAAATACAACGCGCTGCCGACATCCCTCACGCTTTTGCTCTACAAACCAAAGACACACACAATTCTAACCGTATACCTTTTGTTATTACTTATAACCCATCACTCCCTCATATTTCTGAAATAATTAAGAAGAACTACAGCCTGCTACACTCCTCTGTCCGCTGCAAGAAAGTCTTTCAACACTTGCCACTTGTAGCCTTCAGACGCACCTCTAACCTCCGTGATTTACTAGTTAAAGCTAAACTCCCTTCTAACTCGACTGATCCTCAGCTCCCACCTGGCTCTTTCCGCTGTGGAAAGAACTGTTCTACTTGCCCCTACATCTGTGACGGACAAACCACTTATACTTTCTTCTCTACCGGTGAAAGACGCTCTATCAGAACTAATTTGACGTGTAACACAAAAAATCTAATCTACATGATTCAATGCAACCGCTGCAATTTACAATACATAGGTGAGACAAAACGACGTCTGAAAGACAGATTTAACGAACATCGACGGACCGTAGACAAGTCTAATAACATATCTAAACCTACTACAGCTGCTGAACATTTTCTCTCGACACCTAATCACACTGCTAATGACATGCAACTAATCCCCATCGAAAAAATGTTCTCTAATAGAGATTCAATTCGTAAGGCCAGAGAAGCTACTCTCATTACACAAGCTAGAACACTCGTACCTTATGGTCTCAACATCCGTGACGAGTCATACTAGCTGGTATATATATAACCTCATTATCTTGTTATTTCTATATTTATAGTGTCAATCATTTGTCATCTATTTCCTGTATTTCGTAACCCATATTTCTAGTTAGTCACGTTCGCCAATGTAATAACATTTCTTCATATTACCTGAAGAAGGCTGGTTTGGCCAGCCGAAATATCGTTATAAACCTCTAAAATTTACGTTGTGTCGGCTTTGCTATTTTTAGTTTTATGTATTCAGCCGATTAGATCAATCACTGATCCAACGTACACCAGCAGGATCGTCGTCCTCGGTTGCTTGCATTCTATTTGTTAAATGGAAGATCTAAAGGGGATTTCCTTGGTCAATTCACTTGCTTCACTTACAACGGTGCCAGTGTAGTAGATTATGCTATTGTCTCTCATTATCTTTTCTCGTTAATTACTCATTTTTCAGTTTCGACAGTTACGGAATTTTCTCATCACTCTTTCTTATCATTTGCTATGAAAACTAAAATTCCAGAGGGATCTGTTAGTCAATTAGAATTAACACCCCATCCTATGGCTTTCCGGTGGAATGAGAACCTTAAAGAAGCATTACACGATGCTATTAGTTCTGAGAATGTTCTTAATGATATGGAAGGTGTGTTTTCGTCTCTGAGTGTTAGTAGTGTCGATGTTGACGTTGATTCTACAATTGGTAATTTTACGGGAGTGATTCTAAACGCGGCCAAAAAAGTAATTCCATTTAGGAGGAAGAGAGCTGGTAATTTTAAAACGAGAACAGTGCAAAAGCAAAGATGGTTTGACAAGAGTTGTCATGACCTTAAAAAAGAATTGCGAAATGTAGCCAAGTTGCTTTCGAAATATCCTAATGACCCCTTCTTAAGACACAATTTTTTTGCTACGAAAAAAGAGTATAAAAAACTGACAAAGAAGTTAAAGAGAAAGTTTCATAGCGATCTTTTGGATAAAATTAAAGACGCAGCAGATTCTAATCCTAAAGAGTTTTGGAATCTGGTAAATTCAATTAAATCGAATAATACTGCTGGAGGTACAAGTAATGTTTCTCCTGTAGAATGGTTTAATTATTTCTGCAATCTCAACAAAGTAAATTTTTCTTCTGAAAATACCAGTAGCGAAGCTCGTATTGTGAAAGATTATAATTTTTGGGCCGTCAAGAGTGATGAAATTCTTGATGAGCCTGTGACTTTGGAGGAAATTTGTGAATTGTCAAAAAAACTTAAAAACAAGAAGGCTAGTGCTGGTGACTCGTTGACAAACGAAATAATTAAGATTTCAATTGGCGTTTTGGGTCCATATTTTGTGAAACTTTTTAATATCGTGTTATCCTGTGGAGTGTTCCCGCGTGTTTGGTCGGAAGGCCTTATCGTGCCGCTCCATAAGTCAGGAGACAAAGCGGATCCCGGTAATTACCGAGGCATTTGCATTGGTAGTTGTTTAGGAAAATTTTTCACTTTGATTCTCAATTCACGTTTGAACTCTTTCTTAAACGAAAACCACATTTTAAATAAGTACCAGATTGGTTTTAGACATGGTTTTCGAACGTCTGATCATTTGTTAGTACTAAAAACGCTGATCGATTACTATAAGTCGAAACGTAATCCGTTGTTTGCTTGTTTTGTTGATTTCAGGAAAGCTTATGATAGTGTTTGGAGGGAAGGGCTGTTTTTTAAATTGATTAGATATGGATGCAGTAGAAAATTTGTTGGTATTCTTTTAAGTATGTACTCTTCGGTTAAGTCAGCGGTAAAGCTTGAACAGGGTATTACTCCTTATTTTCAGTCATTTGTTGGTGTAAAACAAGGGTGCAATCTTAGTCCGACATTATTCAATATTTTTATTAATGATATACCTAGTATATTCTCTTCTTCGTGTGATCCGGTGAGGCTAGGTGATTCTAGACTAAACTGCCTTCTTTATGCCGATGATTTAGTATTGTTGTCGGAATCAGAATCTGGGTTACAAAATTGTCTTCGAAAGCTAAAGGCCTATTCTAGAAAATGGAAACTAAAAGTAAATTTGAAAAAATCTAAAGTATTGATTTTCGGAACGCAGTCTCAAAGACGATTATATGCAACATCTAAGTGGTTTTTTGGTGATGACCAACTGGAATGTGTAGACGAGTATATGTACTTGGGCTTAACCTTTCACTTTTCGGGGAATTTTAAGATTGCTATGAAATCTCTATACAATAAGGCTTTACGCGCTTACCATGGTATGATGAGAAATCTTTCAAATGTGGAGAATGTTCCAGTTAAAGTGTTACTAAAATTGTTCTCTTCTCTCGTTTCCCCGGTTTTGTTGTACGGCTGTGAGATTTGGGGTGTGAATTTGCTGGGGAGAATACCCTCTTTCGGCGTGTTTAAATCAAAAATATTCAAGGTGATAAATGATATGGAAAAACTTCAGTTGAAGTTTTTAAAACGTATTTTGGGAGTTCATTCCAAAACTACCAACTTGGCGGTGTATGGTGAATTAGGAAGAGTACCCTTGATTGTACAAGTTTCTACCCTGGTGGCGAAGTTTTGGTTTCGTATTAAGGATGCGTCTTATCAAAACACTCTCGTCGGTTTAGCTGCGAGAGTTTGTATCTGTTCTAATCAACAGTCAGTCGTTTTTACCAATTACTTGTTACGTATGTGTGAGTTAAAATCGTTACATGAGTTCAACGTTTCGAATAAACAATTACCTAATTTAGGCAGATATTTAAGAACAAAATTATATAATCTATTTTCTCTTTACTGGAGGGAACACACTCAACAAAGTCGATCAGGTGGTAAATTGCGTACTCTCAGTAAAGTTAAGATCAATTTCGGTTTTGAGAGATACCTTACCGATGCAAATGTTAAGTGTCGTCAAGCTGTAACCAGGTTACGACTGTCAGCACATCGACTTCCTGTTGAGTCTGGTCGCTACAGCAATATACAATACGATGATCGTAAGTGCACACTATGCAATTCGAATGAAATTGGTGATGAATATCATATTTTAATGTCGTGCGTTCATGGGAAAATTGAACAAGTTAGAAGTTTATTTATGAACGATTTATACAATATCAACAGTTCGTTTGCTATGCTTGATCCAAAAGAGCTATTTTTATATATTTTTAGTATGCATGACGATTCTATTGTGAAACTGGTTTTAAGATATTGTAAGGAGGTATTGGATTTATTTAATAATTGTAATAATACTTGATTTACTATATTTGAATTTAATATTCAGATCGTACTTTCATATATATATATTTTTAAATATATTGATGTATATGAATTTGTATCCTAATGTGCCAAAGTTGGTGTTTAATGGATTAAAGATTATTATTATCAGAGGTAAGCGCCTGGCTTTTGAATTTGACAAAACTGCAATAACAAATGCCAAAGAACTACATCAAAAAGTAAAGACGCATCAAGAGAAACTTTGCATTCGAATTTTATTCTCTATATCACTGTTAGCGTTGTAATTAGAATTACGATCTGATATAAAAAGGAAAATATTTTCACCGATCACGGACTTTTTATTTATTACTCTTTCTACACCAGCGTTATTTGTCTTACGCGGTTTGTAGCGTAGTGAATCCTACAGAATACAAACTATACTTTCTTCAGGAAAACTCGAAATCATCCCGATTCTTGAAAAATAACAATCCTGGATTCTGTAAGCGTTTTCACTAGAAGAAAATACCGGGCACTTATGAAACGATTTTGACAAGAAATTTCGGCCCGAATTTTGTATTTATCGCGCTGAGTTATAGATTTTTGCTTGCCTTCACCAATTCTTAAAATTCGTTAGAAAGCTCGAGACTACACAAATCTGGGATACACCACACCGCTAAACACTAGAAAACTATATCGGAATTCACGTTCCCACTTCCAATCCCGGATTCGTTTTTATCGCGCATTCATCGAAAAGTATCCATGTGTTAGGACTAGCTTCTGATCAGTATTATAGTTAAGCGGCACTTTGCCTTTGGTATAAAACCAACGCGCTTTGTGAAATGACAAAACTTCAACGAAGAAAACAAGTTCAGAAATCAAGAGCGCATCACAAGCGATTAAACAGACGGATTGTTTATGTCTTAAGCTTTAAAACGAGACCTTTCCCACAATACAATACAATACAATAACCTTTATTTCGACTCGAATTTAAGGTAGCACAGGGTGCTAATATCTTCGAGAGAGAAAATAATAACAATAATAAATATATGTATAAAATAGAATAGAGTAAAATAATTTACAATTTGTATCGAATGCTATAATAAAAATACCATTAATTATATGAATCTATCATTAACTATCTACAGAAAGAACAGCAGTCAGTATCAAATTCAAGGTCGCTGATAGCAGATCTGAAAGCCCTAACAGTAGGAAGTGTCCTGATAGTGTTAGGGAGGGAGTTCCATAGCTTACTACCATAGTAAGAAACAGAGTGCAAACCATATGTAGTAGTATTAACATGAGGAATAGTAAGGGAGTGTACTCCACGTAACTTAATACTACAAGTTCTATAGGTAAAAAGATTACTGATATATTCAGGAGCTAGCCTGTGTAAGGACTTATATACAAGTGTTAAGATATTATGTATTCTCATATTATATAAGGATGGATGTCCTATGCGTTTAAGTAACTGCGTATATGTACTGTCGCGGTCATTATAGACGAAACGCAAGCTACGTTCATTAAGTTTTTCCAGTTTCTTCGAGTTGCGTTGCCCGCAGTGGTGCCATACTATTGAGCAGTAATTTAGATGTGGTAATAAGTAGGCATTGTATAACTTAACCTTAGTGTCGGTATCGATTAACCTCTTATGCCTTTGCATGACCTGTGTTTGACAACTGACTCTGCGCGTGATATCAGCCACATGCTTTGTAAAATTAAGGTCTTTATCTAAGGTTACACCGAGCAATTTGATCCCATCAACCATGTTGATCTCACCACTGTCAAGGCAGTAGGCTGGCTTATCCGCAGTGTTTCCCAGCCACATGCTAAGACATTTATCCGAATTGACTACAAATCCGTTGGAACTGAACCACCGACAGATAGTGAGGAGATCAGCATGCATGTTCTGATGGATCAGAGAAGGATCATTGCCAATAGAAAATATCTGAGTATCGTCGGCGTAAGTGCTGACTTTAGACTCAAGCTGAGTAAATAGGAGGTCGTTAAGAAAAATATTAAAGAGAAGCGGGCCCAATACTGATCCTTGAGGTATTCCTCTGGTAAGTGGATGCCAATCTGAGAAACAATCTCCTAATCTAACTCTTTGAAGTCGATCAGTGAAATAATTTTCTATAAGTGAACAGCTGCTGTTGGAGATACCATAGGCTTTAAGCTTGGCTAGCATTAGCTTATGTGGTATGCTGTCAAATGCTTTAGACAGGTCGATTCCAATAATGGATGCTAATTGTCGTTTGTCTAGACCACATCTAAACTCTTCCAGTATGTTAACTAGAGTGGCCTCACAGCTATAATTTTTGCGATAAGCTGATAAAAATTGAGATAACTTGTCAAGAAAATATGAATAAAGCTGAGAGGCAAGGATACGCTCAAATACATTGTTAAAAGCTACTAGGACAGTAATAGGTCTATAATTAGTTTTGGAATATTCTATACCCTTCTTGAATACAGGTGTCACCTGTCCAAGTTTCCAGCAGTTAGGTATGATGTTAGAGGAGATAGAATAATTAAATAAATTAGATAAAGGTCTAGCGATAACATTGATACTGTCCTTAATAAGCCGTGTAGGAATATCATCGCAGCCAGTAGCCTTGGATGAAGACAGTGAAAGGACAATATCTGTCTGGCCTAGAAGCGAACTGTTCAGAGAAATTATTTTCGGCTTTACTGATTGAACTCGAGTTGCGATTCTTTTACTGATATCTAGACTTCTAAGTGGTCAGATAAGCTTCAATTATATCTTATTTTAAAGCTACAAAAGTACATACATCTGATTCTAAACCTTTAGGTCAGTGATGCGAACTTCTGAATATGATCGTTATTTTATGTTTAGTAAAGTGCTGTGATCTGAACCAACTCGTATTTTGACTTTAAAGCTACAAAATTACAGAACTGTTTCCACGCAGTTTTATGATGCGCTCTCAAAGTGAGTGATCATGACTTTTCGTGTTTAAGAAAGCGCTTTGGTCAAGAGTTAAAAAAACTTTTATAGCTTGTATGGAGTTTGAAATCTTTCGCTTGGATAGCTCGTGCGAACAATGCCGAGGTTCACTTTTATTTAACTAGTTTCACAAATATGGCACTAAAATAAAGATTGCTGAATTTGACTTAGGCTTTTCGAATAAGCTCTAAATAGAGACATTATACTCCATTTTAATTTTGACATGAGTCAAACCTCGAACGCAAACGAAATAGGTTTGGAACTCTTCGCGCGATAAAACTTATAACCCAAGTAGCCACGGCAAACTGATTTTGCGGTGATCTTTTACTGTAACCGAGTTTACCTATTTATCCAAGGTCTATTGAAATCTCTTAAAGAGCTTTGGGATTTCAGTTAGTCCCATGACAAGATAGATGACAGTGATTGACAGGCCCAAGAGCAAGTATGGGAATGAGATATTCCCAGAAGGATTCCCTAGCAGCCAATCACAAGCGCTTTGCTGAATATCTAATAAGGCGTATCATAATTATTCATATCTCACGGACGCGAGTAAATGTCGCCTAAAACAATGGGATTCTACCCGATGTAAACTCAACCCAGTCCTTACGCTTGATTCCTCACAGACCAAACTCATTCATTAGAAGGTTGAGGTGTACCGGTAAAGACGCGCTTATTCGAGGGGGCGCTTATTCGGGAGGGGGCGCTTATTCGGGAGGGGGCGCTTATTTCATTTTTGAAAGATTTGAAAGAGAGATCCGCCGATTGAAAGAACTTTGCGCACACATGGAAATCAAAGTATAAACACTAAGAAACACTAAGAAAACGACCGCAGGAACTTGGTTCTCAGAGAGAGGCAAGGATCCGATATTCCCAGGAACTGGAGCTAAGATTTGAGCCATTCTTAACCATTATTTTGCCGAAACCAAAGGTTTCTTCGACTGAAATAACAAGATGTCCAGTTATTCTGTGGTGGAAAGTATGATCATATTTCACCTGTTCTTCAGCGTCTCCACTGGCTACCCGTAGAAAAACGAGTAACTTATAAGATATTACTTCTTACCGACATATAAAGCTATAAATAATCTGGCTCCTACCTACATTCGTAATATGGTAGAGTACTATACTCCTCCTCGTAATCTTAGGTCTGCCAATAAGTTCCTTCTGAAGCTATTAAGGTTCCTACAGTCAATTTAAAGAGCTATGGAGAAAGAGCTTTTTCCGTTATTGCGCCAAAACTGTGGAATTTGTTGCCACTTACTATAAAGTTATGCCCCTCCGTGGGAGTCTTCAAAGCTAAGTTAAAAGCATATTTATTTAAGGCAAGTTTTTATTAGTTTAGTTATTGCTTAGATCGTAAGATTTTATAGTTCTTGCCGTAAATTAACTTGCCTGTTTTCCAGCTATGTAAAGCGCCTTTAGACGTTTAGGATTAAGGCGCTATATAAATGAATCTATGAATCGGCTGAATCTAATAGATGGTAGCATACATACTACATAAAATATAATAATGACCGCTACCTTAAAATATGAATCTATGAATCGGCTGAATCTAGTAGATGGTAGCATACATACTACATAAAATATAATAATGGTCGCTACCTTAAAATATTTTGTTGTTGTAAATAGGTGGGTAAATATTGCATATATCTGTGGCTTCCCCCAGGAGTCGACCCCTGGGAACCCAGGGGCGTTTGTCAGATGTCTGTTGCCCGTCGGTCAGGGGTAAAAGCTCACTTTGGTTACATGCACGGCAGGAGCTTGTGTACTAATGTGCTGTCAGATCTCACACTACCCTGGGTACCAGAGTCTCCAAGCTCCACTCGTTTACTTTCCTCCTCGAGCGAAGCGAGTTTGGTTTGGCGGTTTGGTTTAGAAGAGGAAAGTAAACGAGTGGAGCTTGGAGACTCTGGTACCCAGGGTAATCTCACACTGGTACTGGCTTTGTTGTTTGATGCAATTGCACTTCAAGCGCCTAGGCGGCTATATAAATTGCCAAGATTTTGAAATGGTTTTACTGAGTTTCCATGGTTGAAAAGATCTTCGATATTATATACAAAGCTATGACAGGAGTGAAAATATGTTTGCTAAGATATTATTTCAGCAGCATTTTGAGATTTTGTGCATCTTAATTTATCCTGTTTCTTGTCCCTTGAGTAATGCTGAAATAGCCCAAGAGGAAATGTACCAATTTCTATATTGGAAAACAAAGCACTGAATCCTCTGGAGAACTATCACATGGTCTGAAATGGGGCAACAAACAGGCAAGCACAAACCATGTATGACACTGTCAAAAATAATATGCTAGAACTCCATAAACTAAATGTATTGACATATTCCTGGGTGGCCCGAGTTTAGGCCACTCAGGGCCTCTTCTTCAGTATAGACGACACTTCTGAGAGAAAACAGACCTATATTATCACTTAATTTATGTGAATTACAATGACATACGTCATGCATACTTGTCATTTGGACTTGTTATTGGTTCATCTTATGTACATTGTAATTAGTCTAACAGGTTACATTACCGAAGTCACGTTTGGAACCGGTAAAAGTTTTTTTCGCTCCGCTGCGAAAAAAATAATAAACATCTGGCTGTTGGTACCCATCGTAAGTGAAAGAAAATGCATCCGAATCAAGCTCTGGATATTTCATGGATTAAAACCCACGTCCGTCCATGCTGCATGTATGTTGCATGTATGTTGCGTGTACTGGCAAGCGCGATTGCGCGAAGAGAACGAATAATTCCAATGCCTGCCTTACTAGCGGCGGCTTTTCAAAATTAATATGCTCGGTGTCAGTTATCAGGGAGATGGTTTTATTCGGCTGACAAGAACTATAATTTCCGGATGCAGTTTCTTGGTTTATGATCACCGCTTCCCTGCTGGAATTCGCTTTAGAAGCAGCCATCGTTAAACGGCCTTTTGTTGACACAGAAAACACAAGAAGAAAAAATACTATATTCCTCCTTTTAGGATTTTCTGCCATTCAGCCTTTCCGCCATTCAGCCTTTTAGGATTTTCCGCCATTCTTCCTTTTAGGATTTTCCGGCTTCTGCCTTTTAGGATTTCCCGCCATTCCATATTTTAGGATTTTCCGCCATTCCTCCGTTCCTCGTTTTAGGGTCTCCGTTTGAAGCTAGCCAATAGCGCTGCGCACAGTTTCTAAAAATAGATTGTCGTGCACGAGACCCCCCGCAAGGGCCAGACAAACAAACGCTGCTGTTTACAGTATTTCAGTGTGTTCGAGAGTCTTGTTCAAACATATTCGTATTTTTTTCGATCAAAAAAAGAAGCAATACCTTAAATAAGATTCCCAGTCATATCAGTAATGGTGAATACTAAGCAATGTTGCTGCGGGAGATGTAAGATTGACTCTAGATGTGAAAAAACCTTGATAAATCGCTCAGAGATATCTCTCTCAGAGATGTATATAGAGCCATTAGAGGTTTTTCATCTTTTCTTGGCCCTTTTCGATGGAGCTTTTCCGTTCCAAAACCTTCACAGGGAATGCAGTGAGAAATGTCATCGCTGGATAAATGTTTGTACAGGAGACCTCAAAAGCACACAACAACGAGACAGGTACAATGAAACGCAAGCGGGAGTTTAAACATAGCGAGAAGAGTCCGAGAAGGAACAAAAGTTCAACCAAGTTTACTCGAATTTATGGATTCTAATTCTACAATGCTACATCTACAATGCTTTCAATGATATATTTTATTAACACAACTGAAGTTTTAAAATTTCTTTTGGAGCTATCGCGCGATTTGAAAACTCGACAAATGCAAAAAATAATATGACTTGACAGAGCACATCAACTAAGCAAGACTGCCGAATTTTAAGGTGCCATATTTTTTTCTTACAAAGTTATAAATTTTCAAACAAAAATATTACAGAGAAATGTATGGTCGTGGTCACATTCGTCTGTATCAAAAATTGTCGAACCATAAATTGTTAGCTCGTAACTTTGTCTGTACAGTCTGTAGCCTGCTTTCAGGCGGTGGATGGTGTTTTTTCGCGCAGCAAACGGATCATCGAAGCGGCCGCCATATTGGCCGAGCGTGATGAAACTTGGGATCGATATGGCGAGATTCGATAACCGTTTGCTGCGCGAAAAACACACCATCCACCGCCTGAAAGCAGGCTATACAGTCTGAATCTAAAATATCTGCTCAAAATCAATATCTGCTTAATATCTGCACAGTTGGTAATATTCACTGTCTGTAAACTTTAGATACCACCAGGTAAAAGATTGGCTTGCACCCACGTGACTTCCGCCTTGACACGTGATGCCGTCCGTGATACCATAATTGTCAACAAACACAGAGTGTGAGCACGAGTTTTCTATATTTCGGCGAGGTTTATGGCTATTAGAAATGGTTTTGTGCTTGATTGTTGGCTGTTCCACCAAAAGTGGTCGACATAAAAACGTTTCCTTGTTTCGAGTGCCGTCAGTTATGGAAAACAGCTATCAGTCGGGAAGATATCACGGACAAGATTACTGATAATGACCGAGTTTGTGATCGGCATTTTGTGTCAAAAATTGATCTCGCTCACAGGAGCGTAAGGCACTTCGCTAACGTATTTAGTGGGGAGAAGCCAGGAACATTTAACGTGTGTACTCGCGAGTTTGCCGTTAATGCGGATCCAAGCTTCCACGTAGAAGAGAACGCTCGTGGCATGAGAACATACTTCAGCAAGTCCAGCTTTGCATCCTAAGCAATGTGCGGCTAGTCTTTCGTATAACGGGGACCCAATTTGTTCTATATTAACTATGCCGTTCTATATTAACTACGCCAATGCGGTATCCCGATTATACAGAACTTGTTGTATATTGTAAGTTATCCCAGTGAAACAGAGGCACAGAGGAACACTAGGCACAGAGGAACACTAGGCACAGAGGAACACTAGGCACAGTGGAACAGAGGCACAGTGGAACAGAGGCACAGTGACACAGTGGAACAGTGGAACAGTGACACAGTGGAACAGTGGAACAGAGGCACAGTGGAACAGTGGCACAGTGACACAGTAACACAGTGGAACAGAGGCACAGTGGCACAGTGGCACAGTGGAACAGAGGCACAGTGGAACAGAGGCACAGTGGAACAGTGACACAGTGGAACAGTGGCACAGTGGAACAGTGACACAGTGGCACAGTGACACAGTGGCACAGTGACACAGTGGAACAGAGGCACAGTGGAGCAGAGGCACAGTGGAACAGAGGCACAGTGGAACAGAGGCACAGTGGCACAGTGGAACAGAGGCACAGTGGAACAGCGGCACAGTGGAACAGTGGAACAGTGGAACAGTGACACAGTGGAACAGTCACCTATAATTGCATGATCGTCAATAATAGAACACACGAGTGACCGCTAGTATATCCACGAGTCACGAGTATCTTTAACATTTAAAATATAGCCCGCAGTTTCTTGTAAGCCCCTTTCTCCAATACACTCATCTCCCCTGTAACGTATTTTAAATTTGAATCAGAGTATTTACGGTTTGTTAGCGGAGTGTATTCGGCCCGTAATTTTTGAGATCAAAATGCCGTATTGGACTTATCATGCAGGCCTCTAAAGAGATTTTGGCTCCAAGACTCCGAGATGAAGGATTTGCATCATCAGCATCGGTTTCTGCTTAGTTCACAAGCGTATACCTTCGACATTCAATTGTGTCCGCTGCATCAACCGTCCCATTAATATCCTAAGTACATTGTGAGAATGGAAATCAAGATTTGTGATAAGTGGTTTTATTTTATTCTCTTTGAAAAGTTTATATTGCGCGACTCCACCGAATACGAAATATATTTTCTCCCAACTATAGCCGACAATATAATACGGTATGTAGCCGTGATATTTTAGTCTAACACCATTTTTTAAAACAAAATAATTCAGTAAAACATTTTCTTAACCATTCGTTTGGTAAAATTTTTGGAACTTTACTGGCTTACACTGACCGTTTGCATGAAGAGGAGTAATATTTTTCGTAGGATAATGAAAGCGACAAGGTCAAAAATATTCCATAAACGGGATTTCAGAAACGGTAATTTCGGTAATAAAAGTGATCAAAATCATCATCATCAACACTATAATCGTCATCACAAACTCAAAGCTATTGATATTTTCAGAAAATTAGTCGTGTTAACACGAACGGGATCTTCCTTGCTATTAAAGACCCTTTTCGTGTTAACACGCATATGCATCTGTGTGACATGTCCGCTCAATTGCGTTCGGCTCATGTAAAGCAACGTTTGAAGTGGGGCTTAGCAAACACGAAATGCGGTGGTTGGCAAAAGTAATTTCACAATAATCTCTTGGATTCTGTCTTTCTAAATTTTCCAGGACTGCTTCTTTTTACGCTGAACACTGGCGTAGGAAAAAAATACCATGCAATCTTCTTTGTAGCCCATAAAATGGATAGAAAATTCACAACTTTTAAGCGGGCCTTCCTCATAACCAGATGCAACCGAGTCGGAGTCTGATAGAAATCTGATTTTTAACTCACAGGTTTGGTACATATTCCATATCTTCAAAAATCGGACAGCTGCCTTAAAAACGAAATGTTGCTGGTAATAACGTTTCATCTCTCTTGAAACTTTGCAAATACGTATGACCAAATTGGGGTTAGGTGCACTTTAAGAGCGTTTCGATCTTCCGAGATGGTTTCATATCTTTGTCAGCCCATTCGTGTTCAAAGCGTAATATGCCAATCACCAATGTGGCTTGTATCATATACCTTGAAACAACAATGTTCAATATTGAACTAAAGAAACTGCCGAAAGAGGACTGTGAAACACAGGGATATAAAATATATTAAGGAAAATACTTCAGAGACTTCGTTGCATAAAGAAAAAAGCTACATTTTTGACTATTGCCTTCAGTTGCTGACGGCAGCATCTAAGCTCAAATTATCAAAGAGGTTGACGATCAGAAATAGGCACAGTCAGCGGTAAAATGGCTGAAATGGTAAGACTGGGCAGGATTGCCCAAACTGAGTTATAATCAAATATCGTGGTTCGTAGTTTTTTAACAAAGTTCAACTTGTTTTTTAAACGATGCTGTCATGATAGCTGCATCGTGATTGTGAGCTGCAAGAGCTTTCTTAATCTGCTCAACAGTTTTTATTCGCAGTTCTAATGGCACAGGATCTAATGTGTTATTGATGTACTGGACAGAATTGTAGCTTTCCAGCAAAATGTCTAGTTCTTCTTGTCCATTATCCCTGGAATGCTGAATGATCTCCTCAAAAACAAAAAACTCTACTTCAGTCATAGGCCCCTCTCTTAGGCAAGGTAGGCTTCCGAGTTTAGATTTCCTGATTTTTGAAATTGAAACTTTCGCCGCTTTCGTGGAGCGCATTCTATGTTTTCTTCAGCTGGTCGGTGCCCATATGGATTCGAACATCCTTTGCATCTGCAACTGTCCCCACAGCCAACACGTGATTTCAAGCATGCACTTGCATCTGCTGGAGTAAGAGCCAAGAATGTTGTTACAGATGTTAGCTACAAGACCGGTGCCTTTCCTTTTCACGCCACATGCATGCGCAAGAAATTTCAGGCTTTTTGTTTTCGTCACATTTGTGGTGTTGGGTAGAATCTTTTTCTGTCTCAGCGGGGACACGATCGGCCATATCAACGAAGTCGTAATGGCCACAGCCAGCAGCATTATAGGAGACGAATAACATGGGCATGTCAGGTAACTGGTTATGTGGGAGGACTGGAATTGTTGGGTAGTGCTCCAGGCCGGAAGATAAGATTATAATGGGCATCCTAAGTACGTTATTTTTAGCCATTCCCAGTACCATCAGATTTCCTAGTTCTCCCGTGAAGTGCCCTTGATCTTTAAACAGTTCCGTCTCCTCTCCAAAATTACCTTCGGTAAGGAATCTTTCATAAAGTTCCTTGTTTCCTGACCACTCAGTGACAGTTAAACTTCTTAACGCCTTGGTTAGCATATCCTCATTCAAAAGTCCAAGGTTGGCCAAATTCTCGTTCAATGCAGGGCCATTTTCTCCCCTTTGTTTAAGGCGGATCAGGTTTCTAGCCACTGCCCGAAAACAACAGTCCCCATCTTTGGGAATTTGCTCCCTGGACATAAACCAGCTATTCAGAATATTGTCTATACGATTATCACATTCCTCCACATCTCGGTCGTTCGTAAACTCACTGTTATAAAATAAATTAAGCGAGGTATCTAAATACGGGAAATGACGATATGAAATAATTGGACTGGATTCGCTGAGATTTACAAGGCTTCTGAATGCTGCAATCTTTATCTGTGCTTTCATTAGAATATCAATCGCTGCGGACCTATTCAGTGGCGGAGTTGAAGGGTCATTTCCATTGTTTTCCTGAGAGCATTTTTCTTTTGTTGTCGGTTTTTTAGCCGATTTTAATCCAATACCAAATACTTCCTTTACGGTTTTCTTTGCCTGCCTTGCTTCACTGTTCTCACTACTCCAACTGCTGAGTAACTTTTCTTTCTCTTCTTGAACACGTGCCTCCTCGGGTAAGCCAGTTGACGACTTAGTTTCTCGGTGGTTAATTCGATCGAAAATTATCATCAACAGGGCATAAGCAAGACGAACGTCTACTTTGCTGCCACCCAAGAGTTTGTTTATCCATCTGTGTAAAGCCTCATTCCTATTGGTTCCTCTTCCTGGGGCAATTCCTGTGAAGAGTGTTATTACAAATAATTATGTTACAAAAGCATCGAGTGCACCAGAAGAATTTTACTAGTACAAATGTTTCCTATTCCAGTTCACGACAATAGCTCTGGGGCAGAATGTTCAATAGTACGTGACAGAACAAAAATATATATTTAATTATGCATATGACTCAGAACCACCGGTGCAGATTCCTTTCGGTGTGTCGCAACTGAGGCACAATGGAAATGATTTATAGAACATTAGGAGTTAAAGTGCAGTATCAATCATGTTTTCTTGTTTCAAGCGGACTTTAAGTAGTTCTAAGAGTGATTTACTTAACCCGTGAAACAATTTTAACAGCACAATCTAAAGTCTAATAGTCAAAAAAACACAAAAGAAAGCAATAGAATTAGGGAGTAATAGTCGCCGTATTACGCTAAACTCTATTTCACGGCTGGGTTAAGAAAAATAATCGTTTGGATTCTGCTGAGAAGATACTTTTTCAATTCGAAATAATTAAGAAAAACCTGCTACAAAGGGTGTCGTTTTCAAAATCTCTTTATGGTACGCTCTTTATTTTTTTATACCTGAAATTTAATATACAAATCTACAAAATACGAAGGACACTAAAATAAATAAAAAAAATTTATACTTACTATTACGCTCAAAATAAAAATAACTTGTTGTTCACTGGAAAATAAAAACGCAGTAGCTACTCCCTATGATTTCTTCTTAATTAATTTAAAGCCCTCCCCCCATTTTGGTAATGCGTTGGTTTATTTCTTAATTTTGCTACTTTAGACTCAATATTTTCAGAATATCTTAAGACTGAAGTTTGCGAAAATCGGTAAGGGTGATTTTTTACCATACGCTCCGCTTCGTTCGCTGATATGATATTGCATGGTTTTCTATGGAATACGAATTTTTGGAATGAAATTTTATTTTTGTAGTGAATTGTTTACTCAGAGTTCCATAGAAAACCCGGCATAAAATAAACATAATATCCTATAAATAAATGATAAACAGTTGAGACTGAACTTTTCAACGTGAAGCCATTAAGAAAAAATCTCCTGTGAATGTAATCAGTTAAAAAAAAATATTACTTTATGTAATCGTGGCGGCCGCGTCGGCCGGGAAGCGCGCGGGCAACTAGAGAAAAAGGGCGGGATTTTTTTACAAACTCTGAAATACCACTGTATCTCCTAGAAAAAAAATATGAAATACCGCTCTGTATTTCATAGCAATGGTATGCTCTGATTGGCTGAGATGTAAAGTTTCAGTTAATATCTCCAAAATTGAAGGAATGGCTTGCTGTCCAGTCTCATAAACACTGTTAAGTTTTCCAATTTCAATAACAAAAATATTCCTTCAATTTTGGATAATACTAAGCTGAAACTTGGGTTAGATGCTAATTTTGGTACGCTCTTTCCATTTCTGGCATGCAAATGGCTGGACATGAGCAAGCGTGCGCTCTGATTGGCTACTCTACTACAAGGCTATCAGCTCATGTATAGCTTGAGTGGAGAAAGAGCAAAATGGCAGATCGTTTTGGTGAGTTCACAGAAGACGAAATAGCAACTTCACTAGAAAACAAAACTCCAGTGGCTTAGTTCCATACAATAAAACAATTATTCCACTCAATGTCGTCGTACATGAGCTCATAGCCGATTCGGTGCTACGCATGTCGTCGGCTTTGAGCTCATGTTCGATTCCATTTCGTGGAATAATTGTTAATTATTCGATTCCGGTAGAAATATATCAAACTTTTCAAGCCAATTTCTAATTGCGAAATATTCTACCATTTGATAAATAAGTTATCAATTGTCTCCTCGTTTACAGATATTTCAAAGTGCGACAGAACAGGGTACGCCGCTGAAACCCATGGTTTAATATTTACCGGTGTCCCAGGGATTTCGCCCCCCCGTAATCTCGCCCCCCTTCAGGGATCTCGCCCCCCCCCCCCCCCCCCCTGCTTGAACATTGACTGAACTTCAGTTTTTTAACTGTTGACTTTATCATCGGCAATGTACACGATCCATGAACTCACGACAACACTTGAAAAACGTAATAATCCAGCCGCTTCATTAAAACCAATGCTTTGCCTTCGGAGTCTGTTTATAAAGCCATAAACGGCTGAACATTAAAAAAAAAACAGCAACAAGAACCATTTCTTGCAATCAGTTCTGTTTTCTTCTTGTTGAGTGTTCCAAGTTACAACACTTGAAACATATAATCACGCCGCTTCGATTGAATTAAAGCTGCTGAAATTATTCGCCTTCTGAGACTTTTAATAAATAAAATAAACCTCATTTTAACACTTGCCGACCAAAAGTTTAGCTTGCGCAAGACACAAAGAGCACCCGTGCTATTAACATATTGGATCACAGGTACCCCAGGCTCATTATGCGTAAAACGGTTATTTCCCGGATATTTGAAATTACAGTAAATGTATGGAGTTTTAGCTCGCATGCCCGTTTGCTCTAAAATAAATTTCAATAAATCGTTAAAATATTCTTACCTGTCTCTTGTGTATTTCTTTCAGTTTCTGTGAAGTTTCAAGCCATTCCGTCCAATATTGAGTGAGCTACAGGAATTTTCCTTCCCTTAGTATAATTCTTGTGTTTCGGGATAGATTTCTTCTCTATCTCTCAGGAACCGGGAAATCGTACTCTATGACTCGAGCAGGCTTTTGAGTTGTACCTTCTTTATTCTCCTCTTACTTCTCCTTCTTACACTTCTTTCGCTATATACATCCTGAACTGGTTCAGGTCCCAACTAACTAGCAAGGGAGTATCTCTGCTTATGTAGGCATACTCCCAGCACTTCACTTAACAGACAGCTATCAATCTTAAGATTGGTTTCTCATTGGATAAAAGTCTTAATAGATTCTGATGTAAGGCAACTAGGGTGTAAGAGTAAACAATGAAAAGATTGACAAAACGAGAATAAAACTTACTTAGAAACTATGAATGTCAATGGTAACCAGGCTAGGGCTAGAGTGAACACTGACACACAAGTCACCGTAAAGAAATCTAAGTCTTAACCGAAAATCACTGAAAGAAGCGATCTTAGAACAAAGTCCCAAAAACGAGTGGCGTCTTTAGTAGGGTCGCACCCCAAGGCGGGGCCTACGAGAAAAGCCTGAGCTAAGGACCGCCTACTTTGTAAATGTCCGTCCGTGATTATGAATTTAACTCTAATGGCCTCACATCATTATCTTCTGACAAAATACCAGTTAACTCTTTTAGTCTTGGACAGGGATCAACCCCGCCGGATAACAGGTTCCGTCGTTTTGATAGATGTTCTGAGACTAGAGTTACTATTCAGCTGTCACTGCGATAAAACGAGCCGAAAACAGATATGTAAGGTCAGCTTTTCTTCCGTACGTCATTCCTTACAAAATCCAACTTAAGGAATATTTCCGTAAAGGACAACTCATTTTTTTCCCGATACTTTTTAACTTGTTTTTGGAAGTGAAACGAAACTCACTCTTTTTGCTATGCTAACCATAAGAATATATCGTCGAACATTCTAGAATCAGAACATTCAAATGTCAATATCATTCTGCAATTACTACCCCTATATCAACACTTGCTTTTAAATGCGATTTCATGCGCTGAAAACACTTAATTGTGTTCATTCGGATCATCATTTAACTGATGGTGTAGTGTTACGGCATAACAACCTTCAACTTTTTAATATAGGTTTTGGTACAAAATCACAGTAAATGAGAATCAGATTAAGAAGAAACCGCGCAGGTCTCATCCTAATCGGATATGACTCATGTCATCTTTGGTGACGCTGTGTCGCGACCAATATGACCGAGAAGCAAAACTGATAGCATAAAAGTAACATTTAATTAATACCATAATTATTCCCACTACGTTGAAATGCTAATTATCATCGTTCAACATTCGACCTCTGAATTTATAATTATTTATCTTTACTAAATCTAGTGTCGTGCAACAATTGGGCCCAATAATATACTAAGGGAAGGAAAATTCCTGTAACTCACTCAATATTGGACGGAATGGCTTGAAACTTCACAGAAACTGAAAGAAATACACAAGAGACAGGTAAGAATATTTTAACGATTTATTGAAATTTATTTTAGAGCAAACGGGCATGCGAGCTAAAACTCCATACATTTACTGTAATTTCAAATATCCGGGAAATAACCGTTTTACGCATAATGAGCCTGGGGTACCTGTGATTGGATCGATGATTCATTAGTATTCGGTTGTTGCTTTCGACTCTGCAAAATCAGATGATATGATCCGTGCGTGATAGAACTATTACTAGTTGCTTTCTTTACTAAAGAGCCGCATTTCTAGCGATTTTGGGATGTTCGAC
This sequence comes from Actinernus sp. WN-2022, assembly GCA_030867875.1. Taxonomy (NCBI): domain Eukaryota; kingdom Metazoa; phylum Cnidaria; class Anthozoa; order Actiniaria; family Actinernidae; genus Actinernus; species Actinernus sp. WN-2022. The sequence goes on along the minus strand of JAOWCC010001751.1, from coordinate 21,259,552 downwards.
CATATTACCTTGACCACTGTTTGGCTACTATATATTGGACAAAATATCACTCCTATAAACTGATAGAGGGTAGACAGCCTCGAAACTAATCTTTGAATGTTACTCAAGGAGTTTTGACGATATATTTTAGTTTTAAATGTTTGAGTAATGTTCAATGGCAGCTAATTGCCTCTTTGCGTCAAACGTATTCGTATTCTTTTGTTCGTTACTTTTCGTTCAGAGTCAGACTCAGTCATTCCGTTTCATTATAAAACACTGATGATAAAGATCGCCACTAGCTGTTTCCAGCTAAAGCGAACGATCATGCTTTTAATATGAGAGAAGGCAGGTGAGGGCGGGGGGCGAAATCCCCAGCGTAGTTTGCTTTTACTGGGGGAGGGCGAAAAAAAAAAATTTCACCCATCATCAACTTCACTGACTTGCGGTTTCTTCTGCCTGTTCTGGTGCAAACTTTACTCCCAGCCCCAGGTTATCGTGGGCCTCGTCGTACGCGGGAGGCGGTAGATCGGGAGGAGCTGCAAGCTCAGCAGTTGAGTTCTCTCTATTTGGGATATATGTCCCCTCCATTTTACCGCCTTAATGTTCCAGTGAAAGCCAGACAAATATTGTTCAAAAGCCGTATTCTTTTCTGCTTCAATAACCAGACCGTACCGTGGTGCAGCACAGGCTTACCATCCTCAAAATTGGTTTTGGGCTTCCTGTGGCCGGATTCGTCAGTCGGTCAAACGGATTTTCCCCCGGATTTTGCCTTGTTTACCTCAAATTTGCAGGATGAATATAGCGTTAATTCTAAAGTTGAAATCTTTAAACTTGTATCAAAATAAACTTTACTTATTATATTTACCAGTTCTGTGTGTCTTCCTGTCGTCCGATGCATTTTATTTAGAGATGCTACAGGCCATAGTCGAGAACGTCCTTGTCAATATTCATCTACATGAAGGACGTACTCGACTATGACCTGTAGCATCTCTAAAATGCATCGGAAGATAGGAAGACATACAGAACTGGTAAATATTATAAGTAAAGTTTATTTTGATACAAGTTTAAAGATTTCAACTTTAGAATTAACGCTATATTCATCCTGCAAATTTGAGGTAAACAAGTCAAAATCGAGGGGAAAATACGTTTGACAACTGACGAATCCTGCCACAGGAAGCCCAAAACCAATTTTGAGGATGGTAAGCCTGTGGGTGCAGAAGCAAAATGTATTCAAATGTCCGCAATCATCACGATCACATTCATCGACATATTACATCACATCCGGCTCTCGAAAACACAGCTCAATCAGCAGATTTTCCAGGTTACGTCAGTTTACTATGTATAGAACTAGAAGCTTTTCAATTGTACATAGCTTTCAAAATAAAAATGGGGTCCTAAAAATGGCAGTAATATTACCAAAGACAAAGTTTTTATCTGTCGTGCATGAACTCGCTAACTGATTCTTTGTTCCATATCCAGCGCTGATGGGCCGAACTAGCCACATATTAAAATTCTTCGGCCTTCGCCTTCGACGTTGTTCACAGAACCAGAGGTACTGCTGGTAGTATTAAAATGAGTGAGAATTTTCTTGTTTTAGTCAGCTAGTAACACAGAGACGCGGTGGTGTTCAAGAGTTTTGGCCAATCAGCGAGCTCCATTACAACAATAGTCTTGGTGTCGAGTTAATTTAGCACTTCAGTTCGTCCTCTGACTATTCTATAGGAAAATCACATGCCTGACGAGGTATTGCACTCGAAAAACCGATATCGCCCTCGTCGCTCGCTATACATAGTAAACTGACGTAACCTGGAAAATCTGCTGATTGAGCTGTGTTTTCGAGAGCCGGATGTGATGTAATATGTCGATGAATGTGATCGTGATGATTGCGGACATTTGAATACATTTTGCTTCGATTGCACCACGGTACGGTCTGGTTATTGAAGCAGAAAAGAATACGGCTTTTGAACAATATTTGTCTGGCTTTCACTGGAACATTAAGGCGGTAAAATGGAGGGGACATATATCCCAAATAGAGAGAACTCAACTGCTGAGCTTGCAGCTCCTCCCGATCTACCGCCTCCCGATCTACCGCCTCCCGCGTACGACGAGGCCCACGATAACCTGGGGCTGGGTGTAAAGTTTGCACCAGAACAGGCAGAAGAAACCGCAAGTGAAGTTGATGATGGGTGAGTAATTTTTTTTTTTCAGATTTATTGAAATCGGTAAATAGAATCAATTAAAAACAAAAGGCCCTGAGTACCCTGGATCAGAGGTTGGAAACCGCCTCAAAGAGGTCTCGCTTCGCTCGACTAAGACGTCTCACTTTGAGCCTCTGGCATCCAGGGTAGGCCCTGAGTGGCCTTAACTTGCAATAATTGGGCCACCTAGCAATAGGTGAATACATGTAGTTCATGGAGTTTTTGCTTATTTTTGTGTCATACATCTGGTTTGACTGCTATGCATCAATCAGCGGCTTCCCCCTGGGGCCGACCCCAGGGGACCCTGGGGGATTTGTCCAAACGCCCATTCAAACCTCATCTAATCCCCCTGGGTATGGGGCAGGAGAATTTTGACAAATCCCCTCCCTCTGGGGCAAATATAATGTACCGTACCTTTAACTATTAAAGCCTAAAGGAACCACTCCGTACACAACCCCAAAAGGCCAAATGCAAGGGTAAAAATTCGCAACGAAACATATAAACTAAACATACCTTTGCTGATAAATTCCTCTAGACAATTTGCCAAGATGGCTTTTCTCTTCCCTCTGTCAGTGCTCCACGCGTTAAATACTGGCATATTAAATTAAAAGGGCGCCAGTTCAAACCAAAGTCAAAGACCTCGTGAGCGGAAATGGCGCGAAGCTCGAAGAACATCCGGGAATAACGGATTGGGTAAACCGCTGACCTGATATTACAAATCCCCAGGGTCCGTCCCCTGGGTTAAACCACCGGTAGCAAAAGTGTTGTTTTCCCCCACACCCTCGGGCAACATGGAGCTGACAAATCGTGACAAATGCCCCTGAGTTCCCGTTGGTTCCCCGGGGTTCGGACCCAGGGGGAAGCCGCTGATTGATGCACTAGGACTGCTAGGGGAGCCGAATAATAGATCTAGTCAGTGGCAGTTCTCCAAAATATTAAGTGCTTTGTTTTCCAATTATAGAAATTGGTACATTTCCTACTGAAAAACAAAAAAGCATTACTCATGGGAAATGTCAGGTGGTCTGAAATGGGACAACAAACAGGCAAGCTGACTATATATAGGTCTATTGATTCACTATTCATGCTCATGATCATTTATATAATTATAATGGGCTGGATTTGCAGGAATGCAATCACGTGGTTATACTAGATGGTAAAAAATCTTAATTCATATATTTAAAGGCACTTGTATGAGATCAGTAGTGTTATTAGAAAAACCTGTTTGTAAATGCTATTTTCCACCAGTCGATCCAATCGATTGTCAATCAACAGCATATGTTTTAAAAGATAGCTTAATGCCATCTAGCATACATGGCAACATACACGTTTTTCCCATGGAGGTCACAAGCTCAATTCATAATTTGTTAACAAAATAATTATTATACCAGAACATGACTGTTTCCTGCAAAAGGCCTATTACAACTGCTCTTAGTATTTATAATAAATCAACTCTTCGCATAACACTCTCTCTGAACTGAACTTGCTCAAAAATATTACATTTTTATTTTTGTATTTTTTTGTATTTTAGGAAGCAATTCTTTTTAGCAGGGTTGAGTAATTAATATATTATAACATTGTATATATATTAGAAGGTGTCACGACACCGGTCAGGCCATGTTAGAAGTATAGGGCCAAACATGGTGGGAAAATATTAAAGTTACAGTGTTTGTATGGGAATCTATAATGTCCAGTATATTTTGTCCAAAATTCTATTTCTGGAACATTTAGCATCCCCAAGAGCACAGCTCCTGCAGCATCCCAGATGGTTGCATGGTAACGGAGTTTGTTGATTGAATTCGAGGGCATCTTGTTTATCCTGCAACCCGATTTAACTTTTCCCATAAACCCTACCTAGCCTTAATGCAAAAAGTGTGGTCTATTATTAGCATAAATTTTGAATTAAAACATTTACAGAAAAACAACAGTGTCTACTGAAAGGGTTTGTAGTATTGCAGTTTCATAATTTTATAGCACTGTTCCAAAGTTATTAGCATCTGAACCTTTAGGAAAACATGAAAACGAGGCTGGTAGGCCATATGGCTGACTTAAATTATTTCATACGAAGCTCTTATTTCAAATCCTAATTATAATATATGCGTGACTCACTATAACCCTTCCCCCTACCCCGGGATATGGTGGGGACAAGATGGGTAATTGTAGGGGATTTGATTAAAACATATGCCCAAGGGCGAGGGGCATTGGGAAGTATTTGCTCATAAGGATGCCCCAGGGTAGGGCTGTGGGTGCCGCCTGCACACTATTAGGTCAGCAGTTATATCTAAATTCAAGTGGAATTCCTTGTGGTTGGCTAGTGAACTGGATCGGATCGCATGTCTTAGCTATTTTATATTAATTTGAAGTACATTCCATCCTCTCACGTACAATAACTGCATGAAAAACAAAGAAAAAACTTCTTCCTGTAGGGCAATTTTTTTTCATTTATTTTGTCCTCAAAAGAAAGCTCAAAATGGAAATAGAATTCTGAATTACTTGAAATGTGGTCAAAATTCTAATTTTGCCTCCACTACACAATTCAGACACACACAGTCATATAGGATACTTGGGGATGTCGGTCAGCCGAGCCCGACAGCGTTTATTCATATAATTGCTCATAATAGCTTACAGGCATTCTTTCTTCAACTTTTGGTCTCTATTTATTACTATTATTAATTATTGCGACACTGCCGGATACGAAAACCCAAAACCACTGTGTGGACTAAACGGGAACGTATACTCCCACCAATGCAGTGCCGCCAACTCTGGGAGCTGAGGTCATCTAAATACATTTAGTCCGATATGATAAATACAATCTTATGCCGATTTAAATTAAACTCGGACGATTCTAACCTATAGCCAGAATGGTTTCCCTTAATGTTCGTTATGCCTCCGGCTTCTCGATCCAATCATTTAAAAAAAAAAAAAAAATGAAGCAAGGTAGCAAGGCTGACCTAGAATGAATTCAACCTCTTAACAGTCACCTACTTATGGCACACTACATTACCCATAATTCTCAGCACTACTCTCCCCAGGCTTCTGTTCCGTGCCAGCAAAATATTCATTTCTGTGAATTTCGTACCTCAACTAACATAAATTACACATTTTGCCTCCACTACACAATTCAGACACACACAGTCATATAGGATACTTGGGGATGTCGGGCAGCCGAGCCCGACATGCATATAGATTTACAAAGGTAGGGCCCGAGTGGTGAACCCCGTTAGCCTTAATTGCCACTGACGTGACGTTAGCATTAACATATTTCCATCTATCGTGCCGCTGGAAGTTTCTGTCTGGGATACGAGAATTAGCGGCTGAAAAAGCTCCACCAGACCTTTTGGAATGTGTACTAAATTTGGATTTATCGGGGACAATATCTTTAAATAATTTCTTAGACAATCCCCTAAAATAGAGTGGCTAACATGCTTTTTCATATGCAAAATGCGTTTCTGCTTATGGATCCAAATAAAATATCACTGGAATTTCGTTAATTCCGGCCTTAGACATATATATGTATATACAACCTTAATAACTGGACAAAATACGATTTATGCTAGATGTAGACTTGGATGTCTCTATCAAATACTGTAAATATAGGGCCAATCAAATGGATTGGCGGAAACAGATTTTACTTATAAGAATTCATGTGCAAATAATGTCCATCTATTAAATGCTGTAACAGGTAGGGTTCAGTAGTCCCTCTGGTTCTGGATGCTAGAACTGCTTTATTTCAGGTTCCCCTTTAGCTGTTTGGTTCTATCACTGGTAATGTCTGATAACCACAACTCGTTAATGTCTGATAACCACAACTCGTCAAGGCAACTTCTGGAGAAAGAAAAATGAAACAAACGAAAAATAAGGGCATACAGTGAAAGCAGTGATATGGCAAAGACCATGCATGTCAGTATTGAAGTATCAATAAATTTCATAACATGGTAAGATTATAATGCCCATCTGTATTCCCCTTTAGGGCACCCCTTTAGGGCCAACTGAAAACACATTTTCAGCGATTGCATGTTGCACAATTTCTTTCAAAATCTGTGCAAAAACTTTTTCGTAATATAACAATAACGTCACAAGACTCATCCAGGGCTTCACCCAATTCTGTATTCCCCTTTAGGGCACCCCTTTAGGGCCAACTGAAAACACATTTTCAGCGATTGCATGTTGCACAATTTCTTTCAAAATCTGTGCAGAAACATAACACCATTCCTAGTTGAAAAACTTAAACATTTATTGCCAAATATACAATTGTTAATTGGCTTTACCTCTCATAAACAACTCAGGATTATTTATTGCTTAAAACTACCCAATCTTGGACGAAATCGCTCCAATGTATCCCATCTGAACAAAGTACAGGCCAGAAATGACCCAATTTCACAGCGGTACAATTACAATGCCTCTAGCATTACATACTCGTGTAATCAATTACTTTACAAGTCAGATAGATCGACAGGCTGACATAAGCAATTGTTGTCATAACTCCCAATCCTGGGAAAATGCATTTACCCCACTATATCGTGGTCGATAATACCGAGTATTAAACTTTGGCACCTTAGCCTTTGGCACCTTAGCCTTGTAACAAGCATGCGAACCTATCGCACGTGTGCGGACCCCATATAGGACTTCAGAACCGTTCATTACAATTTTGGCTGCGTTTACATTGTCTGTAAAATGCATTTACCCCGCAAGTTCGTGGTTGCTGATAATGAGTATTAAACTTCGGCAACTTAGCCTTGTAACGGCATGCGAACCTATAGATCGCACGTGACCCCATAAATGGTGAATACTAAGAAATGCGTAGTCATTAATAGTATCGATGATCGTCATAATCTATTATTCAACTAATTTCTTCAACATAAGAATTTAGCTATCTTGGAATCCATTGTGCCTCCAAACTTATTCCCTTGATACAGTTCTGATAAATATCTAAAGCGATACCGAAACTGCAGATAGGCCGGGACCTCAGAGCCATTCATGACAATTTTGTCTACGTTGTTTACATTGTCAGTAAAATGCATTTACCCCGCAAGTTCGTGTTTGCTGATAATGAGTATTAAACTTCGGCAACTTAGCCTTGTAACAGCATGCGAACCTATCACACGTGTGCTGACCCCATAAATGGTCAATATTAAGAATTCCGTCATCATTAATAGTATAATCTTCATAATCTATTATTCTACTAATTCTTCTGCATAACAATTTAGCTATCTAGGAATCCATAGGTCTGTGATAAATATCTAAAATGATATGGTACCTAGAAGGTTCATGACAATTTTTGGCTACATTTATATAAATGTCTGTAAGCCATGACACAGTTTATGAGCAAACACTTTGACAAACAGGGAGACTGTATACAACCGGCTCTATTAAGTAGAAATTTGAGACATTTCAATTTCTGACCTATTTTGGTGGAAAAACCTTTCTTCAAAGTCTAATGTACTTCCACATGCTGTAGCGGATGCGTCACTGAAATAGACTCGGTCAGTCTATGTTTAACAGGCCATAAAGGGATACCGTTAAGTTTATTAACAACCAAAGTTCTATAACAGACAGAATAAGCCGAGTAACATACAACTGCTGATTTGGTAGCGGAATTTCAGAGTGATAACAGCGTGAATATTCCTTGTCGTAAGTCTAAAAACATTCCCCATTGCACACAATTACAACTGAAATAACTTTGCCGCAAAATATTGCCAATTTTCTTAACATGGAATGTGGAACTTAATGAATGGAACACTGCGGTAAGATCTTTTGACAAGCTTTGAATTATTTTATCTTTAGCAGAAATGGTAGCATCTGAAGCATTAAAGTAATTAGGGCACCAAATATATTTCCAATGAGAATTAACTTCATTAGGTAGGAACTGAACTTAAACAGATCGGAATGCACTTGTAAACTGACAATTTGCCGTGCTAGAATATAACTGAATTTTAATACAAATCCATAGTATATATACACTACAGTAGATTTCCTTCAGATCTCCACTTTTTAATTAACAGTTTTGAGCAATTCAACCTTAACGAAATATGGTATTGAACTGAAAACGAAAGGCAAAACGTGCGATTCGTCTGTAAATATCCACTAAAACAACCAATATGTCATTTGTTCTTCAAAAATTACTACGTCATAATAACGGCTTTCAAGTCGAAAGACTGCACATGAAGTGCTCCATGCTTAACAAATTCCTTTGAGGACAGACACATATTCTCATCTAAACTTGTTCTTATATAGATACAATTATTTGTATGTGTAAGATCTAGAATTAACTTACGGACTTCTGAAAAGAAACAGATAATGGTTTACAATATTCGACTTGGTCTAACACTTCTGAAATACAATCAAGACACAATAGTTCGTTAAACGCTTCTTCTACAAACACGGCTTCTTCAAGAGCCGACTTATTATTTTGTGCCTTTTAAGGACCAGGAATGTACAAAAACGGTAATAAGTAGCTATAGCCAAGGTAGACAACATATAAAACAATTAAACCGAGGCACACCATTGACACCCATTGTATAAAAGCTCTACGTAAATTCCCCTAACAGAGTTGCGCCTCTGAGAAGTTTTAGAATTTAGTATTAATGTTTTCAAGTTGTTGGCATTCAACCTCTGGTACGTTACGTATACTAAAACCACAATCAACCTCTAAGGAACTCACAATGACAAAATCAAAAATTCCAGTTAACCGGAACATACTACACCTTTTTCGTAAATGTCGACACTTTCGCCTACAGTAGTCGTTTATGGAGCATTTGACTAGCGGCAAGGAAGTCAGGACAATTCGCCAACCAGCTTCCATATAGCCTGTGTAGCAAGCATTTCTGTGGGTTTTCCGATTGTGTCGTCTGTGTGGTATAAAGTGGTAATCTGGGAACCAGATTATGGCTTGGAGTTTCCCTCACTCTTTGATGTTAGGCTCTGCATGGAGGATGTGAAAAGCTTAGGCAATTTCACAACTCTCGCTTCTGCTCTGTAGATAGTTTTCTCCTCCTCCTCATCTTTGACCGCTTCTATTACGGCTTTAGCGGATTTGTACTGTTCCTGGTTGCTTTTCTTTATTGAATGAAGTCGTTCCACCTGAAGTTTTTATCTGCTTAATTTCTCTAATCTGTTCTGCTGCACTTTGTGAGTCATTAGACCTTTTAAGTGCTGCCATAGTTCTTTATAAGAATAATCACATCTGAAAAATGAGATCTTCGTTGTTGCATTCGGTGTTCTTTTTAACTTCGGTTTCCTCCAAAAAAAATGAAGCAAGGTAGCAAGGCTGACCTAGAATGAATTCAACCTCTTAACAGTCACCTACTTATGGCACACTACATTACCCATAATTCTCAGCACTACTCTCCCCAGGCTTCTGTTCCGTGCCAGCAAAATATTCATTTCTGTGAATTTCGTACCTCAACTAACATAATTAAATTACACTTACTTTTGGTTGCTAATGCACCTGTTAATGTTTAGCCCCGGCAGTAGAGGGGGGGGGGGGATTTGACATTTCATCTCATTTTCATGTCAAATTCCCTGCCCATGCAGGGGACATTAAGTGTTGGCTTCAAATGCCCTACCTCCCAGGGAAAAGATGCAACTTGGTAACTGCATGCACTGTCAATATGAACTCAAGTCATCAAATGGGCCCCTCCCTTGGGTCCCAAATTACGTCAAATTCCCCATCCGTGGGAGAGGAGATGGAATCAAATCCCTTGGGTATGCCCACCCCTCACTGGTAGATTTGTCAGGTATTTGCTAAACCTAGTCAAAATGTGGTGACTACAAAGTTTTGTTCGCTTTTATGACTGTATAAGGTGCAATTTCAATACCATGCAATAGTCCAAACTGTCAACTACATGTACGTACTATGTATTTTCACAAGGGCTAGCCAGACCAGCACAGTCTATTTTTTACTATTTTTTAAACATTTTTTAAGGCTATTTCATAGCTTTTTACTCAGGCCAGGCCTTTGGCCGGCACGAGTCTTAAATCGCAAGTGTTTTTTTTCCAACCTCGAACTTTTTCGCCGTTAACCAGTCAGATTACACAAGAGCCCATTGTTCGATGGACAACATGTGACAGAATCAACCAATTAGATTCGACACCTGCAGGAACTTGGTTCTCAGAGAGACAAGATCGATCCGATATTCCCAGGAACGGGAGCTAATATTTGAGCCATTAACCATTATTTTGCAGAAACCAAAGGTTTCTTCAACTAAAATAACAAGATGTTCAGTTATTCTAGAGCTGACAGGACTTTTAGGGACTTTCGACGCACAGCTAGCTAGTCTGGTCGGGTCAAACACTATTTTTATAACCGAATTGTAAATGTATAAACACAAACTTTAATACTTAATTCTTCGCTTGTAGTGTTGTCATTTATTAGGTTAATGGCTTCAAATACTTATTAGAGTAGAAACTGGCCCGATTTCTCAGTTCTTGGATTTTACAGGAGGCCAGCACTTAAATTCTACGGGTTAGGAGTACTTTTAGTTTTAAACATTCCCACAATTTGGTGTGAAGACAGACGACTCCAATGTCAATGATCTAAAAACCGAGTGGAAATTGCATGTTTACTTCTGAAATACGAGACATCATTTGGGATCAGTTAGTCTATTATTTATTTGAGAACTACATCGTAATAATTTACTTTACATTTCAGTTATATGTGTATCATTTTATGTATAATTTCACTCATTAATAATTTTTATCTGAACTAAGTTTGGCCCACAGACTCACTGGCTCCAGTTTGCTAACTACATTGTGGTATTATAAAAGCTCAGTGGTTCAGAGGTAGTGGGTTCAAACCCTGGTGTAGCCACCTTTGCATCCACTCTTAGTGTTGGTCCCTTCCCTCCCCACGTTCCCCTGGTGGGACCTTAAAATAGCTGGGAGAAGCTATTAAGGTACTGCCTAAAATAATGCTCTAGCTGACATCTGCAAATGGTTAATAGATGGATTAGACCTTCCTAGCTGTTCTCTTGGATCAGGATGTTAAATTGTAGGCCAACACAGAGCGCAAACAAATCTCTGGCAGCGACCACCCTCAAGTGGAGTGGATATAGTCTTACATAGAGAGAGTTTATTAAAACAGTCTCCCTTAGCAATTAGCAATACCTAGTGGTAGTCTTTTTTTTCCTCTCCTCCCTTGGTGCTGCTACAGGCTAAATCTAGTAGATGGTAGCATACATACTACATAAAATATAACAATGGCTATATTTTGTTGTTGTAAATAGGTGGGTAAATATTGCATGTATCTGTGGCTTCCCTCAGAGGTCGACCCCTGGGAACCCAGGGGCGTTTGTCAGATATTAGTTGCCCATCGGTCAGGGGTAAAAGCTCCCTTTGGTCACTTGCACAGGAGCTTGTGTACTAATGTGCTGTCAGATCTCACACTGGTACTGGCTTTGTTGTTCGATGCAATTGCACTTCAAGTGCCTAGGCAGCTACATGTATATAAAAGTGCCAAGATTTTGAAATGGTTCTAATGAGTTTCCATGGTTGAAAAGATGTTCGATATTGTATACAAAGCTAATAATGACAGGAGTGAAAATATGTTTGCTAAGATATTATTTCAGCAACATTTTGAGTTTTTGCGCATCTTAATTTATCCTGGTTCTTGTCCCTTGAGTAATGCTGAAATAACCCAAGAGGAAACGTACCAATTTCTGTATTGGAAAACGAAGCACTGAATCCTCTGGAGAACTATCACATGGTCTGAAATGGGGCAACAAACAGGCAAGCACAAACCATGTATAACACTGTCAAAAAAAGCTAGAACTCCATAAACTAAATGTATTCACATACAGTCCTGGGTGGCTTGGGCCGAGTTAAGGCCACTCTTGGCCTCTTGTTTTTATATATTTTAGAGCTATTTTTCCTTCATGCAATTCTTTTCCTTAGTATTTCCTATCTTTTCCCTTTGTTTTTTCTCGTTTTTTCCTATCTTTATGCTATTTTTTCGTATCCTTTTTCCTGTTTTCGAGTGTTTTTCACTATTTTAAAAGTTTTTCATACTGAATTAATAAAGTAGCTTTTACAATAATTAAAAGCAGCCACATAGAATAAAATAGCTTAAAAATAGCTAAAACATACAGAAAGAAATACAGAAAAAATAGCAATGAAATTGTGAAAACTAGTTTTTAAATAGTGAAAAACACGAGAAAATATAGGAAAAAAGATATGAAGAAATAGCAAAAAAACTAGGAAAAAGTAAGGAAAAATAAGGGGAAAATTGCAGAGAAAATTAATTACCTATACTTATGTATATTAAAAATAGCAAATAAATAGGAAAAATAGCAAAAAAAATACATGAAAACTAGTTTTTAAATAGTGAAAAACACAAAATCCGGGAGTCCAACACAAGATTAGAAGTTGCGTTCCTCGAAGTTCTTTTTGTGTGTGATAGGGAAAAGCTTTTTTATTTCTCTTTCCCTAGGGATGATGGCAAAGGAAAGAAGAAAAAGAAAAAAGAGAAGACAGAGAAACCACCTATGGTATCATTTTCACAGCTGGTAAGTGGTGGAGATGGCTTGCATGCATGGCCAGTATATTAACTAGAGTCAGGATTTCTTATGGCATGGTTACTGTATGACAATTGCTGTGACATTGAAATGGTTTCCCATTGCTTTTGTCTTTCTGATCCAATCAAATTACATAGTTGTGAACAGTAAGTAATATATACAGTATGGTTATTACATGTAGGTTTACAGACATACCATATGTTTTGTAATTAGAATCCGCTCTAGCTTTCATGTACAAGTTAGATGCTCCAGGCCCAGGGTCATGGTAATTAATATTAGATTAGATTGCCATAGTTTTACCTTTTATAATTATTGTTTCAGAAAGGTGGAATTTATAATACATGTATTTGGTTAATTTTTTTGGGGTTTAATATTTTCAACCATGCAATTCAAAAATGTTAAACTGGGTTAAAATCAATGATATCAGTCTAAAAAGGGATTTTATTTTTGTGGGAGTCATAAATAAAATTGAGACATTTAGTTTTTTTGGCATTATTCAAAAGTGAAACAGTCCTGCTGCTCTAATTTTGACTATTATAATTCCCACATCATATCCTTCCCATTCTGCCCCTCCTCACCATCCTCACTTAGCATGTTACCTTGACCTACCCCTCCACCTTTCTGATCTACTCATCATCATTTCACCAATTACCATATTTTTTTACCTATGATGTGATTGTCAGATTAGCCTTACTTAATTAAGGTACCAGCACCGACTAAATTGTATTGTTTTTGAACACAATTGTAATGAAATAGAGTGAAGTTATGTCAAAATAAATAGCTCCTCAATAAAGTTTGGTCCGCATAGAAACACTTAGAATATTTTTTTGTTAATTTTTTTCTCTCCAAGGTGTTAATTCAATTATCACTTATGCAAAATCGCAGATTGAAATATACACTTCTATTCCTCTAGTTAAAATAAAACCAATAAAATTGTGCTTGACCAAAAAGATTTACAAAATATTCAGAAAGTTATGCTATTAGTCGGTGCTGGTACCTTAAGGTTCCAGAATAACTTTCGTGAATAATAAAATTTAAAACTACAAGCTTACTACAGGCCTTACAGACTCTACGAAAACACCCGGGACATTGCATTTGAATCAAGACAATTACACGGTAATTGCAGAACTTAAAGTGCATATAAGCCCTAGTCAGTTATCTTTGATATCGATTGTACATGATGTGGATAGTCCAACGGTAGAATATTTCTTGATTTGGGTGTTGCGTCTACGAGATATAAAGGTTTATATTTCCAATATGCTAATGAGGTGATGTCATCACCGACATCGCTTATTATACAAAAGCATGCTGGTGGAGACAAATTACCTATTTTTAAATTCTAAGTTATATTTGAAGCTTATCAAAGTGATTTTACAAAAAAAAAATCTAAATTGGAAAATAGCTTAATTTACAAGCACAAAGAAATTCAGCAAATGTCGGTGATGACATCACATCATTAGCATATTGGAAATATAAACCTTTATATCTCATAGACGAAACATCCAAATAAGAAATATTCTACCGTTGGACTATCCACTTCATGTACAATCGATATCAAAGATAACTGGCTAGGGCTTATATGCACTTTAACAGGCCAACAAACGGTGCAAAGAAAAAATACCGGTTTTAATATATATGTCGCAGTTCGTGCACAGGCGTTACATTGCACACTTTTATTGCATGCCAGTGACATTGATGTAAATAGTGATCTATTCTCACCGAAGCTATGGGAGAGAAAACGTTGGTTGCCTTCAGGAAAGAGGTCAAAAGAGGGAGTGGATGGTGGGGAAAAGCCAAAACTCTGAAAGCGAACCAAAAATACCGTCGAGTGAAGAGAAGACCAATAGCAAGTATGCCTACGGTCAAGCCTTAGCTAGTCTCCCGACTCCTCGTGTGAAGTGAGATTAATTGATATGCACGATAGCTTATATACTCGGGAAGACCGCTGAAAATAGCTTGAGTGCGTTCATGTCAAGGTACTGATCGGTGGGCGAAGACTGCAATGGGTCTATGGCGGCCAAGGAGCTTGACGGACCATCAAACTGGAGGACTTGCGCAAGCTTCATATAATAATTGGCAGAACGAGGCCTATGCCATCCTACGTGGGACATAATGTCAGCAAGAGATGACCCTGTCAGGGCGAGCGTAATGGCACAGCCCGATCGAAAGCTGTGAAGCGTCTCCCCTTCATCGATGTTACCTTCCTTGAGATAAGAGCGCAGCCTGGACTCAGCAGTAGAGCTAGCAAGAGGAGCATTGGTGACCAAGCCCCTGTGGTCTGTTGGTCGAAAGAGAAAACCAGTAGAAAGATCTAGGCCTAGCGCATGTGCCATAGCGATATAGTTTTCGATTGCTCTAATGGGGCAAATATCAAGGTTTGGGTGTCGACGAACACCGAAGACATTGGAGGTACCATCTCGTAAAGTCTTTCCCCAAATGTGGTTAAAAAGGAAACCAGAGTTATAAGGAAATCTAACAATCTCCTGGGTCTTTAACTGGCCCAGATCATCAGCCCGATCTCCACTGAAAAAAACGTAATTTAAAATAGGCCTGGTCCCTGCCGATAATGAATAAATGTGTGCGACGCAACGGAGTTACGGCTAAATTCTTGTCGAAAACACAGGACAACTTGAGTAATTTCTGCAATGATAAACAAGGGGGTGGCTTGTTTGGGAACCACATGGGCTTGAAGCTGTTCACACGTTACAGACTTAATTAAGGTAGCGCTTCACCTCTGGATTTCCAATATTAAGCCTAGCATCCCAGTCTCCCTTACGCCCTGCCCCTTGAAAGATAGCTCTTTATTTTCCAATGTACGAGTCCACTGTATTGTATGACAAGCAAGTAGGGCATGTGCAAGATGTGGAGCCACGTTGACCCTGGGACGAACATTCGGATGAATGAACCTTGGTTTTTCCCTTACTGTCTTTCCAAGCTAGGAAGCGGCACACATCCCTAGGAGTAGCTGTAAAAATACTTTTGTTTCCAGGCAGTGAATGTAGGAACGACTCAAGCTCGAACCGCAATGATGACGTTTGTTTGGCGTAAGGGGTCGAATTAGCGGATGCATTGAGAGCTGAGAGACGCTCATCTAACGTGGTTAAACTAAACTCAGAGGGCTGAAAATGAGTAGGATTCTGGACTTTCCGCTGATATCCACACATTTAGCAGAAATGGAAGGCACTGTCATTGGGATAGCTGCACTGGGGGCAACCAACGGCCGGTACGTGAAGACGAGCAACACAGGGAAGCGCCTATAACAAATATTTTATTGTCAATTTTACAATTACACATGCTGCTAATTGCAGACAAAACTTGTACTAGCATGAAATTAAATTACAGACAAGTTGATATCGCGTTGCTAGGGTAGTACATGGAGGGAGAAATAATTAGAGTCCTTGCATATCCCTGCCGTTGTAGAAACTAATATCCGAATGGGGAGTCAAAGACGGAAGACCCAAAGGTCCCAGGGAAGCTTCCAAGGGAAGAAAAACCCTTGCTGGAGGGGACTAAAACAGCACCTATCACACCTTGTTTGGCAAGCAGCAGCAGAACGGGTGGAACCCGCCCTTAGGACTGGCCACCAAAATTGACGAGGCTTTACATCAGGTACAACAAGGGTGCATGACAAAGAATGACAGGCTAGAAACCGCATAACTTGAGAGATTAACACAATTGGAGGGTTTTCGAAGAGGGCTTTGTGAGCATCCGAGTGATCAGGGTTTTGCGCAAAAATGTTCACACCACGTGCGCCTTGCACAATGTAAGGAGCAAAGAATGGTAAAGGAGAACCTTGGCGATCGCATTGGACATAAGGTCCACTGTGTGACCACAATCGCCCCCAAAGAGGTCCTGAAGCAGATCCCATAGATGAGGGGCTAGCTTCGAATCCTGTAAGCTTAAACGTCTGGGTTACAAGAGGACGGCAAAAGGATGAGGTTAAGAGAAGCATTATATTGCAGCGTGGCCCAAAAGATGGACTTTAGTGCCGAGGCAAGCGCATGCAACAAACTTTGGCTGTCTGTATACACATCGACCCAACAATTACGCACCGAATTGGAAAACGTAACTAGCACATTGGCAAGAGCTTGTGCCTCCTTAACATTAATTGACACACCTTTATCTTTGTGTGTTGAGTAATCACAGGTAGAAAGGCAAATAGAATCAGGGCTCAGGACCCCACCCCAGGCAAAAGACGAGGTGTCAGAGGACAGTACAATATGCGATTGTTTTTCCTCGCGCCAAGGTAAATGTCCTTCCCATGTTTTCAGGAAGCGCCAGTGTTCTATTTCCTCACGCAATTGCAAGGCTCAGGTAATCGCGATGGGGCGCGCGGATTTTGAGGCTTTTGACATAGCGTGATTCATCTCACAGATAAATAAGCGAGCTCCTGGAACTGCTAGAGCTAGAGAGGTGCATTTTCGAGCCAATTTCTGAAGCTGGAGAAGTGAGATCGTGTCGTTTTGCAGAATTTCGTCAATCAAAGCTAACAGTTTTTTCCTTTTTCTTGCTGGTAAGGCAGAAAGCTTGCAAAGAAGAGTCGGATATGAAACCTAAATAAGGGACTCTTGTGGAAGGCGTAAGTATAGACTTTTCAATGCCAAGTGTGTAACCCAGTTTAACAAGAACATAACACACCAGGAAAATTGCAGAACGCGTGAGTTGAAGATTGCGATCCTGGGCAGATAACACGTCGTAGGGGGTGGTCGCCGTAGAACTGGGAAGGAGCAACTGGCCGGTATGGCAATCGTCTATATAAAGAGTGCACGGGATACCTAGAGTTCGGAAAAATGGGAGACAAGTAGACTTGTGGAGTGGTACACATAGGCGGAGAGTTTCCATCCGAATGGGATGGTGTTGCTTACAAAAAAATAACCCGCCCATTGAAAACCAAAGAAAACACGGCTTTCTTCGGACAGAAATATGTCGTCATACCCAGACTTATCATCACAGACGGCCTGAAATGAGTCTGGGGTTACGTAACGCGTTAGCATAAGCAAATTACTGAGATGAAAAGGCTTATCTACTATCCAAAGATTAAGGAAGCGATCATAATTACAAAGACGTGGCTTTTGCGGTTCCACAGTTAGTGGTAAAACAAGATGTGGGGGTTGAACTTGGTTGACTTTTCCCCATAGCGAATATATTCAAAATAGCATTAGAAATGAATTGAACAAATGGTTTACATGGTATTCGACTCCTTTATAGCTTCCCTTAAAGTGCTGGAAATACTTGTACACGTCGACTTTGTTTTCAACCCAATTGAGAACTTCAGAAGCCTGGGGAAAACTCTCAGGACCAGAAAAGACTTGTTTCCAGGCATCAACGTTCCGATGCAAGCCCCATGCTACAAAGGAATCGGGATCACGTAAGGCAAGGTTGGATATATTCCCAAAAACTCGCCCAGAAATGACGTGAGCGATGTGATCAGGCGATATATGGGAATTCTGAGCTGCCACTCCCTGGGCTGACAGAGGAGCGCCGTCGAAGGAAACCCATTTCTCTTGAGTAACTTCAACATTGTGTGGATCAAAGCCAGTATCGAATTCCCATTGTGGAGTATGATAAACTTTAGTGTGCTTTGGGTGACTGAACTGGCGAAAAGAGAAAAGAAAACAATAAGGGTAGGAGCTGACTTAAACTCTAACATTATTTCTTAATGCGAGACGAGGAGACGGTGACATAATAGCGTTGTCGAAAATGAAGCCCAGGGAGTGACAGCCTTGGCGCCCGGTGATCCGAGAGGGTGCTTTAGAGACCCCTCCAAGCACTGTCACTAAACTTAAGGGAAATAACAGGAGACTACGCTTGAGCGAAAGTTCGCCCAACTTGAGGTTAACCTAGAACTACACGTAACCTACACGTGCATTCTAGCAGCCATCTCTATGGCAAGCTCACAAAGCAAATAAATCCAGTCTAAAATATATTCCGCTAAGAAGAGAAAATTGTACAAGACTAAAGCACACTGGACTACGACCAGGCAACTAAAGAAGGTTAGCGAAATGCCTTATATCTCACCTCTTGTTCTCCAGTAGTTCGCTTGGTCGACTCGGGCTCGGACGGCAAAGAGTTGGAGAGATTAGACGGGCCAGCTCGAGATTCTAAGGCTGGACCCTTGCCTTTTCCAGCATCAACGACAGAACGAGTTAGAGCTTGCTTCGCCTTTTCGGAATCGCCAACCAGCGGGGTGCTATCCTTATCGACAAGAGACGGGTTAGACATGGTGACCCGAACGACTCCTCGTGTGAAGTGAGATTAATTGATATGCACGATAGCTTATATACTCGGGAAGACAGCTGAAAATAGCAACAGCTGTCGATGATTCAGTAATAAATGCTTAAAACACACTTTACGGTAGAAGGTCGTTACTTTCGGATAGGTCGTTACTTTCGGGTTTTCTTAGCAGCCCCAAATTTTATCGTTACTCTTTCGGGGGGTCGTTACTTTCGGTATGTCGTTACTTTGGGAACTTTACGGTAAGTGATGTCGTTGATGACATAACATCATTAGCATATTGGAAATTCGTAGACGTAACACCCAAATCAAGACATATTCTACCGTTGGACTATTCACTTCAAGTACAATCGATATCAAGTATAACTAATTTGGGCTTATAGACCCATTCGAAAAATGGCGTCCAATTTAATTAACTATTGTTTAGGACTGACTAGCCTCGCTTACATGTTCAAAAGCTTTTGTGTGGACTGACTAGCCTCGTGTTCACGTTACCAGGACAATAGCTTTTTAAATTGGACGCCATTTTTCGAATGGGTCTATATAATTACTTTAATATAATTACTTGTGAAAAGTAATTAAGGCTTCGTGTAATTGTTTTTTCAGTTTCGATATGCTACAGGGAAGGACAAGTTGCTGGTAGCTCTTGCAGTATTTGGGGCAATAGGACATGGTGCAACAGTTCCAATACAGTTTATCATCTTTGGGGAACTAATTCAAAGCTTCGTCACCTTCGAAAAAGAGAAAGCTATAGCTGCTGGCAGCAACGAGACTGTTACCTTTGACCTGGAGAGCACAATGACACAGTTAGCCATATATTACGTATATCTGTCGATAGCGTCACTTATACTTGCTTACATGCAGTCTGGGTTTTTTGCCTATACAGCTGTTCGTCAAGCCAAGAAGATCCGTTGTGAGTTTTTTAAAGCTGTCATGCGGCAGGACGTAGGTTGGTTTGACACCTATGATGTGGGGGAGTTAAACAACAGGCTAACAGAGTAAGTCATTGTATCTGAGGATAGATTAATATGAAATACAGTACCATTCAGGACTACTAAAAGTAGTTGCATTAATTCACTTGTATTGGTGTAAATGATTATGAAGGCTATGTTTTCTGTAAGGATTAATCTTTAAGTTATACCCAGTTATAATTCATCACGTAATTCATCATGCACTATATTCACGCTAGTAGTAGTGGTAGTAATAATTTATTTAATCACATATTTGAGCACAAATTTTTTGCAGTATTACAAGATTAATTGTATAACAAATAACAAATAAGATAAAAATGGAGAAATATAGAAAGACATACATGCATGAGTAGAATAGGAAAACTATTTACTTGCTATGATACTTAAATTAATCGTCACACTACAAAAGTATTGTACGGATAATTATTATAATAGTCGCATTGATAATATAATGAATATAAGAGCTTAGTAATGATAAGGCTAACTGTAATAAGAGTAATAGATAATAAAATAACAATAGTGTAGTGATAACTTAGGATACTGTGACGGTTCATGTCTGTCACTAACTATGTAAATGTTTTATTATGTATGACCATTTTTTAACCCTGTCAGGGTGTTAATGATTACCATCTATGGAATTGTAAGGCTCTCAGATATCAGGATCGATTAACTGTTGAACAAGAGAATGCATCTCTCTATCAAGGAATAAACGACTTTCAGTTAAATTACCATCTCGTGTATTGGAAATCTTGGTCCATTACAACTTGTGGCAAGCGGTGGGATTTGAATTATTATGGCACGTCATTTAGATACGGACGGCGGAGTGCAATTCGGTACTTTAATCAACTTGAACCCCGATGAAATTGAGAGAGCTTGCTCGGAGACTAAGCCACAAGCTATTCCCGAAATAAAGAGCATAATCACAGTAGTCGAGTCTCTAGCAAAGGCGATTGACACGCAGAATAGCCGATTCGACGAATGGCTACTGGCAAACTCACGAAGCGATTAAAGTCCATGGAAGAATTAGGACAATCACGTAAACAAACAACTCCAATCCAGCAACGTGAAGTAAATACCGGCCTCGTAGATTCGGAAGGGGACGAACTATTTAATGTTCCGGTTAAAATTGAAACGTTGGCAAAGGAGAACCAAGGGAGAGCTGGTCCAACAAACCAAGTAGGTAGTGGCCCAACAAATCAACATCGCAGTGGAAAACCACGTGTGCGTCCCGCTGCGTTCGACGGGTCAGCATTAATAGCTGACCTGAACGAATGGGATAGTACAACAAAATCCACCTACCTGGCTGTCAGCCTCACAGGCCAAGCTCGCGGGCAGTGTTATGCGACCTTAGCAGCTTGGAGAGACGGAATTTTGAATGCCTTACCTTGGCTTTGTCAACACGACTCGGCACGGAAAACAGAACGGAGATGTTTAGGGCAGCCATCAAGACCCGCACCCGGGAGAAAAACTAGAGTCTACCGGAATTGGCTCAGGCGATAAGGCGACTTACATGTACCTGCCAAGCGTACCCATGCAAGCGCACCGGCAGACCTGCGTGAAGCTCTGGCTCATGATTTGTTTTATAGATGCCCTTGTTGAAGCCGAAATGCACTGAAAAATTTGTCAGGCCCGGCCAAAGACTCTGAATGAAGCCCTCGACGTAGCAGTAGAACTTGAAGCATTCATCAGTGCCGAAAAACAGCTCCTACGACAAACGAGAGCAGTGCATGCATATCTCGATCGGGCCTGAGCCCAGTAAGGCACTTAAGGCAGAAAAGGAGCTACGGGAAGAGTTCAAGGAGCAAAAACAACTTGTTCAATGCCTAGGGTCACAACAGCAAGGTAGACAGCGATACAGAGAAGGAGGTTGGACTTGTGGTGAGAAAGACCACCTACGACGTGACTGCCCAGACGAGCCGAAACGGCAGCAGAGAAGGCCACCACTACAACCACAGCGACTCCAGGGGCAGCAGTAAGCAGGGAACCAGCATTTGGAAAATAACAGCCTGCCGAGCTCGAGGGTCTGAACTCGGAGCGGTAAAGTCAGGGAAAGTGACGGCCTGTAACGATGGACTTTGTGTACAAAGGGTACTGGTCAAATTCTTAGTTGACACTGCCTCCAACATCACCATTATAAAGCCATGCAGCCGTTAGGGAACAGATCTCCCTCGAGGACCGACCAGAGCTGGACAGCGTACAGATGACCATGGTACTGGCTGATGGGAGCTCTGCACCGTTCGTGGGGCGTGGCTTATGTAGACTTCATTTGGGAGGCATTGAGATTGATCACCCTACATGTATATGGGTAGTGCATGGACATTGAGCCAAACAGAACTTTATTCGTACGGTGAGCTCGTACATAAGGAAGATGAGTACGAGCTGAAGTTTAACCAGAAGCAGGTCACGATGATGGATCCAAGCAAGCTATCTTCGCCATGTCGCAGAGTTGAAATGAAGGGTACGACAGTCATCCCACCAGGAAGTGGAGGCTGCTTACCTGAGTCAGACAGAGGAAACAAGTACATATTAGTCATTGCTGACTATTTCACAAAGCATGATTATGCTATCCCGAATCAAGAAGCTGTGACAGTAGCCACGAAAGTGGTCGAGGAGTTTGTATCAAGATTTGGCATACCAAGACAATTGCACTCTGACCAAAGGAGAACTTTTGAATCGAATGTGTTCCATGAGATGTGCACTGAACTTGGTAGTGAGAAGACTCGCATGACTCCACTGCATCCGCAATCGGACGAAATGGTAGAGCGCTACAACCGGACTCTAGAAGAAATGCTGTCTAAGTTTATCTCAGACAAGCAATGCGACTTGGATGAGCCACCAAAAGTACAAGAAATCCATTACATGGATATTAGTACATGTATTGTTACCACGTTTGAAGACGTTTGAAGACGTTTGCCTGGGTAAAATAAGAACTGAACAGCAAGCTTTTAAAAATCATAAAAATTATAAAGTTCGGTATGGTTTGGTAGGAGGGCCTGATCCATTCAAACCATACTGAACTCTCTTATGTTTGTAATTTTGACTAGTAATGCTCACCACCTGGTTGATATATATTGAGCCAAGTAACCCCCAACTCGGTAAACATACTAATTTTGATGTGATATTTCTTGTGGTGCCGAGTTATTTTTTAATTCAGTTAAATTTACACACTTGGTCCCAGTCCGTTTTCCTTTAAGAAATGGCTATATACGATAACTGATAAATTATTGTGTGTTTTCTTTCTGTTTTTAGAGACATCAACAAGGTTGTTGAAGGCGTTGGGGCTAAAGTAGGCCTTGTAATCCAGTTCATGACAACATTCTTGGCAGGCTTTATCATGGGGTTTGCCTACAGCTGGAAGTTGACTTTAGTTATTCTATCTCTCAGTCCGCTGATGATCATAGCTGGAGCGATAGTTGGAAAGGTAGCTATACTAAATTACATTGTAGTTCAAAGTGACAGCAAACATTGCTCATCCTCAATTTAATTGGATTTAGTGTGAGTGGGACAAAGCTATAGCCATAGCTCAGGCCCAAGCTTCGGCTACCTAGCTAGCTGTGATGATACTGCTGTTACATAGGTTTTGTAGATTAAGTGCCAGCTCAGAAAATTCACCCCTTGATGCCTCATTTCAATTGGAAACTGGTAGAAAGTTAATTTTAGTGATCATTACCACGAGGAACAAAACATTAGGCCATCGCCAACATGAAATTAAATGTGCCCAAATTTGGGGAAATTGGGTCCTATATAGACCATGTAATGATACATATAGTTATTTCCTGTGTCACGATATTTCGCCGTCAACCAACCAGCTCCATACTCTAATTGGCAATGATGCCATGTTTTTCTCCACCAATTAATCAGAATGCACTGTGCACATGAACATGGCAACTTTGTGGAGTGGGGGACTGGACACTTATACTTTTCATACGAACACAGGCAGCCCAAGCTAATGATTTTTACAAGGAATGTATGGGAATTTTTAGAAAACATCAAACTACTAAAATGATCAATAAAATCATGAAATCTTACCTGTGTGTTGTGAAGTTGTTCCTCTTCATCACTGATGTGTTTATTTCTGTAGGCACTTTGGGGTTTTTCCTCTCTCCTATATAAACATTGAGAAGGCAGGAATCACGAGACGCCATTAGTCCATGTGGCGAGTCTTTTGAGTCCTTGTAATTCTTCGAAAATCCAAACTTTCAACATTTTACCTCCAGGAACCCTTTCTCGCGTTCCTCTAGTCCTCATTTAATCGACCTATCTCTTATTTTCTCGCTTTATAAGTAGTCAAATTCGACTCGTCACATGGACTAATGGCGTCTCGTATTTCCTGTATGCCTTCTCAATATTTATATAGGGGAGGAAAACCAGAATTGCCTCAAACCAGAAATAAACACATCAATGATGAAGAGGAACAACTTCACAACACATACATTCCTTGTAAAAAATCATTAGCTTGGGCTGCCTGTGATACGAAGAGTTTGAAATGCGAGCAAAGTTTTGGGCTATTCGTAGCTATTATTTTGCTAAAACCAATGTTTCTTCCACTGAAATTCCAAGATGTTGAGCTTTTTCTAGGGCTGACAAACGTTTTACGGATTTTGGAGGAAAATTTCGCACATTTTACGAAAGGATACCTGCCGCTTCTAAACGAACACTCGCACTAAAATTTGAAAAGTCACCAAGGCTTGAACTACTCTATAAACTGGGACTAATGCACACACAGTACAGCTCACTACTCGACACCTCTTAAATCTACCTCCCACGTGATACATCGTTTCCCGCAATAGGAAACTCCCGGATGTATAAACGCTACATTCTCTTCTTTTCTCCACTAAGGCAATAAGGCGTATCTTAACAACCTAAACAAAACTGTATGATTAAATATAACGAATGTCTCTCAAATTATACAATGAGCAAGACTGTTTAACATCGAAGTCAGCGTGTAACATAGTTACCAAGGGTGATCGGGGATCGAGTTAACCTTCCTGATGGTCTTGGAATCTGCGGCTCCTGGTTTGCTCCTATTTGCTCCTATTTGCTCCTATTTGCTCCTTAGCATCTCTCTGACTTAGTTGTACTTCCAACTCTGGTCCTGATGTCTGTTCCCTTGACACTGTCACAGGATCTATTACATTATACTCTTGGTTCTGTGACGGGATTCATAAAATGCTTGGTGTGTTGTATGTTTCTCTTGTATTCTACACCCTGAGATGACTTTAGTTGCAACTTCGATCCAGCTACTAAAATAGTCTACTATGACCGGTAGGTACTCTCCTGTACTAGGTCCTGTCAAGGTCTCTGGCATTCTAGTTGGTTTCACTGGTGGAGGTATGCTTTGCTTCGTCACTAGTTGACGTCTGTAGCATTTACGACATTTCCTTTCTGCATCCTTATCTATGTTTGCAGGCCACCATATTTTAGATCATAAGCGTTCTTTCGTCTTGACAATGCCTTGATGTCCCTCGTGTCCAAGATCAGTGACTCTTTTTCTCAGAGCCTTAGGAATGACAGTTCTAGTCCCTCATAAAATGACTTGCCAATGAACGTCAGTTCATTACGCACCATCAGGTATGGCTTTGGGGCTCTCTCCCAGTCCCCACTGACAAGACTATCTCTTTGCTCTTTGCTCTTTGCTTTTGAATCTTGAGTGCTGCTGGCACTGCTTGCAAGGTAACCATGCGGACATGCTCATCGTCGTGACAGTACTCCCTCAATGCTGGATCCTTGGTTAACCGAGAAAGTGCATCTGCTATGTTATCTCTTGAAGGGACGTAACATACTTTGCAATTGTATGGCTGAATTCTGAGCACCCAGCATTCTATGCGTGCCGATGGTTTTGATCCCCTGGATGTAGATCACCTAAGAGCTTCGTGATCTGTTACCAAGTCGAATGTCTGCAGTCCATACAGGTGCATATTGAATCGTTCACATGCCCAGACTAGTGCTAATGCCTACTTTTCTGTTTGACTGTAGCACCTTTCTACATTACTAAGGCTCATAATGGCGTAGCGTACGTCACGACTCTGCCCGTTCTTTTCTTGAACTAATACTGCTCCCAGCCCAACTGGACTTGCATCAGCTATCACTCTTGTGTTCATATTTATCAAAATAGGCCAGGACAGCTGCACTGGCTAGCCGCTGTTTCAACTCTTTGAATGATCTTCCTCCTCTTTGCCCCAGTTAAAAGGGTACTCCTTTCCTCGAGATTGTTCTAAGAGGCTCTGCAATGGTTGCAAAGTTAGGAATGAAACGCGCACTGAACCCTACTATTCCAAGAAAACGTCTGACTTCTGCTGGAGTGGTTGGGCAGGTTGCCTCTAATACAGCACGAATCTTTCCTCTGTTGGACCAATGCCATATTTTCACAAATGAAGGCCCATAAATACCACTTTGTCCATTCGAAACGCACATTTTTCTGCATTGAGGGTCAGGTTCTTCTCTTCTAGTCTCTTTATCACATTGTAGAGGTTCCTGTCATGTTCTTCGTTGACCTTGCCATATACTATCAAATCACATGCGATGTTCTAAACCCCATTGATGTCTGAGACCACTTTTCGTATTATCTGCTGATACTTATTTGGTGCAGAGTTGACACCGAATATCAACCTCTTGTATCTGAACATCATGCGTGGCAAATGTGGTAATATCTCTTGAGGCCTCCTGTAATTCTATTTGATGGAAGCCCAGGTGCAGGTCTAACTTGGAAAACACAGTGCTGCCATTGAGGTTCTCAAGTACTTCATCCATAGTTGGCATTGGTATCCTTTCACGAGCAATGGCTTCATTCGTCCTCCGCATGTCTACGCATAGCCGTATATCTCCAGATGCCTTTGGTGCTACCACTACAGGGCTAACCCATGACGTAGGTCCATTTACTCGCTCCACAATTATCTTTATCAATCAGGTCCTTCACTTTAGCTGTTACCTTCTCTCGTAATGCGAAGGGGATGCGTCTAGGCTTTTGAGCAACTGGTGTTACCTCTGGGTCAATATGTAGTTTTAATTTATAGTCTTAAAGGAGCTCATTCAACCAAGATGTATTGCGAGTCACTGTTGTTGTTTTCATACGGGAAACTACTTGAAATCAGACAGCTGCCAATCAGAAAATGTGATATCGGGCTGTTTATAAATAGAGTTTACGAGTTGAACTGAATGGCCGAGATCGGCGGGGAGATCGGTTGCCTTTATACAATAGAATGAGCGGAATTACTACGGTTCTCCGATAAAAAATCCTCTACGTGATGCTAGCAATCGATCTCATGCTCGATCTAGCGAACCAACTTGTCCAACTTCTGGACCAAGTTCCAGCGATGCAGATCGTGTGGCAAGGAAATTAATCAATTCTACGATAGCGTTATACATTTAGAGTTCTTTCCTTTCTAGGCTTGTGCATGCAAGAACGTGTAGTCGAAAGAAAGGAGCTAGGTTGTCCGCTGCCAAAATGCTGGTTTGAAATGTTGAAGTACTGTATGCCACATTCTATTTGTGTTCAATGTCCGTGCGTTCTCCACACTCGCCAATGCAATATGCAAATTTGAAATCAAATCCGTATGTTATTGTTTGCTAGCCTGAATTTCAGCCGGTTTGTGTCATTTTAAAAGCCCCTTGACTTCCGTTAATCGTACATTGGATATGCTGGATGAAAAAATATCGATCAATCAGTTTTCTGAGCGCTCAACCTTGAAGTTTATTCATCAGCAAAGAAACATTTATAAAATAGGTTTCCACTTTACATCCGCTCATGCAGATATCAACACAACATTACACTTATTACTTAATTGTCTCAGCGTTGTCCATGTACATTGAGCGAAAGCCAAGACTATAAGACTAAGAGAGAAACTGCGAGATTTGTAATCTTGCATGTACCGCGCGTGTACCGCGTACTCGAGTCTTCAGTCATTTAGCAATTTGCTTTAAATGTTGTAAGTCAGTGTCCGATGATGATAAGCAAAAGGCTCAGCTCTTCTGACCTTTAAATTTCATGCCATTTAGGTCTACGGGCCGATCAAACCAATGTAGAAAGGCCCTGGTTTGGATAAACTGTAGGAATTACGATCAAACAGTCGGCTAACTCCAGTACAGGCTATAGTAATCATTTCACTGACCAAAGGCGACTCCAGAGTACGTTGAATACTTCCCCTGGCAGGTGAAAATTCGGAAATATATGACTGAACACAAAAGCTAATAAATAAGGAACATTTTCCCCTATAAATAATCAACTGGGATGCCCCTATGAGACCGATGGAATAGGATTTGTTTCAAGTAGCTCTCCAGAGCCATTATCGGGGGCCCCGAAAATGGCGGATCGAGAAATTTGAGCTCGCAATGCATCTTGGTTGAATGAGCTCCTTTAAGCTTGCCGATGCCACTGAAAGCGTTTGGATGTTTAGCTTGAAGAACTGATGATAAATCATCCACAACATTGCACAACATTGGTTTTATTGCCGGCCTCGAGTCCGATATGCGGTGTAAACACCTCTCACTTCTGATAACTACAAAACACGAGTTTATTTCCTTACTGTCACATACTGCTAGTTCAGCTTCAGATTGACCTATCACCTAATTCCTTTCCCCCATACGTGTACAACTTCTTTTGACAGTCTTTTATGTCGACTTGTAATTCTTGAGTTCTTTGAACTCTTTCATCCCAATTAGGTTGCTGACTGAGCCAGAGTCAATAAGTACTTCTTTAGGGATGCCATTGATTCTCACTTTTACCACAGGTTCCTCAGAGAAGGTTGCATCACATCTCTCTCCCATTTGATCTGTCACTACTCTCGTCATTATCACTCGCCTCCTGTTCTCCAGCATAATTGGTGTTGCTGTGGTGTGACTGCCTATAAGGGGCTCCCCTCTGCTTGTCTCCATTGCCTTTTGGTTCACGATGATCGCTTTCTCCTCTACAGCATGCTGCAAAATGCCCATGTTTTCCACAATTCGCAAATATCTTGCCCTTTGCTGGACAGTTTCTTTGCCAGATGACATTCCCTGTCACAATGGAAGCACTTTCGACTTTTCTTCTCTCCTGCACTGCAGCTCGACATTTCCTTCCTCTCTCTGTTGTGGAACATGGAGTCATGTTCTCTGCTTGTCGACTAGCTGCTTCCCAAGCACGAGATTTATTTAAGGCCTCTGTTAACGTAATGTTTGGGGTTTCCAGCAGCTTTCTTTTCAGCTCAAAGTTCTTTAACTTCTCGATCAGTTGATCTCTTAAATTGTCTTCCAAACTTCCTCCAAAATTGAAGTGTCGAGCTTGTTTTCTCAGTCGAACAATAAACTGGTCAGCGGTCTCCGTCGTTTGGTGCCAGTTGTCGGAAAACGTGGCGTTCGTAAGGGATGTTTTCCTTCGTCTTAAAATAGGAATGAAACTTCTGAATGGCTACTTTGTAAGCAATGTCGCCTTCTGCTGGGACTAGATCAGGATCTAGTTTGCGCACCCTGGCGATGAGCCTGCTCCGGAAGAGGTGGATCGTCATGCGATACTCTACCACGCGCCTGCTGGAATCACCGCCCTCCAACCAGAGGAATCTGAGTAGGTTCCGATGCTCTGCGATGACCTTAACTTGCTGAAACATACCTTCGATGGCACACAAGAAAGCAATTTGGTCCTTGCGGAAACGGCACAGCACTCCGGTAAGGTTGTTGGTGAGGTCAGATTCTTGTTTAACGAATTCCCCTTGAGTTCTGCGCTTGCGTCGAATACCACTCGGATCTTGCTTGTGTTTTTTTTAGGATGGTACACTCCGTGATGCGGAATGTACTACATTTGCCTGTCGTCTTTACTCAGCTCGTGATCTGGAATCGTTTCCGCGTAGCCCTTATCAATCATATCTGCCATGAAGTCTCGGTAATGCTCTCTGTATATTGAGTCCGCATTGAAGCGACGTTTGAGGGTTTCGAGGTGCCGAGAGTCTACGTCCCTGTTGTTCGGAAGATTTACGCGCTCGTCCTTGAGGGTAAGGGGCATTTCGTAATGCCCATTGTCCCTATGGCGGATGCCCTTCTGAAGCTTGTCCATGAATTTCGCCTCGTCGCGGGAAAACGCCTTCTCGTCAATCTGACCGTTAGCCTCGTTGAAGTCTAGTTCGAACATGCGCGCGACTTGCGCTGGACTTATTATCTCCTACACTTGCGTTCTGAACGACACATAAACTTATCGATCCTAGATTGTCTGGATATGGTGCTACTGCAAGAACACGGTTCCTCATCTCCGTTTTGTGTCTTGTGTCGACATTCCCTATTATTTCCCATCCCAGAGTAGTTCTCTGTTCGTAAGGGTAGTCGTCTTGTCCGGGTATAACTTCGCGCGGTTTAATGGCTCTGGCGCAGTTTATTCCGATAACGAGTCCGACCTCGGTATCTATAGGGCATTAACTTGCTAGCTATCTGCTCTAGATGTGGCCATTCGCGCGCTGTTTCCGGCCTTGGTATTTGATTGCGCCTAGTTAGAATAAGGTCTCAAGAGTACGTGCCTGGAAGGTTGATTTCTGTGTCTTCATTAAAACCGCGGATAACTAAGCCGTTGACTTTCTTACAGTCAATTACCTTTTCCGCCAAAATCGTTGACAGCTTTAAGTGCACGTCTGGGCCGGTTGCGGATAACTCTTGAAGAACCGTACCCTTTACGAAACACACGTCGGACTAAACAAATATCTTCTTATCTGGGTGGTTGATGTGGTGCAATCAGACAGGGACGCAGGTTTTTTGGTCGCTAACGCGTTCAATGCAGTGGGAAGTTGACGATTCAGTTCCTTCTTGTGGTTTTATCTCAGGCTTACGGAGAACGTACGAATCGTCGTGGAGTGAAGTCGGGTGCGGACCTCTTTATGTCTGGCACGTTCTCTTGTTACGGCACTCCCTCATTTTATGGCCCCATATCAGGCACCCGATGCATCGACCCTTCGATATAACGAACTATTTTCGTTCCGTCTGAGACAGTTTGCAGTATTGGTCGCAGGATTCCAGCGTGTGCGGTTCCTTGCACATGGGACAGGAGGGGTTTCCTTTCTTCGTATCGTCATGCTAGTCGTTATCAGCTGAGTTTGTAGCGAATGCTTCTAAGTGGGTTAGGTCTGTTGCTCGGCCGTGCCCTTTGCTCATCGTTATTCTGGCTGCTCTTGTTTTCCTCGGCCTCGAAATTATCGGGTTGCAAGCGATCCATGCTCCTTTTGCAGGAAGCAGCAAAACTCGGAAAACTAGAGATCTCCGTTTAATTTGGGGATGCTGTTGTTGATGCCTGCCATCTGCTGGGCAACTTGCCTCCCCCAACGATTTACTAAATAATTTGGTAGCTTTCGGACCATCCGTTGGTTTTCATCCGGCTCGTTTAGTATATATAGGTTACAAGCAATCGTTGTCATTGCGGACAGAGATTGATTAAGGAAGTCCGAAAACTTATGCAGACCTATTCCGTCGTTTGGCTAGATATTAGGCCAGTTGTTTATTTTCTTCCGGTAGGCGTCAACGTCAGTTGTCTTGGTTAACGAACCCATTCATGTGCAACGGATGTGAATCGTAAGGGAGAATCGAGCAAATGTTGGGCGAAAGAATTTGCTGGTTGTGTTTACAGGCATTGATTGCGTTACGTTCGTTGTAAATGGATTTACCCCAGCGACTCTATATGGAACATTGGTGGAATTTGCCTTGTTTCCGCATTCTGATAACCGTGTGGTAATTGACACCGGTGGTACAGTCGCAGTGTAAATTGATACGGGAATACTTTGCGTGTTTCCGGGTTGTGTTATCGAGGTTAACTGAGTAATTTTGCCTGGCAACTCTGGTGTTGCACCAAATTCTTCATCAACCTTTATGAGGGCTTTTAACTCGGCTTGCTTGATCTCGTAGCTCTTTGTTAGCTCAAACGTCTTAAATTCGCCCCTTTTGTTTTCGAAGCGCGGCTTTCTTCTGATACTCTATATCGGCTAATCGCATTTCTGCCCCCAATCTAGCTAATTTTGTAGCCGTTTTAACCTTCTTTTCGACTAGAAGAGACGAGGATGAGGACGATTTCGAATAGCTCGATTTTTTTTATGTCCTGGATCGGCTAGAACTTTCAGATCCTAGTGTGGAACTGCCTCGCTCTTCACTACGTTTTAGCTCCAGCATCCTGTTGTTGGCTATTTTTGACAATTCGGTGTTTTCCCTTTCGAATGCTTCAAATTCCTTTGTAATCCCGTCATGGATTTCTACGTCTCCTGCCTGTAAATTAGCTAGTTTGTCAAAGGCTCTAGTCACAAGGTCAAATCGTGTTTCTAAGTAGGACCTCTTGTGTCTAATAATACCTATATCGTGACAGTCTGCTGTGAGATCTCTGAGTTGGTTTAATTGCCTTCTACATTCCCTCCGTGCCCCACGGTACCACGGTAATCCTTATCACGTAACCCAATCTCAAATTGCCGACCCCTTTCGGTCAAAACCCTCGTCGTTGCGTTCCTTCCTTAGCGTCGGCCATGGCACATTAGCATGTACTCCATATAAAGCCAGAGTTCTACCCATGATGTTATTTAAGCCAGAGATTTTACTGAAACGGCTGGGGCCTCAGATTGTCCATTCTTTACATACGTTGTAATGGCCCCGGTTTGGCGGTTTGAAGAGTTGATTTTAATATACTGAGAATGCGGCAACCTACCCTGGTTGCCAGAGGTTCTAGGTTTTTTTTTCTAGGTTAGGTTAAGGCACGAAGCGCCGTCATCGAGGAGCGAAGCGACGAGAGGGATAGAAGAGAACCTCTGGTCAAATCCGTTGATAATCTCACTTCCATGCGTTTAGTTTGAAATCGAGGCGAGTCAAACCGGTTTTGCGGCCTATAACCTGTCAAACTGTGACGACCAATGTTTTGATTTCACACACGAACAATTGCACGTGGCGCTGTGAAGCATGAAATGACAACTGTAGTGTGGTTCTTTATATGGCTACTCTGGACAGTGAAAAAAGTGCCTTGTGCTAGAATTTGCTGTCGTGCTGTAGACCGTTTCTTCACGGGGACGACCTGTCGGAAGCACAGTGAAGACGTCTTTACGTTTTATAAACTCGTACAGTGCCTCTTCTTGTTTTGTCTTCAATTTAGTAATCTCCGGAAACTTTGAAGCCAACGTAAACTTCACAGCGTCCCCAAAAATACTCAAAAACTCTTGATTTTCACTTCGTGCATCTCCTTCACCAGTCGCGGTTGGAACTGAGTAAAACCACATACAGTTGTCGTAAAACCGGTTTGAAGTGGTAGGCCAATAACAATTGCTGTTGTATCAAGCACTCACGGTCGCGCTTGGTAATAAGTAGATAAGCCAATCGGAGACGAGGTTCAAAATCTGAACCTAGCTTCTGCATGGAAGTGAGATTCTCAACGGATTTGACCAGAGGTTCTCTTCTCTCCCTCTCGTTGCTTCGCTCCACGATGACGGCGCTTCGCGCCTTAACCTAACCTAAACAAAACCTAGAACCAAAACCTAGAACCTCTGGCACCAGGGTATAGCGGCAACCAGGCGATCGTTGGAATTGTAATTATTTATTGGTGGTGTACTGAATTCACGTAAAAACTGCAAATAATATCATAAACACAGATATAACTAACTCAATACACAATACGAGGATAAATTCCTGTACTAAACATGCTCGATACCATAGGATCACGCTAAATAATCATTGATTATGTAAAAGTAATATTACAATTTGATAAAACAATGCTATCGTATACCTCTTTCCGCCATATGCATACTTTGATTCCCTGCACGATTAATGAAAACTGCTAGCGTCGCTCTGTTAATATGATTCAGGCTAAATTCAATTACAGGACATGACAGAATGACACAAATAAATGGATTATCTTACACTTGCCCTTGTTCCGAGGGTTTTTCTCCGGTTTTCCTCTCTCACGAAAACCAACATGCTAAATTCCAATTCGATCTGTGAATTAGCTGGGTCCTGGCTAAATTGATCAGTCTCTTATGGTTGTTTCAGGTCCCGTTAGAAATTCAGTGATTTTTCAGAGTTCCACAGAGTTACATTGTAATAGGCCACAGTATTACTCACCATTGTTAACGTTGATATTTTAGGTGGTAGCATTGTTCACAACTAAAGAGCTTGATGCTTATGCAAAGGCAGGAGCCATAGCAGAAGAGGTGTTGTCCTCTATGAAGACTGTAGCAGCGTTTGGAGGAGAAGAAAAAGAATACAAGAGGTAGGTGTACATTTGTACATAAGCCACATAAGTGAATAATTGACTCCCACTCCGCATGCATTGTGCACGTGCTTACCATGTGCTTTGTATAGTATTACATTACCAATACGGGTAGGACATAAAACATTTATTGTCAAGCCAATAATCTCTTTGTGGTTAATTCCGACATTTTGAAAGGGGTGCAAACATAGCATGAATTACAGTGTTTGTATGGGAATCCGATGCCAAATAATTTCCGTAAAATCGAATTTCTAAAATATTCACTGTCTGCAAACTTACGATTACCAGGTAAAAAATGTACCAGCTGTGCTGGGAAGCATGTAATCGTGTTTTCAGTTTTCGATACATTTGTCTGTAACAACGTGTCAAAGTCCACAGGAAAATTTACAGATAAATGTATGGAAAACTGAAAACATGATTGCATGCTTCCCAGCATGGCTACATCTCTCCAATTTTGATCAGTATTTTTTTACCTGGTATCTTAAGTTTGCAGACAGTGAAAATTTCAGAAATTCGATTTTATGAAAATTATATGGCATCGGATTCCCATACAAACACTGTATTTCGCAACATGGTTTCACCCTTTCAAAATGTCGGAATTACCGTGAACTGGTCTATCACAGGTATGTATTAAATCTTGTTTTACCTATACTAGGTATAACTCCCATCTCAGTGAGGCTCAAGCATTTGGTACAAGGAAAGGTCTGTCGACAGGTCTTGGATTTGGCTTTTTTCAAGTCATCATGTTTGGTTCCTATGCATTAGCATTCTGGTAGGTTAATTATTTTCTTTATTCGGTGTTACAAATTTCGAATTAATGTTTCTCTAGACTCAATAAAGTACGTGAGGTTGCAGTTTAATATTTGATTTGAGACGTTTGGATCATAGCCTGATCACAGGAGTACAAACAATAGGACTCGAGGTCCCTTCTAAGTCTGCCTCCGTCAGTGGACCTACGATTATACGTCCTTATCCGAGAAGATGTGAAGGTATAACCATTTGCAGTTGTTTCACAAAGGCAGAACCTTCTATACTCAGTTATTTTAAGACCCTGAGCGTTGGTCCAGCCAGGGCTCGAACCCGCGACCTCCCGCTCAACAGACAGGAGCTTAACCACTGAGCTAACCGGGATGCATAAACAAAGGACAACACATACGTTTACTATGTTTATTTGTGGGATAAATGGGGGAGGCATGCCCAACCATTATTAGTGTCGTAAAGACTGCAGATGTGAAGACTTTGTTGAGGTTGACGTAATAGGCCTTTTGCAGGAAAATTTACATGCTGATATATTCCACTTTAATAATAGCAGATGAACTCAGTGCTTGAGATCCCATGGGAAAGGCTTTGTAAAAACTGGATGGCAAACAAACTTTAAAAAACTGTTTTAGAAAGAGCGACAATTGATTGGAGGTGGAAAATAGCATTTACAAACAGATTTTGCTAATAACAATATCAATCTTGTTCAAGTACATGTACCTTGATTTAAATATATGAATTAAGATTTTTTGTCCATGGGAAAGGCTTTGTAAAAACTGGATGGCAAACAAACTTTAAAAAACTGTTTTAGAAAGAGCGACAATTGATTGGAGGTAGAAAATAGCATTTACAAACAGATTTTGCTAATAACAATATCAATCTTGTTCAAGTACCTTGATTTAAATATATGAATTAAGATTTTTTGTCCATGGGAAAGGCTTTGTAAAAACTGGATGGCAAACAAACTTTAAAAAACTGTTTTAGAAAGAGCGACAATTGATTGGAGGTGGAAAATAGCATTTACAAACAGATTTTGCTAATAACAATATCAATCTTGTTCAAGTACCTTGATTTAAATATATGAATTAAGATTTTTTTGTCACCCAGTACAACCACATGATTGCACTGACTGTAGCAAATAATTATGAAATGCAACAAACTTTTACAATATTCGCCTGCCATTTTATTTTTGCTTTGGCATTCCTGAAATTTGGCCTGCTTTTTGTCCTTTGTTAAGGTCACTAGCTATTTCAAGTCTTGTTATGATATTATTATTGACCATTAAATATTTTATTATTTAATGCCATAGGTATGGAGCTGTGCTTGTCGTGGATAAAGAATTGGCAAGTGGTGACTTGTTAGTGGTAAGAAGAGTACTGTCGTACAGACATTATTTTTGGTAAAGAAATGTTCTCTCCAAATTGATGACAATTAATTTTATGTTGTGACTTAATTATAAACTTAGACAACAAGAACTATAATCACAGTACAGAGCGAAAACAAAGCATTAGAACTAGTTGAAATGCTGTTGTATAATGTACTGATTGGCTCAAATAACCGATGTCAGAATGCTTTGTTTTTGTTCTGCAAAATGATTGTTTCTGGTTACAGTAGTAATGCACTGTAATATACAACACGTCATGTACTAAATAACATCAACCAATAAGTGTGTTGGGGAAAATTGGCAGTTTATTACAAATATTGAATCAAGCCTTGATTCTAATCATTAATTGACAATTAGTATTCCACAGAATTAACCAATTGTCTACTGAGCCAATTTGCCTCAAATTAGTGCAATCCAGAGTGCTACCTCAATCCTCCCCCCTCAGTTCAAGTTTGGCTAGCCCTGGTTAGTTACGTATTCTGCTGACCTTTTAAGTTAACCACTCAAGCTTTCTCCGCAATGTCGTTGAGGAGGATTCTACAGTCACTGTGTTTTTGTAGGGTTTTGCATGTATGAATGAAATTAAAACTGCTCTAATTTAGGTCAAATAAATATAAACCACAGCGCAAATTGAAAGAGAGCCAGAGGACATCATCAAGTGTGATGAAGGCTGAAAACTATGTGGCTTGCTTTTAGTAAGCTTTGTGAGGAGATTTCACAGGGATTTTCTGTTGAGTTTCTGCTTTGGTGCACGTCAAATAATTCTTCAATGAAATTTCCAACTCTCCAGTTGGAGATCTTTTTACCCTGCTATACCTACTAGTTTGTGTTTTTGTCCATTAAAGGCCTTGACTTGTGTCAAAATCACTTCTCTTGGTTGTAGGGTAAAAAACCTACAAGAGTGTCAGAAGGGGGACT
The DNA here is from genome assembly GCA_030867875.1 of Actinernus sp. WN-2022. NCBI lineage: Eukaryota > Metazoa > Cnidaria > Anthozoa > Actiniaria > Actinernidae > Actinernus > Actinernus sp. WN-2022. The sequence goes on along the minus strand of JAOWCC010001751.1, from coordinate 21,222,422 downwards.
CACCCCCTGTCGAATTGTTGTCCATTATGCAGCATGCAATTGGAGGTGGGTTTAGGAAAATGTGGTAGGAAGAAATGCAGTTTTAAGAATGACATGCGTATGGTTCGCAGTTGTTGTATTTTAAACCTGGTGGTTGGAGAGATTAAAGATGGTACGGTACCACCTCCGGGTTAGCTCAGTGGTTAAGCGCCGATCTGTCGAGCGGGAGATCACGGGTTCAAACCCCGGCCGGACCAACGCTCAGGTCTTAAAATAACTGAGTAGACTGTGCTGCCTTTACATAATTCAACAGTAAACAGTTAGACCTTCACGTCTTCTCGGATAAGGACGATAAATCGTAGGCCCTCGGAGACCTCCATAGAGGGGCTTTAAGCCTGTTGAGATTCTCCTCCACCTTCGAGTGCATATTTTGTGTTTGATTTTGATTTTAAGTGCAAATGAGAAGGGTCTTTTGAGCTGATTTTCAGCTCCTAGAAATTCGCAAATATTGAAGAAACGAAACATGTTGCCAATTTAGTGAAAACAAATGCATTTTCTCCAAAGTTTGGAGTCCATCAATCCATTGTTATAGCTTGGCTTAAATCTTTAGCCATTAATCTATCCATTGAAATAATGTTGCATTATCCGAACTCCAGTGCCTCTAGATTTGATGCAACATTTAATTGGGGTGATTTTGGTTGCCCTATATAGGGGTCAATGGGTTAATATCCAACACTTCATACCTGTGGATAACACATAACTAAATATTGTCAGTATATAAATTTAACTTATTTGTTCTTTATCCAGCAAACCGAGCCCAGCTGATACTATTTGATTTCATATATGTCTATTGTGTTTAATTTAACAATAAATTGCTAAATGTAATAATTAATTTAAATTTAAAACATATACCTCACGAAAGCCAGGATTAATTCAAATTCTTTTTTTGGCTAGGTCTTCTTCTCTGTCATGATTGGTGCAACCCAGTTGGGACAAGCAGGTCCCAACATAGAAGCTATTGCTACAGCTAAGGGTGCTGCACATGAATTGTATAGTATCATTGATAGGGCCCCACCTATCGATAGCAGCTCTGAGGAAGGAGAGAGGCCAGCGGACGTCAGGGGAGATCTAGAATTCACAGACATCCACTTCTTCTACCCATCACGGCCAGATGTCAAGGTACATGTATGTGGGACATGCATGCAATTAGTTGCACACATATCTGTCATAGGTTTTTTAAGGAAATTTACAGTGCGATTACTGTAACCGGGATCACTATGACAACGAGAACCAATCACATTGCAGAACGAAAACAAAGCATTCCAACTTACGGTTACTTGAGTCAATCTGTGTTAAGTGCAAGACAAGACAATTTCAAGACAATTTCAACTTGCTCGAACTTCGTTACGGTAAAAGGCGAATTTGGTGGACTAGTTCTGAAGTGAAAGTATTTGGAATGAAGAAAATCTCATGGATATGCTAGGATTTGTATTTTGGAATGCTTTATTTTAGTTTTGCAATGTGTTTAGATCAGTTTTCAGAGTGTAGTAAACCCAAAACCAAAGTAATTGCATAGCCAATCACAGGAGCCAATCACAGGAGCAAGTGAAAACACAATGAGCCAATCACGAACTGAAGTAATTCACGATTGGTTTTACTTGAACCAATCACGAGGAAAAGTAAACGCAATCGTGGATGGCGTGATGGACCAAACATGTTTGGTTTTAGTTTAGCACTTGATTTGCTAATAATCACAAAACATTTTCCACCGCCAATAGGAAAGTTGAGCAAATGCAAAAGCAAAGCAATCACGGATTGCTTTCGACACTCAATCGAAATCCGCTCCAGCTCTATTGTCTCTTCCTCTTGGTTTCAGTAGTGGATCCACACGTTTTATATGTAAAATCTAAATTGATAATATTCACTGAGACAAGCTAAATATATGATTTATTCATCATAACAGGTCCTTGATGGCCTTAATCTGACTGTCAGTAATGGGCAGACTGTGGCTCTTGTTGGAGAAAGTGGTTGTGGAAAAAGTACAGTTGTCAAGCTAATTCAGAGGTTCTACGACCCTAATGAAGGAGTTGTAAGTTGAGCTCTTGTTTTGGATGTCATTTCATTTTGCTCAAGCGGTATCCTAAGAAAGAGTAAAACCTTTAGTAATTCAAAGTGCATTTATTGTGTAACTAAAATTGCTGAAGTAAAGTGAACATGGGCAAGTATACTAGTAGCATTTCTCTCAGAAACATACAAATGTATGACTTTAATAGAAGTAGGAGTATATGTGGGTCATATGTCATGCCACACAAACATGCAAAAAAGGCCCGGACAACATTAAAGTGAAATATTATTTAATTGTATTATATGGTGTTAAACTTCATCATATCAGATTGAACATTTTATTATATCAATGACAAGGAGTTGCTATGTTTCATTCCTAAAATTAGATGCCAGTTTTCAGAGATTGGCAACAAAAATCAGATGTGAAATGTACGTTATTTTGATGCAAATTAAACCCCCAGTACAAAATATGGCCTCCAAGATTAGGAATCCTATCAAAGGGGGTGATTTTGATGTATGACATTAATTTATACTTGCTGGTGTTAAAAAGTAATAAACAAGATGAACAAGATGTCTTATAACTTTATGGTCAAAAAATGCCTTTTCTGCAGTCATTCTGCCCCTCATACATTGTAGCTCATAATATTTTAGCAAGTGTACATATTATACCTTGTGTAGTAAGGCATGTAATCTAGTTAAGCTGAAATGTAACATATGTTATGTTAGGTTATGTACTGGGATCCATGTCTACATACATGTAGATCATGTGACATAGAATGAGAAACGTGCTCGAGTGCATTGTGTGTTAAGATCGAGTCCAAGAAAGAAAGCTTGTGCTTGTTATGGTTTACGGTCTGATACTGAAATAAACCGACTATCCTTCAAGACCCCAACTGGAATGCTCTTGGTTTAACCCTTCAATAACTAGCTACTACATAAGTGTAACTGACACCCGACGAGGGGCTCTATGGCAATGAGGTAATAACCACAGAACAAATATGTCGGTTGTTGAAAGGGGAGGTGAAAATAAAGCTAGTAGGATTGCAACCTGACAAATTCTGCGACGATCCTAGAAAGTGACATTGGGGTCATGATGGGGACAAAGTCCTTGCTGCGCCATACCAGTTTAGGCAGCACAAAGACGAAGAGATTACGGTGTTCGCCATGATTGGATAACCACATTCGCATAGCAGTGGTTTGAGGAACAGAATTGTTGTGGGACGAGGATGCTATTGAGAGACACCTACGAATGCTTTTCTGGGAAGGGATTAGGGACCCAATTGAAGATCAGGCCCGACATAAAAAGGATTCATGCAAGACATTTGCTGAGTTAATCACCTCAGTAAGGTATGGTGGAAAGAAGTGTTCCCAACTCAGACTCCCAGCCGGGACTCTCAGATGGGCCAACCGAATGACCACCCCACAGCCACAGGGATCCCAATCCCCACAACCGCAACCTTGCCCCATTTTGATCCCCAACCTGCCTGTATTACCAAAATCCGTTCCTTGGCAAGTGAAGTGCAGGACTTGATTAAGGAGAGCAAAGGGACACCAGCTCGAGATACGTACAACCCCAGGATAGAGTGCGAGAGAGAACTATTTTTTTATTGCTGTGGCCAAATAGGTCACATACAAGTTGGATGTAGAAATGCCCCCAATCCAAGCATAAAATTCTTGGGAAATGAACAAATGTCTTTGCCCAGGGCAAACCTGAAGGTCTTGAACGCACCTGTGTACCACCCTGTCCTACATGCAACAGTTCTTAAAGAGCTTACTGGTGAACCCAATGAATCAGTCGCCTTCATTATAATGGTCATGTCTGTTTGGCCTTGTTAGACATGGGAAGTCAAATAGCATCGACTTTGAAGTCATTCTAAGATTAGCTCTACTTTGCAATGGTATACCAGAGTGTTCGTCCCTGAGCAACATGTTGCCAGTATGCAATAAGGGTCAGGGTTCAGTCTTCTGCTAGACACCCTATAACAGGCTCACATGAAACAAAAGTGGTAATATGCTTTGCAAGAGCAGTCCCTGAATTTCAAACCAATGTTTTGCTTGAGACTAATTTACAAAATTATAGTGGATTAGCTGTCCCTCCTAGGGTTAGTAGCACTGCTGTCAAGTAGCGGAAACTGCAGAATACGAACAATACTGCATGACTACCACGTAAAGCTCCTTTCTAAAGTTATCTTTGGCATATGCACAGACGGCAAAAGAAATACCCCTTCCTGCATGAGCAGAACCCAGTGTAAAGCTAGTGATCTCCACGAGCTGTTCATCCTAGAAACCACATACCTCAGTGCAGAAGTGAAAGAGAGAACCCAAGCCTTGCTATCAAAGATGTTGTATGTTTTTGCAAGGGACTAGAAAGACCTGGGTTTCACAGAGGGTGTGCAGGCCATGGAGTCCACCTAATGGACAACATACCATTGAGGGAGCCTACAGAATAGTGCCTCCACGACAGCTACAAGAGTTTCATACAGCATTAATGGATTGGTTGATTCGGAATCATGAAAGAGTCCAGGAGTCCCTACTTATCGCCGGTAGTCTTAGTGCGCAAGCAGGATGGTAGTCTGAGAATTTGGTGTTGATTATAGAAAGATCAATGCCTTATAAATAATAAGGGTTTGTACGCTTTACCAAGAATATAAGAAACGTTACAAGCTCTACATAGTGCTCGCTGGTTGTGTTCGCTTAATCGGCAAAGTGGATATTTGAATCAGTGTTGAATGAGTACAACCATATGCCATTTGGATTAACCAACATGCCCACAACATTTCAATGCTTGATGGAGCACTGCCTGACAGGCCTAAATTTTCATATCTGTCTGATACGTGATGATATGATAGTCTTGGCATGTACTGTCGAAGAAATACCGCTTGAACATTTGGAAGCTGTGCTAAGAAAATTAGGCGAGTGTGGCCTAAAGATGAAACCTTCAAAGTGCAACCTATTCCAAACGGAGTTAGCATACCTGGGTCATGTAGTTTCACAAGAGGGAGTGGGGCCAGACCCCACCTATCGCTGTGACTTCACGCTGTAAAGTGGGCTGTTACCAACAAGTTCAAGCAATACTATGTGGACTTTCATGTTCTAACAGATAGCAACCATTGACATATATTCTCATGATCACCACCGCCAAGTTATTATTATTATAAGTAATACCATGGCACCGAGGGAAATTAGTGATTAAATTTCCCGGCGAGCTGAGGGAGGACTTTACATCGTAGCACAACACCAGTATAGCAATCGATCATGTTGTTGGTCTGATATTCTCACCTTCCAAATGCTTTTATTCATACTCCCAGTCTTCTGAACTTCTCTCATACATGTAATGTTGTCTTCGTCTTAGTTGTGTTCTAGTATGGCTCTGCCATATCGATGAAAATCTACTTTAATTCCAAGCGTGTTAAAATTCTATAAAGCCACAAGTTAGCTTCGAAACTCCGGTGAGACATCAAAAACGTCACTTCCGTAAATGCAAACAAGATGGCGGCGCCCATGTCTTCGCGGGGCCAACTTTGAGGGACTCGTTCTCAATGCTGGAAAAGTTTATTAAATTTTAATTCATTTTCTGAACAAAGTACATCTGAAAGATGCTTTTGAGCCCACGCGAATGTACCATTTAAATTGGTAGGGGCTGCTTATGCTTCCCTGTGTGGTTCCCTTTGTTAACTGGCTTCCATTCCACTTCAACTGTGCGAAACTACTCTCTGCCCACTAAAAAAATCAGTATACATGTTAATTATATAAGGATTGAGAGGACACAACTTAGTTTTTCACAAAGGATACTATGTTTTAGAGTGTCAAATGCTATGTAGAAGTCCATAGAGAATAGTCTGACTGCATGCCTTTCAGTTTTTAATATCTAACAGCCTTAATAAATTATGCTGCATTTTTAGCTGCACGTTGATGCAACTGCCTCCCTTTCGATAAGCAAACTCCGTTTTTCCTTCATTTCATCCATAGCAAATGTCTGGTAGATATATATAACCTTCTCAAAAGCTCTTGAAATTACTGCAGTGACATTATTTTGTTCCTCTGAAATCAGAGAGTTTCTTGTCGTCACTATCGAAATGCATCACATTTTCCTCTTTAAAATGCAAAAATTACCACAGGCTTCCCAGACTCGACGTATATTTTCCGCTTATTAGTCTGTTGGGTTACCTGTGGTTTATCGATTACTTTCATAACGATCTCAGAAGAGCTTATATAATTACTCCGTGTGAATTCTCTTTTCCGATTCCTACGAATTTTGAATCCTAATAAATTGCTTTAGAAGGCCCAAAATCACCACAAAAACACTCACACAGCTTCATTAAGTATCAATCTTATATTATTGAAGATTTATTTCGTAGGAATCGGAAAAGAGAATTCACACGGAGCAATTATATAAACTCTTCTGAGATCATTATGAAAGTAATCGATAAACCACAGGTAACCCAACAGACTAATAAGCGGGAAATATACGTCGAGTCTGGGAAGCCTGTGGAATTAAAGACAATTCTGAAAATATAAATGTAATTTTTGGTCAGTCAAAGTTCCTTCACGCCGGGCATAAGTTACCTCAAAATCGATCACTAAAAGCGAGCCAAAAATATATAAACCAGCACATCTTGTTTAATTCGCTGTCAAATTTAACGAATTTTTCGTATGTTAATATTAAAATGAAATAACGTCTTTAGGATCAAACACGTTTGTATATTGACGTTGGTGTGACGTCATAACGAACGACTCCTTTTAAGGTCAAATTCGGCGTTACCTATACGTTTGAAATAAAGCATGTTATCACAACAACATAAATATGTGTTTTTGATTGCCGCAATTTTAAAGTCTCTACGATAAATATTTGCTGAGTTATTAAGAACTGAAGTTTCCTATGACGTCACATTTTCTGACGTCATGGGTCTGACATCAGTCATGCTTTCTAAATTGAATAAACATAAAAAAGACCATATTGCAGCTATTCAGTGTACAGTAAGTACAGTTCCTCTTTAAAACCCGAAAAATACTTGAATAGTTATTTTTAAAAGACGTTTTCAAAAATATATGACGTCATAATGACGTATCCTCTTTTTCACTGGGAATTTTAAAGTATTTCCTATCAAAAATTGAAAATTCTAAAAACATACGGTTGTGGGTACCGATTTACTCTTTCGATTGCTAGATTGTCGTAACCAAATATTTTAAACTCTAAAAGATGAATGAAGAAGTTATTTTGTAAATGGTTCTGTGTTGAATATTTCCCGCCAAATCTTGGCGGGAAAATTGCCAAAATTCAAAATTTAATAACTTTTCTCCCTCTTAACCAATCGAACTCGGGTTTTCGGTTTCTTTGTTGTCGACATGATGGCAATTCGAAAATATAAAATTTACTGATGTTCAAGGTAATTGAAAACATCGAGAAACCTATTATAAATGGATACATGACGTAACTGTGACGTCATCAATATGTCTACGGTAGATCAAATCATCGGATTTTGTTTAGGTCGTCGGTCTTCATCATCCCACAAAAATTCAATCTTCTATGTTGGAAACTTTTGAAAATATAGCAAAGTGATAGATTTTAGGGTCATTTGTGCCAAGCGTGCTTTATAATATAATAAAATTAAGAAGAAGTTAAAAGTTAAATAGAGTACCGAAGTCTGACGCATCAGTGCGGTAGCCATGTGACAAACTAATTCATCCTGAATTTGATTCCCACTTACACAGTCCGAGTAATAAATCTTGAACTTTGGTCATTGAGATAAAAAGCACTATCAGTATGCTAAAAATCAGTGCATTTAAATCATTGTTAATTCTGTGTTTTATTGTCAATGCTAGGTCAGCCTAGATAATAAGGATATTCGCTCTCTTAATGTACAATGGCTAAGACAGCATATTGGAGTAGTTAGTCAAGAACCTGTATTATTTGCCACAACCATTGCCGAGAACATCCGTTATGGTCAGGATGGCATCACTCAAGAGGATATAGAAAAGGCAACAGTTATGGCCAATGCTCATGGCTTCATTAAAGCACTTCCACAGGTAAGATATATCTCTGAGTTGACTAAAATAAATATTTTAAAAACTGAATTTTAGTGAGATCTGAAACAACCACAAGGGCTGCTCAAAGTGATGACCCGGCTAAACTACAGATCAAATTGGAATTTAGCATGTTGTTTTTGTGGAGAGGAAAACTTGAGAAGTCGGAGAAAACCCCTTGGAGCAAGGACTTGCAAGATACTAACAAACTCAACTCGAATGTGGTGCCACCACTGGAAATCGAACCTCCACTTGCATCACCCCAGCTCCCCAACCAACCAACAAGGCACATGCACTTGGTTGGGTACCAGGATTGTGTATCCAGGTTGAGAATCTTGTTTAAGATCTTGCCAAGGTCTTCAACCTGGGTAACAGTTGCAATATTTCCTAACTTGCATTTGGGATGCTGCTAATAATCATGCATGCCTTCATGAATTCTAGACAAAATGTTGTTAAACTCTAGAACAGGTCTGTTTGGCATGTACCGTGTGACTGCTCCAATCATGAGTAGCAGTTATTCATGTGGAATATGGACACCAATAGAGTACCGAAGTGTGACGTCACAAATTTGCAAAATTTAGATGTAGAATTTTCGGACCACCGATTCGGAAAGAGCAATATAAATGAACATTACATACCAAAAATGAGGTGTATACGATGAAAAGCAGCTGAGATATGGGCATTGGAGTATATAATTTTCTTAAACAAATCACATCATAAACTTGGGAGCCAGGACAAAAATACAGTGATTTGTTAAAGAAAATTATATATTCGAATGCCCATATCTCGACCGCTTTTCATCGTATTCACCTCATTTTTGGTATGTAATGTTCTTTTATCATGTTCTTTCTGAAACTGGTCAAATGTTCTTAAGGCGAAAATTTATTATTTATGACGGCATCACTTCGGTACTCTATTAGAAGCAACTGATTACAGTTAATAACCTGAGTGACTACTAAAAGCGCCTATAAGGTCAAATTTTGTATAATTCATATTAATATTGATTCTACATCAAGTGAATACATGCAGGTGACCAGTAAAATGTTCCTTGATTTGAGTGTTGCATCTACGAGTTGTAAAAGTTTATATGTCCAATATGGTAATTTGTGACGTCACAGGAGGCTGATTTACTGTCATTTCTTTCCCCTTGTGAATGAAACTATTTCCTGATTTAGACAAAATATTTGGTAAAATTACTGATAAAAGCCCCAATATATAACATGGATGTGTATAAATGGTCAGTTTTTACTGCCAGCATGATTTTGTATAATACATTATGTCTGCTATGATGTCACATCATTAGCATATTGGAAATATAAACCTTTATAACTCAGACACAACACTCAAATCTAGAAATATTTTTCTATTCACGTATTCACTTTATGTATAATTGATGTTAATTATATAAAATGTGACCTTAATTATACTGGTTAGTCACTTTAAGGGATCTGATTGGTTAGTATGAACAGTGTGATTGACACCTAAACATTTGCATCAGATTTAGAACTGAAACTTCTCATAATTTAATCTGACAATACAATATATATATTTTTAAGGGCTATGAGACTATAGTTGGTGAGCGTGGTGCACAGCTCAGTGGAGGTCAGAAGCAGCGGGTTGCCATTGCTCGTGCTCTGGTTCGTAACCCCAAGATTTTAATTCTTGATGAAGCTACTTCAGCACTGGATACAGAGAATGAGGCTGTTGTCCAAGCTGCTCTAGACAAGGTAAGAGATCCCCTTGTGCAGTTTTAGGAGAACTTTTAAGACTCTCACTCATCTGATATTTTAATTCACAGGCTCGGGAAGGCCGTACTACCGTAGTTATTGCGCATCGTTTGTCTACTGTTAGGAATGCCAGTGTTATTGCAGCCATTCAGGATGGAGTAGTTGTTGAGACTGGATCCCATAATGATCTTATGGCTACCAATGGAGTTTATCGTCAACTTGTCACCCTACAGGTGCAGTATAATCGTAATAAGAAGTTAATAGGCAGGGAAACCTTTAATCAGTAGCTAACAAACTTTGAATAATTCCTGATCAGTCAATATTAACGTCTCAATAGACATGAGGACATATCGTTTTAAGAAGACCAACAGAATAGAAAACAAATCATTGTTTTGGCTTGCAAACAGGTTTACTTCCAACTGTTTTGTGCATAATTCTGTGTTTTATTTACTGACCGATCTGTACAATTAATCATAGTAAACGTAGGCCATTCTAGTAGCTCACTCGCTGATTCAATCGACCAACCAGTCGACCAACAAATTTGTGTTACTGAGAGCTTTCTTTTCCTTTAAGACCTTTGAAGATGAAGGAAATGAAGTTGAACTTGAAGACACTGAAGCAAAAGGTGAAGAACAGTTTATTAATAATTATCATTTGATATTTCTAAAGGTTGAATATATACCTATGTTAAGTGCTGTATGAGCACATGCCTAGGGTTATTGTCAGAGGGTCAAATGGAGGGGGGAGGGTGGGTGGCAAGCAACTGCCCTCCCCAATTCCCCTCACTATCACATCAAGTCCTGACTAAATTTAGCCATTGGATGTCACTTACTGGGTTACAATATAAATACGTTCACACTCATTTTGTTTCTCATTTGCCTGACCTAACCCCAAATATTTCCCCCAATTTTAACTTGAGGATGCGTGCAGGAACACTTGAGTTTATTGGGATGGTTGGGAAATCGTGTCGCTACGTTCACACTCATTTTGTTTCTCATTTGCCTGACCTAACCCCAAACATTTCCCCCAATTTTAACTTGAGGATGCGTGCAGGAACACTTGAGTTTATTGGGATGGTTGGGAAATCGTGTCGCTACGTTCACACTCGTTTTGTTTCTCATTTATTCAATGTGGAACAATGACTATTGTTCATAATTCTCTAATAGATGCAAACAAACTCAAGAAACGTATATTCTCTTGCAATGATCTCATATTCTAGCAGAGATGTTACAAATTTCAAGTGAGTCCTTGGGATTCCCCCCATTAAAACAATACGAGTTGCAGACCACAACTACTAAGTCTTAAACCAAGAACAGTGAGTCTCAACAAGAATCAAATAAAAGTTTATCAAAATTTTAGTAGTAAATTTCTGTTGGTGTCTGTTACAGATAGCGTTGTTAACTACATGGTGAGCTTGGCACGTCACGTCTTACTCTCTCTTAGCTTAGTGATCAATGGTCTGTGCATGATGTCATGGAAGACTTAACGTGTAAAAATGTTTGTTCTGGTAGACGCAGTAGAAATTGCTAAAAACTAAAAAATGTAAAAAATGGTAAAGTTATTTATTTATATAGCGGAAATTGTATTTGAATATATCCAAATGAGCTTTCAAGGTTATTTTTGTGATACGGACTGCTCTTGTGGCGCAATGTGCTGCCGTGCAGTTTACAATCATGTGATTATTACTACCTCAGAATACCAGGCGCCCCTCTCAATTAAGCGCCCCCCTTGAACACAACATTTGAAATAAGCGCCTCCTCGATTAAGCGCCCCCTCCTCCCCGCTAAAAACAGTAAGAACTTATAGGCAGCGATACTCTAGGTTTATTGCTATTACATTTGTTTAAAATTACAGCTGGTTAGTAGGTGGTAATTGAGGTTAAAAAGGGAAATCAGTTTCTTTCCTTGAAATTCATAGTCCGTAATTGATATGTTTTATCAAACGAACGTGATGAAGATGGGGATGATGATGTAGATGTGGAATGAACTACCCTTGGACATCATGTTTTTTGTAACTAAAAGCTACATCGTAGAAAACAAGCTAGTCCTAGTAATTTTGCTATTAAGTGCCTCTCCTCGATTAAGCCTCCCCCCCCCCCCCCTCGATTAAGTACCCCACTTGAACACGAAATTTGAAATAAGCTCCCGGGGCACTTATTCGATCAAATACGGTATATCCCTGTGACTCGAATGCTGCACTTAGATTGGTTAGCACCTTTATGAAGTATTAATGAATATTATAATTGTATTCGCAGAGACTGGTGCAGCTGTGAAGTTCTTGAGGAGTTTATCAAGTCTCTCAAGTGAGAGTGAACATGAGCCAACACATCTTGAACGCAAGGTGTCGAGAAGGGCATCTCAAAGGCTGTCTGGGCATAAACCACACTCAGCTCTGTCTAGGGCAGACAGCCAGGACAAGTCGGTAAGCACTGTAAGATGTGACATTGCAATAATACTAGTAGTAGCAGTACAAGTACAATGATGAGGAGGTCAATGTTGACAAGAATGATGAGGAGGACAAGGTCAAGGTTGACAAGAATGATGAGGACGACACAATCTCGTCCCCAGAGCCCGCGCTTTTTTCGGCCAGCGGACGCTAAAAGCGGAGCTCTGGGATAATCCATTTTGGAGTCTAAAAATCCTGGTCTTCCGGTTTTATTGCGCATGTATTGGCGGCGCTTGCAAAAAAAAAACGGGAAAAGGGGACTTGGTTTAAAAGAAGCTCAATACAAAGCGTTGAAGGAAATAGTAGTTTCTAACAGAGAGAGACTGTGCGTTCTCCCTACTGGCTATGGAAAGTCGCTGATTTATCAGCTTCTTACCGACATTTGATTTTTATTTGGATGGGGAAGCGTCAGACGAGAAAAGTGCTTCAGTTATCGTAGTTTCACCGTTGAACGCTCTCATGCAGGACCAGATAAGCAAGCTAAAAGGAAAATTAGATGTTCGCAGTATGAAGACTCAATGTGAAATGGAAAATGATACCGAGATAATGAAAGTAGTATCAGTGAAACAACCGTGACAAACATTTTTGCTCATCCAGAGACACTTTAATATAGGATTACTGAATTGCGTGCTTAAAACATATCAAGACTCTGTCAAAGCCGTTGTCGTGGATGATGTACATCTCGTCGTGGAATGTGGTGAGGACTATTCTACGTTTATTTTTACTACTACATTGTACATTTTGACAAAAACAACCTTACCACGGGGTTTGAAATTCGCGCTTTCTTCATCGCTATTATTAAAATGAAAGTGCCAAAAATGAATGATAAATAAGGCAATAGTGGCTGTAGTCCAACGGTAGAATATTTCTTGATTTGGGTGTTGCCGAATTTCTTTGTGCTTGTGAATTATTTAAGCTACATTTATGTTCCAATTTAGAATTTTTTGGTAAAATCACTTTGATAAGCTTCCGAATATAACTTTTTTTAAATAGGTAATTTGTCTCTACCAGCGTGCTTTTGTATCATGGTAAGTGCTGACATCACATCATTAGCATATTGGAAATATAAACCTTTATATTTCGTAGAGGTAACACCCAAATCAAGAAATATTCTGCCGTTGGACTATTCACTTCATGTACAATCGATATCAAGTAGAACTAGTTTGGGCTTAAATATGGTGCACATGCCAGAGGAATATTTAGGATCTGGTAGAGTTGAACTACCAAAAATACCACTAAATGGGTATAATTTCACCAACTGAAGACCCTTTCTTTCCAGTGTTTGTACAGATTAAGTAGAGAGATTAATGATTACAGCTTGGTTATCCATAAAATGGATTATCCCAGAGCTCTTCGCTTTTCATGTCCGCTGGCCGAACAAAGCGCGGGCTCTGGGGACGAGATTGAGGAGGACAAGGTCAAAGTTGACAAGAATGATGAGAATTAGGATGACGGCAACGGAGGAGGAAAGGAACAATAACGAGGAATAGAATAAGGATGAGAAGTATGACAGGCAAGGAAGACATTGGCATTTAATTGGTTCTTATTTATGTTATTACATCTAGAGAGCTTGGTGATAAGTCTGGAGTTGTTGTTGTGAAGCCCTTTTGCAGTCCCCCTTTCTGAAAAGCTACTTATAGCACCTCTTACCAATTATCTCAGAGAGAGGTCGCATGTATGCAGGTGCAATCTTGCAGTAACAGTAATCATGTCGTTTTCTGGTAACAGGTTAAAGATAATAAGGAGGAGATTATCGAGGAGGAGGTAGAGCCTGCATCAGCGATGCGTGTCATAAAGATGAACAGGCCAGAGTGGTTCTTCATGGCAGTGGGAACAGTAGCTGCTATGGGTAATGGTCTCTTCCCGATGGTATTTGCTCTGCTTCTTGGAGAAATATTAAATGTATGTAGATCATGGCTATATCATCAGTCTTATAAGCTCTATCCTGTTATCATATTGATGTATTAAAAGGAGAACTGAAGCCTGAAATCAACTTTAGCTCAGTGAGTAGGTCTAAACATGAAAAGATTCATACCCAAATTTATTTTACTGTGTTTTGCGTCAAAGGAAAGGAAATCTGCAAATATTGAGCCGTCTGTACTTAGCGGCGGTTGTAATCTGTGACGTACGATATACGGGTGATAAATTAGTTTTGTCATGTTGTTCTCGACTTTGAATAGATAGACTAACGACTCATAATTGCGCACTATTGTGCTTTCGTTGTGCTGAAGGTATGGTTGTGTTTCCTTGGTATGCATGACGTACGGTACGGGAAAAAAGGCACTGAATTGAGCCGCCACACAAACTAGCTTTATCAGCGCAGAATCGGTTATTTTTCGACCTTCAAAAAGGTATTTCCTCTTTTTACACGTGTACCACAACGAAATAAAATTGATTTAGGGTTCAGTTCTCCTTTAACTAAGGTTAAGCTAGAAAACGAAATCACTGGGAAAAAAATGTTACAGTGCCTCTAACTCAGGAGAATTTTGTGACCTTGCATCACTTTGTGTTGTGTACCGGGTTGCTAGGATACAAGCAACTGCATGATGGTGTAGGTTCATCCAAAAGTATTGTATTCATTCTCGTTACAATCGCCCTTCGCATGCACAATATCATAGTAGAAACTGCCCTCAAAGATTCTAGGGTGAGCTTTGATGTTCCAAACAGCTCTATCTTTACTAACCATTAGGCCATGCTCTGTCACTTTGCCAAATAGATTGGTATCCAACATCACTTCCACTGCCTCGTAGTTCTTGCTCTATAGCACTCAATATTGTTCTTAGGTCGGAAGAATTTACAGATAACTCGACCAATAACTCGGCCAGAAAAAAAAACATTGGTTAACATTTTATTTATTTTGGTATCCAGGTTTTCACCTACCCTGATCCACAGAAGACAAAGAAGGAATCCGTATTCTGGGCCTTGATGTTCCTCGTCATGGGGGGAGGAAGTTTCTTCACACAACTTTTTCAGGTGTGCCTAATACCTTACCGGACCTATATCTAGCTTCACACAGTACAACATACCCAGGGTGTGGGTGTGTGTGTGTGTGTTTTCTTTTTATAAAATTGAAACTTGATGTCCATTTCAGCAAAAAATCTGTCTTTTCATGGTCACTAATGAGGCTTACAAAGCAAAATTTGTATATAAAAAAAGATAGTTATTATGTAATGGTTTGATTGGCACCTTTGTGAAGAACGCTATGTTTAACGTTTTTTGCCCTAATATTTTGCCAGATAACCCAAAATAGAATTTTAAAATAGTTTCTCGGACAAAGAAAAATGCTGAGTCAGCACTTTTTCCCATTTTCATCCTTAATTATCTCTCTTAAACGTATCGGTACCCCATAATTTTTGTCCTGGTTCAAAAGCTTCTTAGGGGGTTCAAACAATTCATATATAGATTTTTAGAAAACAATTTGGTTTGTAATTAGTAGGTACCGTCCTTAACACCCATTGAAGAAAACTAATGTTTATTTTGTTATCACAAATATCGATTCTACATCAAATAATCAGTTGAATGGTAGAATATTTCTTGATTCGAATGTCGTGTCTATGAGTTACTGTATAAAGGTTTATATCCAAAATGCTAGTTAAATACATGTGGCACCAACTTAGGAATTTACTGTAATTTCTTTCTCCATGTGAATGAAACTGTTTGATATTATTTTATGAAATATTTGGTAAAATCACTGATACAAACTATAATTATATCATAGAAGTTTACAAAAAGGTCATTTATCTCTACCAGCATGTTTTTGTATAATAGATTATTCCTGGGTTAACATTACATTCATTCGCATTTTGCAGATATAAACCTCTATGACTCATTGACGCAACACTCAAATCAGTAAATATTCAACTATTCACTTGATGTAGAATCGATATTTGTGATAATTATAACAAAATAAAATAATGTTAGAGGCACTTTAAGCGTTTTAGTCAAGGACTGGAAAGGGCTCCTGAAAAGTGCACATCGTGTACTAGAAAACAAAACGCTTCGCTAGCTATTATGAGTTTGATGGTTTTTTTCTGGTTTAGCTCAAAAACCTGTTCAATTTGTTTAAAACCATCAAGTAATTGTCTATTTTCGTTCTAGATACAATATAGATAACAAAAAAAAACGAAAAGCACACCAGCTAGGTTGTTATTTAATCATGCCCATCTGAAACTGATGTCAGTGTGTTTGTAATAATTACTATTATTTAATATATAATTATCGATGAAATACCAGTGTATATTTCTTTACACGTGAAGATATCACTTTTGAAAATATCTTCTAGTGTTGATGAAATATTTTTACAACAACCGCCAAATTTCTCGCAATCTGATTGGCTTATTTTCATATGCAATATTTGGACAGACAACAAAAGCATGACGTCATTTGTCAAGGAGTGCGCGTGCGGCTTTCGTTTGAAGCTAAAAGTGTTTTGTTGTTGTAAAATTGACTATTTAGGGTGCGTTCGATTGACCGTATTCCGGAATAGGAATAGATGGGATAGTCTCTGGAAATCACTGGTTCAGGCACATTTTATTCTGTAAGCTACAAATGCTTGCTGAGATATGATATTCAGGATACAATTAGTATTCCAGTGGCTAAAAAATCCCAGTATAAGCGATTTGTAGTGATGATTCTGTTTATTCTTATTCCGGAATACGGTCAATCGAACGCACCAAAACTAACTTCAATTTGTTAAACTGATGTTCGCTGCGCTCACTCGTAAGATATGTCATCAACACTCGAAGATAAAATCCGTATCTCCGCGTGGCCATGTAATATTTCAATGTAATGTAATGTTTCAAAAAGGTTGTCCCCGGCAAGTGACATTCCCAGCCCGCAATGGATTGTGGTTGTTGCTGAAAGTCTGGTGAATTCGTTTGTTTAATATTTATGGTCTTCTGCGAGTCGATTTTCAAATTACATCGTAGTTTACGGGAGAGTTGGAAACAATCCACATACAAAACAAGTGAAAAGATTGGCTACTCAAGCTCAATATCCTGCACTATTCACTGTTTTCAATCTCATGCATGAAGAATAATTCACTTAATTGTTAATAGCTTTTTAACTTTGTAAACTAATTTGAGGCTGGCTAGCTATATATTTCACTTGTGTGGTATATACTAAAATAATTATTTCCCCAGTGTCGGCAGGAGCCCATTACCAGGAGCGTCCATCTTCCCCACTGTGTCTGTAACCCAGCACAGAGGTAGATGAGGCTATTTTTAGCATTGCGTTTCGCGCGAAAAAGAACAAAGGTAGGCTATTCTTAGCCAATCAGATAGCTAACGTTACTTCTCATTATCATTCTTCTCACTTTCAACGCGGGAATTCGAATTGCTGGTTTTAACTCAATCCCCAGAGATTCAAATGTTGGTGCCCCAACAAAAGAAGCTAACGAGGGATCTATTGTTTAAGGGCACCAACATGGCGGCGACCTCTTTTCGCGGGAATTTCGAATCTAAAAATAGCCTCATCTACCTCTGTGCTGGGGACCCAACCCATAACAGAGGAACGCTCCTGGTAATGGGCTCCTGGTGTCGGTGAGTAGCGGTAAATATCCACCACTAGTCACCGAAACCTCGGGGAGAAAAATATTGTTAATTATTTCTAGCTATGGATATTGGCATATTGATCGTTTAAGTATTCAAAAGCTCCATAACAGTTTTCATCTGGTGCGGTGATGTTAGAGTTTAGTGGTTTACCATAATGCCCTGTGTTGGTTGACCAATCACAATTTGGTATACAAAATACTTGTGGAACTTTTCTAATGCGCCTTATGCTTACAGAACTACATGTTTGCCATATCTGGTGAAGCACTTACTGTGAGATTGAGGCAGATGTCTTTCAAAGCTCTTCTTCGACAGGTGGGTACCTAGAAATTCCCTAGAAATCTCAAGAAATTCCCTTGACATTATCACACGCTGAATGTTAATGGGATCTGGCTGAAACAAACATAAGGGGCTCGAACCCTGGAGAGAGTGGTGAGCTGGCAAAGCACTTAACACTTGTGCCACCCGGCTCGAATTTTGCAAGTCAAATTACATAATTAACATTAACATCTTTTTACTCAAGGAAATGGCGTACTTTGACGATCCACTGCATTCTACAGGAGCTTTAACAACTGCTTTGGCATCACACGCCTCTGACGTGAAGGGGGTGAGAGGAGCTTTTGACAATATACTGATAATATACTTACCAATATAAGGCTGGGGACAGTCCTAGGAGAAAGAACAAAACTGTTTCCCTCATCTAAAGTCGTTGTGAAACTGCTCAGTACATGGCTACACAAGGGAGCCTCGTACCGAAGCCATTGTGGATGATAAGTGAAGTGTCGAAAATGGGCTATTTGAATGTGTTTTATAACTACCTCGAGCTGCATCTCCATTGGACGAATCTAGAACATGACTTCTAGAGACCAATCATAACTCAGGTCCACTTAGAGCGGATTTCGTACGAGTGACAAGTTACGGCATGCTGTGACATTGAAATGGTTTCTGGTCCAATCAAATTTCAGAGTTGCAGTACAGTAAGTTACAATACGGTTATGGCAAAGGCTTTACGACAGGCCATATTTTTGTCCCACTCTTACGAAATCCGTCGTCAGATTCTTAAATGCCACGTTCAAATACATTAACGACGCAGTGAAATTATAACTAAACGCACTAAGGTCAAATGCTTGTCAGATCGGACAGCATAATCCCGAGGTTGCAGACTTATTTATTAAACTCTTGTCTTGTAGGCTGCAGGTGCCCGGTTAGGAACTATTGCAATGGGACTGACCACAGTAATTGCTTCCTGCCTTTTTGCGTTCCTGAACGGCTGGAAGTTAACCCTGCTGGTGTTGGCTTTTATTCCTTTCCTTGCTTTTGCTGGTATGCTTCAGATTAAGGGCTTCATAGGCGACACTGAAGGCAAAGATGATTACATAGATTCGGGAAAGGTAAAATATATTTGTAGTGTATGCAAACACGTCGCTCTTCATTAGGAATTACTGTGCACCTTAAATGCAAAATGTCATTATTTTGGCGTCAAAATACCAGAATTACATTCTAATGACGTCAAAGCCTCAATATTCCATTATGATGACGTCAAAATCCCAAAATTCTAAGTCAAAATTACAGATTCAGGGCAGGTTGCTGAAGTGACATGGAGTACACGTTACAGAAAAAAACAATATGATCGATGTGCATATTTTGTTAGTAACCCACCGATGATATAACAAGTAAAAGTGGTGACAAACAGCTTTCTAAACGTATTCAATACTGGAATCGTGATTACCAGCTGACTGGATGTTCAAGTGTTTTCATTTTTTTAAATTTCCAGATTGCTGTAGAAGCCTTTGAGAACGTGCGGACAATTGCAACCCTTGGAAGGGAAAGAAAATTCTTTGATAATTATCACCAGACTCTTGCTGTCCCCTACAAGTGAGTATTTACCCAACCCTTTTTAGTTCAGCCACACTTTCCGCGTGGTTCACATTTACCGAGTGTGGCAAGGTAAATATCTACCGCTAGTCACCGACACAGGGAAATGAATGGAATATTTGCTTGCGAATTGGATTTGTGTTTTCGCCTGGCTAGTTTTATTAAAATGATAATTATATGTAAATTCCTGTTGCCTAGCAGCCATTGGTATGCTTGCGAGTGTCAATACAATACACCTCATTCTAAGTTCTGATGGTGCTATGTAACCTCTCACCAGTGGTTAGCCATTCACTTCAGATATTCATCGAGTGAAGACGTTTCTTTTGATCTTCTAGTATATACAAGTGAAATATCGAGCCTCAAACTAGTTCAACAAGCCATTAACAAGTGAATTCTTCGTGCATGCCATTTTGTCTCCAAGCCTAGAGACGAATAGTGCAGGATATTCCAAGTTTGTGTAGCCAATCAGAGCGAACGAAAAGCACTTACCACTTGTGGTGTATACTAATTATCACCAGTCTCTTATTGGCCGCCATAAGTGAGTATTTACCCAGCCCATTATGGTAATGCAGCAGTTTCCTTGTGGTTCACGAAGTGCGAGGCTTCCAAGGTGAATAAACACAACATGGCATATAATAGGGGTTGTTCCTTTTTTTCGTGAAATCTCAGTTCAGGGTCGTGGAAATTTTCTTCTTGTACCCTGGAACCATCGTCTCTCAGTAGCTTTGTACGAACCCTGTACTGTACAGTCATATTTTTAAGACAAGTCGTTAAAGACAGGCAAGGAAGCTTGGTAGCTGCCAGTTTTGAAATGGCAGAGCAAGCTGTTATGACGAATTAGTCAAAGGTGGTGAATAAGAATTGTATTTGTTTTACTTCAATTTACAGAAAATCAATTCGCCGTGCGCATCTATTAGGAGCATCGTTTGGTATTACTGAGGCCATCATGTATTGCTGCAATGCAGCCTGCTTTAGATTTGGTGCCTACCTGATGGCCCAGAACGAGATGACCATGATGGAGGTAATGAAGTAAGTACCCGATAACACCCTCACGCCACATTTACCCACACCACCATTCACGTCAAATTCTCCCTCGACAACCTCACCATCAGGGTTCCAAAACACCAACATGTCTGGGTGTCTACGTGCCCCAGGCACCTATTTGTCTGGGTATCCAAGACACCCTCACACCAAGACACCCCTACGTGACCAAGGCACCCAAAACACCGTCACACCACATTTTCCCACACCATTCACGTCAAATTCTTCCTCAACAACCTCAGGTCAGGGTACCATACCGCAACATGACTGGTTATCTACGTGACCCAGGCATCCAAGCAACCTTTGTGTATGGGTACCCAAGACACCCTTTTGTTCTGATACCCACGAGACCCACAGTTAGGGCACGCTTTATAATAAAGAACACCCATATTTAGGGTACATAATAAACCCGTATGTTGCTATACCCTAAACACGGTCCACATTTCGTAACACCCACGTTGGACCCATTTGTTAGGCTCACCCACAATATCCGCAAATCACAATACCTACTTACCACCCACGTTACACCCACAATATCAACATGTCACAGTAGCTACTTACCACCCACGATACACCCACTTGTTAGGCTCAACCCACAATATCCATATGTCGCACTACCTAAAACATACATGCGAACACGGGTGAGTTGCTAAAGAAATGTTATTCCTAAGAACCTGCTTCACGAGTTCTGTGTTGTAAATATTGTTAGAACGGATTTCGTATGCACGTGCAACCCAGCAATAGTGGCCATGTGGGTTAGCTGTTCTCCGCCGCCACCTTCGAGTGGAGCACGGTTACCGTCTGGCATGTAGCCTGCGAACAGGCTCGTTGGAAGAGGTGGCGGAGAACAGCTGACATACACGGCCGCTATTGTTGGGTTGCACGTGATGTCATTGCAGCCATGTGGGAGGGCGTTTACGAAAGATTCCTCGTTCGCGACAATGAAATGTTTTCAGTCCCATTGTTTTCGCCCGTCTGACCCAATCAAATTACCGAGTTACAATAAGTTAAGGTACGGTTATGGTACGGTTATGGTACTGCTACAATAAGTACGGCTGTCTTGCATTTCGTTCCCACTCGTACTAAATCTGCTCTAGTATCTGTCGTTAATTTATCTTATTAGACAGTTTAGCGTGTAGTATGGCATATATTTTTACGAGTCAAAATACAATTTGGCGTGTAAAAATATCCGCCATACTACACGCTAAACTGTTTAATAACATTTATTATCCAACTTTTTCTCTCTAAATAAATAAAAGGCGAGTTCTAGGATACAAATAATTACTGTGTAATATACAATAACCTATTTGTGGCGTCGATATTTCGTCCGCGGACAGTTATCTGATCCGAGAAGAGAACAGTTCCCGATAGCGAAGCTCGAGGGAAACGTGAGCTTCGAGGGTTCGATAATGTCCAAGGACAAATATCAGGGCATATTGACGCCACAATGTAGGTTATTGTTATCATCCTTCAAATATTTTCTTTGACGCGCGATTATACGCTCACAGGGGATGTATTCGCTGATATTTCCCGCTCGCGAAGAGAAAATATCGGGTCACGTTACGCATTCAACCAATCGCGCGAGAGAAAATACTTAATGATTGTAATATATTATGCAGGCTATTTGTACTCGTATCAGGCGCTCTCCACTGAGTGCAGTTGGTCCGATACTTACCAAGTTCTTGTATTCCTCCAGGGTGATTATGGCCATTGTTATCGCTGGGCTCGTAGTTGGTCAAGTGTCTGGGTTTTCTCCAGATTTTATTAAAGCCAAGGTGGCTGCAGCCAGGATCTTCAAGGTTCTTGACCGAGTACCAGTTATAGACAGCTCGTCGGATGATGGTATTACTCCTGTGAGTACCCCTTTTTGCCCATCGCCCATTCACTGCCCCTAGGTATCCGAGGATGGGTATTTTCGTGAGACATGGGGTGATGTTTTTGATTTTGTTTTGCCCGAGAAACCAGAAAACCCCCTTTTGAAATCGTGAAATGTGATTTATTCTATACCCGTGAGCCGATTGGTGTTATTTTGTCTGTGAAACGAGAAATGCCTTCTTTTCCATGTGAAAAAAGGAACTTATACCAAACTCCTGATAAGAGCACTCAGACGAAATATTAGATAAGCTACTCATTATAATATACTTCTATTTATAGTTTAATCTATACCATATGATTTTTTTAAATTTAATAATAATATTTACTACTTATAATAACGTTTTCAATATTCCAGTATATTAATGGTTGAACTTTGTTTGTTTGACCAGTCCTCAGTTCAGGGCACAATTCATCTTCGAAGTGTTCGTTTCCGCTACCCCACCCGCCCTGATGTGAAAGTGTTACGTGGTATGACACTTCAGGTGAAGCAGGGTCAGACACTAGCGCTAGTCGGCTCCAGTGGATGCGGTAAGAGTACTGTGGTCTCTCTACTGGAGCGGTTCTATGACATCGAGGAAGGAGAAGTGGTAAGAAGTAAATTATGCTGACAGATTGCCCTATGAACATATTAATACTAGATATAAAGACTCTGGCAACCTCTGGAAAAATAGAACCATTTACAAACGTTGAAGTAATATGTAAAACAGAAGCTGTTTTAGAAATGATTTCTAAATACAGTGACAGGGAGTTGAAAACCGAGGCAAAACAGCTTCTCAGACTCCACTTTAACGATTAATTATATTCATTTTGAAATCATTGGTGTTTTCTGCAATTTGATTGGTTAAAAGCAGCAGTGATTTCAGCCTAAATTGCATCATTTTGTGTCTGTTATTGCATCCTTTTGCTGAACCAATCAAAAAGCAGAATTTAAGAATCAATTTCACAGCGTAGGGATTGTGTGATCGCTCGCGCACGCTCTTAGATTTTAATTGCCTTCTTCAAAGCTCTACCCGCTTGACTTTTCTAGTTTGTTGTTGTAAAACAAAATTACGAACGTTTATCGTTTGTTAATATTTTAAAATGAATATAATTAAGTGGTAATAGAACTGAGTGGAGTGCAATTTTGGTCTGAAATCATACTCTTGATTACCGCTTCGCGGTCGTGCAATTTTGTAATCACTCGTATGATTTCAGACCAAATTGCACTCCACTCAGTTCTATTACCATTATAAAACTGGCGATCTAAAAGTCTTGAAATGACAGCTGTATTTGGAAACGATTTCTAAATACTCGTGACGGTCATGATTTAAATTGTATTCACCTTATGAATTATTAATGAGTTTGAGAAGAACTAAACTGTAAATGTTTCTCTAAATTATTTTAATACTCTGTTATCGGTGTAAATTTGTATGCATTCACAGACTGTTTGCAAACATTTTATCGTCTGTAAAATGTGATCTAAACTGACATTCTGACTTCAAGTGCTTTTCATTGGATTGCTGGTTATTCCTCTCTCCTCTTCTACTCGCAATCCTAGCTAATTCAAACTGTTCCTAGCAGTGCTCCAAGGTACGTAACAATTGAACTGTTAGCGGCTGCGTGAGGCGCCTTCGTATCCTCACGACGACTCTTTTTCTGATCAGTTATGTTAACGGAGAACTGAACCCTAAATCAATCCGATGACTATACAAACTTGTATTCAAGAGAAATAAGTTCTGCTATTTTATTTCTTTGTGGTACACGTGTAAAAAGAGGAAATACCTTCGAAAAATAGCCGGGGCGGCTCAATTGAGTGCCTTTCCCCCCGTATTGTACGTCATACATACCAAGGAAAAACAACCACACCTTCAGCACAAAGAAAGCACAATTATGAGTCGTTAGTCCATCTATTCAAAGCCGAAAACAACACTGACAAAACTAATTTACTCCCCGTATCGTACGTCACAGATTACAGAAATTGAGCCGTCTGTACTTAGCGGCGGTTGGGAGGAAGATTTGCAGATTGTCTTTCCTTTGATGATGCAAAACACAGTAAAATAAATGTTGGTAAGAGTCTTCATGTTTAGATCTACTCATTGAGCTAAGTTGATCAGTTTTAGGCTTCAGTTCTCCTTTAACGGAGTGTTGGTACGTCATCCCAGGTAGAAAACAGAAGGGAAAAAGGAAGGACTCACCCAGGGTTTTTAATACAAAAACTAAGACAGGAGGAATAATTTTAGTAAGTCAGTTTATTTGTAGTCCAAGTTGGCAACCCGTCCGTACTTACCAATTTCGGGAAGGGACTGGTAATTATTTTCATATTTTTCGTTCATATCTTCAATGTGTCTTGTTTTTCAGGCCATCGATAATAAGAACGTACGTACTCTTAACATAAAGTGGCTGCGGTCCAAGATGGGCATAGTGTCGCAAGAGCCCGTATTGTTTGCCTATAGTATTGCGCAGAACATTGCGTACGGAGACAATAGCCGTGAGGTCAGCATGGATGAGATTGAGGAAGCTGCAAAGGCTGCTAACATTCATAGCTTTATCAACTCACTACCCAAAGTAAGTCACGTTTCTGTGAGCTTTGTCGCCCGCGTAGCAGTTTTCCCCGCAGTTACGGGCACGTGGATCGAATCCAGATGCTAAAAAGTTGAAAACGAATTACTTAGTACGAAACAACTGGAAAGGCAAAACGACGTGAGCAAAATAAAAGCCATGTAGTTGTTTCGATCAATCAAGGTGACTTGTCTTTCTTACACACATTCTTGGGTGTAACAGACTTATCTTCATTTAAAAAATGAAACATATCTTCCGTGTTTGCCAGGCTCATGTAAACTGAGGTAAGTTTGGGAGAATTCGAGAGCAGAACTGTACCTGCTCGAGAATTCTCCCAAACTTACGAGGTTTGCATGAGTCTGTATGTGCAAACCCGGAAAATCTGTTTCATTTCTTTTATAAAATAATTATTTTGATAAAAGAAGCATTTACGGTGTGATGTCATTTCCATGTTTGCATAGGCTAATGAAAACATGGCTATCAGAACGCGCATACTATCTAAATTATTTTATAAACACTAATAATTAATATTAAAATAAATAAATAAAATAAACTGACTGGTTTGATTTCTCTTTATACACTTGTTCGGTTTAACAGACAGGTGTTTGACTTTTCTTCTTAGGGGTACGACACATTGGTTGGTGATAAAGGGACCTTAATATCTGGCGGTCAGAAACAGAGAATTGCTATTGCGCGAGCCTTGGTTAGGAATCCTAGCATACTACTACTGGATGAGGCTACATCTGCTCTGGACACAGAGAGTGAGAAGGTAAGTCTGATGTCGGTATATACCTCGAATGGAATAATGGAATCTGAAGTGACAGACAAGTTTGCTCTCGATGTCTCAGAGAATAATGAGACGCTACTACGGTGCTAAGGTATTCAAGAGCAAGACTATTTAATGATTTGTAGCTGACCGTAATAGCCTTCAGGATGAGATGCCGAGACTCTTAGTTTCTCCAGCCATCATAATGCAGTTGCGCTGCCTGCATTCAATTTTTTTGTAGCATAATGTTATTATCGTACTCGATTTTGTATTTATTCATTATTATCTAATTATTATATATAACCCTTTTGCAATTTTGATAGCCTATGAAACTCCGAAAAGTTTTGAGTATTTCTGTGAAGAAAGTTTTGGTTTAAAGTGAATACTTTGTTCTACGCTTGTTTGAAATCGTGTAAATGTGACCTTTCCTGACCCATCAGTGACCGCGTAAGTAAAAGCCTGGGTCGAAACCTGGGTAGATGTAATCTTGACGTCATATAATTAATTCGGCTTTGCAATCATTTGAAGAAATACTTAACATGTTGACTAAAATAACTTGTTTCTTTACTAACTACTCAAAAACTGTGTATATTTTCTATGCATTAAGGAGATGACGTCTACCCAGGTTTTTACTTACGCGGTCATGGGTCAGGAAAGGTCACATTTACACGATTTCAAACAAGCGTAGAACAAAGTATTCACTTTAAACCAAAACTTTCTACACAGAAATACTCAAAACTTTCGGAGGTTCATAAGCTATCAAAATTGGAAAAGGGCGATTTTCTTAATTTAATTTTCTTGGATAGTATATTGCTATATATACATTCCAGGATTAAATTTCATTAATATGAGCACGGCATGTAGTGGAAACTTGTTTTATACGGGCGCTACCAAGAACAAGAGATGGGGATCTATTAGTACTTTTTCCTTGACCCTAATAACATGAAGTCAGTTTTGGACTTATTAACTGTAAGCTTGTTTGCAATGAGCCAATCATTGACTTTAGCGAGACCTTAATTAGTTGAGTGCGTATCATCGGCATACATTCGTGGTTGAGAGTTCGAAAAGCAGATAGGCAAGTCATTTATGTAACGAGATTCAAATGACAAAGGACATGGCGGCCATGTTGGTGTACACAACAAAAGAAGCTAACGAGGAATCTTGTTAACTGTACACCAACATGGCGGCTATGACGTCACGTGCAAAGGGTCCATACATAGAAGCGGCCCTAGGATTGTTTCTGTGGAATACCGCAAGTTAGTGGTCTGTTATCTGAAAGAGAACCATTTACAAACCATCTTTGATTACGACAATCCAAGTACGATTTAAACGAGACACCCGAGACACCCCTAACTCCGTATTCTTCTAGGTTAGATATTACGGATATTAAGCGGTGGTGAGAAGATATGAAGTTTATCTTCAAACCACCGTGTAATTTTCTTTTTATTATATGGACTCAAATAATTATTATCTATTCATTTTACTTACTGTCAGTCTTCGTGATCTTTCCAACCTGTTCTGGGGAGTTTCATAGTGTTCTGTTGTCTCTTCGTTGCAGTCGAGAGTTTTAGATGGTATTAGGCTAGCATAATACTCATTGTCATGCAGCTCATTTAAGCTGTTTACATCTTTCTCTGTGATTTTCACAAACCTGTCGCCCTCTTTGTAGTTCAAAAGGCGGCAAACGTGACGTCATCGATATTTTCACTAGTGAGGATATGGAAAATACGCTACTCAGTACCCGAATGTAGTTTCGTTTGAGTTGTAGGAGTGGTTTATTTCTCAGCAAAACACTATTGTCCATATAATAGAATATTTTGATCGACAGTGTCGAAAGCTTTCTTGAGGTCCAACTGCCTTGGTCGATGTTAAAACCAATTGATGGTCTGAAGTTAATTTATTCTCATTTAAACAACTATAGAGTTTTTACAACAACCGCCAAATTTCTCGCAATCTGATTGGCTTATTTTCATATGCAATATTGACAGACAACAAAAGCCGACGTCATTTGTGAAGTAGTGCGCGTGCGGCTTTCGTTTGAAGCTAAAAGTGTTTTGTTGTTGTAAAATTGACGTCAGTATCCTCTAGGACAGACACATAAAAAACTAACTTCAATTTGTTAATTGCCACTACAAGAATTATCGAAATAAGGCAATAATTACGTAAGTCTGAGCTTTCAACCCGTTTGATTAATGGGATAACTTTAGAATATTTCCACTCGTCTGGGAAAATACCAGAAACAATTGAACAGAGAACTAGCAGTAGGCAGCACATTCACGAAGAAGTCTTATCTAGACCTGTCGCCTTACATAACTTAGATAATAGTGAAAGCTTTAAGAGTATCTGTTGTTAACTTTTTTCATTGTATTGTATTTCACCTGCAAGCTTGGTCCCTACAGTAGAAAAATGAACTGCAAAATAAATGGAAATCAAACACGTGCTGACATATTTAAAGGTTAGGGGTGAACCATTGATATACTTGGGGAGGGGAGCTAGTAGATGTTAGTTTTGGAAACAACAACTTGACCCAGATAAAGCAAAGGAAACAGATAATTGCTCAATAGTGTGTTTCCACGTGACGTCATAAACATTCTACCCTAGCTGAGAGAAGAAAAGAAGGAGACTGGCCATGGCCATTTGAGAACTTCACTTCGATGTTACCAGCCTCGCTTCTGTACCTACATTTCTAAGCCAATCAAAATCGTCGTTATACTGCCTCGCGTCTGTGCCTACATTTCCGGTCCAATCAAAAATATCATCGTATCAGGGCTGGGTGTAAGAAGCCAATCAGAGACGAGGTTCAAATTTGAACAAAAGTGAGATTCTGAATGGTCGAGGTGAGAGGCCTTTCTTCGCTTGGGTTTCTCTCCCTCGCTCTCTTCTCTATAAGGCCTCTGGTTCCAGGAAATCAAAATTCATAAAGTTGTTCTTTTACATGATTTAGAGCTAGATATACTCAGTTTTCTTCGAACATTTCACATCTTCCTCCATATGTCAAACGTTCCACCCCTTATCGCGGTTCGCGTTCTGTCCTACCATCATCTTCCATGAGAAATATTCAAGCCGCGCGTCAGTAAATGTATTCTTTCCCGGGTCTCCGTAGGTCGTACAAGATGCGCTGGACGCTGCTAGCGAGGGTCGTACTGTCATCGTTATCGCACATCGTCTGTCTACTGTCAAGAATGCGGACATGATAGCTGTCATTGATCATGGTCGGGTAGTGGAACAGGGCACTCATCAGGACCTCATGGCACTCAATGGCACATACGCTGGTCTAGTCAATGCACAGGTGTTCTCTAGCAATACAGAGTAATTGGTACCTGGATCCTTATACAGCGTGCTTGGCATGTAACAGCAGAAATGAGCCATATTCGCACGACAGGAAATGTTCCCCCAACGCGAAGAGTATATTTAGTGGTGGTACTGTGTGGTCAGCAGTGTCTATAGTGTAGAAAACTAGGTTGTGTGATAATATTCACGGGGGACTATTTGGGTTTCACGCTTCTTTTGTGCTTCTATATTAACGTGTAATGTTATTACAAATATCGATTCTACGTTAAGTGAATAGTTGAATATTTCTTAATTTGAGTGTTGCATCTACATCTCCAAAATGCTAATGTGTGACGTCATTTATTTCTCCTTGGGAATAAAACTACTCTGATTTAGCCAAAATATTTGGTAAAATCACTGATTATAAAATGTCATTTATTTTTACCAGCATGTTTATGTCTAATAAATTATCTTCGCCGGATTGACGTCACCTAATAACAACTCAACGGAACACTCAAAACAAGAAATATTCTGCTATTCGCTTGATGTAGAACGGTATTCGTTAAGCAAAAACAAAAGGAAATCACAGCGTTCTGATTTACAGAAATTTTGCTTCAATTTTCTCGGCCAAAATAACTGAAAACTCTACATCTAGACGTTTGATAAGCCCGATACAGAATTCGTGTCCGATCTTTATCGGATTTACAAACGCTCGCTTTCAGCTCGAGTTTGTAAATCGGATAAAAATCGGCCATTCATCCTTTATCGATTTATCTATTACGTAGAGCTTTTAAAATATGTCGTTTAGCAGCAGGACTCTTTATTCCTTTTTCTCTTCTCTTGTCTTTTCATAAAATAGACTGTATGGAAGACCCTCAACTTTTCTTGACCAGGAAGTGACCGTATTTGTGTCTTACTTTTTTTGATGATTGGAAATAACTAAAGTTACCCCAGAGGTACAGTGCGGCAAAACGTTGTGCTTCGCTGGCCGAAAGAGCGAAGGCTCTGCAGATCAAGAAATGGTTTAAGACCTCAAAAACTTGTAAGAAAATTTACAACTTAGTTAACTCACAGTGAATTACAATTTAAGAAAACAGTTGGGCATTTTGGCAAGGAAAAAAGCATTGAGAATAATGCTAGCATTTTGGCAATGTTTAAAACGTCTTCAAACAATAAATAATTAATTAATACCAGGAGCGTCCATCTCCCATACATTTAATGCCTGGTTCACACGGCGACATAATCATAATTAACAGACATGTGAACCGGAACGACAAACATGACCAAGAAAACAGTCGTAATCATATATAAGCCAAGCATGCAAATCGCAAGAATGCAAACAGTTTGATCAGCGGAAATACAATCAGTTTGTCAATTATTATTATTATTATTATTATTACGATTACGACGTCGTGTGAACCGGGCTTTAGTCTGCGAGTCAGTACTGATCTGTTCTAAATATAGCTCAATCCGGTCATATCTCGCGGGCATTGTCGTGCCCTCACTTTGAGAATCCAATCAAACCACACCTCGGAGAACCACAAATTATTCTCAATCTCGATAATAGGTGGCGCTGCGGTCCGCAGTAAACATTCTAAAAATAGCTCAATCCGGTTTCACTCGCGGATATATTATTATATATGGACGCTCCTTTTAATTAATAATTATAACGAAATGATTTTTAACCATTTGTTTTGATTTTGAAATTCGACTGAATAACTTTGGCAAGAAATTTAGAGAGGGCCTGGGAAAGGATGGTCACTGGTCAGCAGTTTCTGCATTATGCGTCGTCGGCTGTGTTGATGATATACACTTGAAGAACGGTTTTAAAGAGCAGTTCCGAGAATTTTAGAATCTTGTACGATCATTTTGGGGAACATTTTGAGCACAGGAATTAGCATTTTAGCAAAGAAAAACGAGAATGTACAAAAGCCAACAGGGGTGGTAGGGGGTAGAAACCCCCTGGACCCACCCCCTGGATTGTCGATGCACCACAAGGCAGGGACTCGAAGCACTGTATAACCTTTTCCAAACACTGAACAAGCCACTTAGTGACAAGAAGAATTACTTTTCCACGTTGCGGGATCGAGTTTAGAGCGGTAATGATTTTAGAATATCCAAATCCCAGACCTGATTTTCTACCAAACCATTATATTATAACATATATATATATATATATATATATACAAATATTATATAAATTAAATAACTTTTAATCTTAGTTACAGGATGTTTTATTAGACCAGTTCGCGGTTAATATTTGAAAGGGTGCAAACATGGCGCTTGGTTATAGTGCCTGATTGCCCTTCGGACGAGCAGTGAGTATCCTATTGGTGAAATTTATATTCTTATAATTCTAAAATGTGTGCATACTATGTAAGCAATGAACTGCATGTGCGTTTGTGTATACCCTATATATATATATACGTATTATTTTAATCACATTTATTTTATTATATATGTTGATACACGCCCATATCACCAATAGACCCTTTGCAGCTAACAGTCACGTGGTGGTATAATACTTCTTTAACGATTGAATTGAGCTCGTGATCCCCATGGGAAAGGCGTTGCCATGGATGCTGGGTGGCAAGCTCTCTAAAAACGCTAATAACACTCCCGATCTCTTACAAGTGACTTTAAATATGAATTAAGATTCTTTTGCAACCCAGTACAACCACGTGATTACATTTGATGCCCCAATAGGAGATATTGTAGTTGAGTCTACGAATAGCAGTTTCAGCGGTATTGACCCGAACGCCTCACTTCAATGTAATGAAGCGCCATTGAAACCATCATTCTTACACGACACCAACACCCTCCTAAACAAGCACGACTAATTTAGATACAGTTTCAATGGCGCTTCATTACATTGAAGTGAGGCGTTTGGGTCAATACCGCTGAAACTGCTATTCGTAGACTCAACTACAATATCTCCTATTCAGGTCACCTCACTTTTCCCTCGAGTAATTTTCTCTTGTTATTCTGTATCCTAAGAGGAAATGTACACATTTCTGTAATTGGAAAACAAAGCACTGAATCCTCTAGAGGGCTGTCTGATGATCTGACCACAAATGTACAAAAGCTAAATCGGTCTATTGGCTGCATTTAAACGTATCGTGCTTAAATAAATATTTTTTTATTGTATCGTATCGTATCGAATCATAACTATAATAATTATCATATAATCAAACCAGTATAATCGATTATCGATGGTAACATGTACGTACGTACATTTTACCAGAGTGTTCTAGCCTTTTGTTTGATAATTCACGTATCTAATATAATTCAGCCAACACTGTGTTGAATGAAATTTTGTTTTCCATCATCCATTTCGCCCAATAACAAAAATTGGTCCGCCATCCGGCCCGCAGAAATGCATTTAAAACAAATTACAGCTAACCAAACAGTCTAACATTACTGTATTTATATGTATTTTATATTTCTTCCTTACATCTGGCTTCTATATGGTTATTTCGGGAAGCCAGCGGCCCCGTAGTATTTATTCATTCATAAGGGTAAATAAAATTGTTGTTGTTGTAACATCGTTGGAACTATCAATGTTGGGCCTATGTTGTAACGCTGGTGTGAAATTATTAAGTAGTACTTTTTGGATGCGTTTGTAGATGTTTCTCAGTTTTATTAAGACGCATATTCAGTGTTAACTACATAGAGGTAATCGGCTAACGCTGTTGTCACCCAATTCAGATCATGTGATGTAAACAGATGCTACTCTGGGGAATTATTCCTTTTTAACTCGGATGCGCGCAAGCGCAGAACGAGTTATTAGGGTTAGTGGAACAAGCTAATTTATTCATTTTGTTCTGTGTACATCGTAGACTCTCCGTTTGCTGTCCGAATAGTGTTCGATTTCCCGAAGATATATTGACGGAGTTTTATATTACGCGTCCAAATTTGGTCATGCTGGAGAAAATATATTGACGGTGCCCTTCTAATGCCAGACACTTCAAACCTGATTAATCCGCATTGAAAATGTCTTATTTCAGACAGTTCGTGAGCCGGTGCGGCAATGCTCAACAAAAAAAACTTTTTGGATGTTTTCGAAGATCATCTTAAAACTAAATATTAAGTAAAAGGCTTTTTATTGATTCTTACGGAAAGCTAGATGCAATTTGTATATCAGGGAGGGGAGCAGTTAGGTAAAACCAAAATGGCGTACTTCCTCCAAGTAACGAAGACTGTGATAGAATCTGGCCAAAATTAAGAGAAATGGAAACTATTGCAGATTTTTTACATATATCGGCTTGTCTATACTGTGATCTTAGCGATGTTTCAAACTTTTATGAGCTGCGCTCACTGACGGCTGAACTCTTTGGTCGAGTTCATGGTTAAACAGTGCCATCCAACATGGCGGCGTAGCAACAGTTGCTAGGAAATCACGTGATGGTGCAAAACCTGTATTGGGTTCCCGCAAATCACTTAGTGGCGATGACGTCATCTAGTATTGACGAGTTGACTCAAGTCGTGTGTATTGGATCCACATGGATGCCTCAGTCACGCGATATTAAGTACATGCCCATTTCTCCCTCATTTCTAATGGTCCCCACAAACACTTAGTGGCGATGACGTAATGATGACGTCATCAGTCATGTGATTTTTAGTAATGCCAAAATAGCTCCCTGACCTTCCACGAGTTGCCCTTAGGAGCCCTTTGTTTCATTCTAATCATAATGCAATCATGCCTATCTGAATAAAATTAATTTTCAAAGAGTCTCCAGAGTAATGTGTGTTTCACATCACATGATCTGAATTGGGTGGCAACAGTGTTAGCCGATTTCCTCTATAAATGTTTAGCCTCGTGTACACGAGCTAGTTTTCCTTGACGTTTATTTGCTTGTCTTCGGCAAAAAAGGCCGCCTACTCCGGGTCCTAAAGTCGCTGTAATGTGCCGAATCTAATGTTTGTATTAAGTACATGAAAAGTTCGACGTTTGGAATGGGAAAATTGGAGAAATTTAAGGCAACTTAAGGCGACTAAAGAAAAACTGAAGAATTGCTTGTTTAGGCAACTTAAGCAAACCTGATTAGAAGGAGTAACAGCTGAATACCCTCTTAAAGTGATTTAATGTGATTTAAGGCGACTTTAGGAGTCAGAGTAGGCCTGGAAAAACATGACAAGGTTTTCCTTTACAAGTCTCAAAAGTTGCTCGTGTATACGGCTAGACAAGGAATCGCAGAGCCTTCTAAAGTACTACACCGTAGCCTAGACATTCCGCTACCACCAAGGAAAACTAGTCGCGTTTTGCTGCCATACACACGAGCAAATAAAACTTGTCAAGGAATACTTGTTCACCCGTACACATCAATGAAACTTGCTTATTTTTCGTATCTACATTAATTGAACAGTAGAATGGTACAATATTTCTGGATCTGAATGCCGTTCCAAATGATTTTAAGTTCATAGGCACTCTAGACTTTCAGCTGAAGTTTGTGAATAAAATTGTGTATTATATTGACCTTTGTTTCTATTGTTTACTGAAGGGCTCACCGACATTTTTAAGTATGAATCAAGTTCCGCTATAAAATGGGTAGTCCCTCCTAGTTTGACGCCTTGACATTTAAATTATAGAGGAGCGAAGAAAGCAATTGAAAATGTTAGCTTTTTAAGGTTTAAAATTAAAGCGCCAAAAAGGGACCAGAGGGAAGATATTGTCATTAGTGTGTATATATACCACACCAGTGAATATCACTTTTCGCGCGCTCTGATTGACTACTCAAACAGTGAATATGATTTGATATTCACCTCCGAGCAAAGCAGCGATCATCTCGCGCGAGTTTTTGTCCATTTGACAGAAAATAAAATAACTATTTGGTGCTGGCTATTCACCTGGAGTGTGGTATATACAAGCGGCTCGGCAAATATCCACCACTATTCACCTCCACTTCGGTGAATAATTGTTAATTATAATCAATTCAAAGGGCATTGTGGCTCATTTTGCAGAGTATAATGGTTCATTCTGCGGGCTAAAATGTATTTACTCGAGGCGCTGCCATTGCATTGAGCGCAAGATTTTACCAGAAAAATGGAAGGAAAGCCAAATGAAGATAGCTCACAGTCTTCTCATTGGGATGACAAAGATTTTAATAGAATGGAAGAGTCAAAGCTACGGAAGCCGATAGGGGTCACACGTTGGCGCTTCCACTTTGGCGCTTCCACTCAGGCGCTTCCACTCAGGCGCACCGACTTTGGCGCCGAGGGGGGAGGACTGTGAGAAATATTCGACACATAACAGAAAGTACAAACAGACTCTGAGTTAAAACCACTGAAAACAGTTTTGAGGGGAGGGGTGGGCTGGGAGCTTCAAATGGCGCTTCCACTCAGGCGCTTCCACTCAGGCGCTTCCACTCAGGCGCTTCCACTTTCGCGCAGTGCAGTCGAGAGAGCTTGGAAACTAGTTTGTCGACAACATGGCGTCCTTGAGTTGATAACTTATTTGCTTTCTACTTTGTTATTGTTCTCCTCCTGCCCTTCTAGATGCGAACAAGTCCGGTAAGTAATGCTTTTAAGCTGCTTTGTTTGTCGTTCACGTGAATATTATGAGTTAAATCGGAGCGATTGCAGAATACCCCGGCACTTGGTTCATTAATATAAAATAATAATCCCGTAATAATTCATTTTCTCAAATTCTCATACAAATTAACCTTCTAAAACCCTAACCCTGAAATTAAAAAAAACCTAACTATTTTCAACCCCAAATCATTCATAGAACGAGTCTAAATACACATGAGCTAAATGTGTATTTAGAAGAACTTATTTTGCAAACGCAGATCGTGTTTTTCTTGATTGACGAATGACGTCCACCAAAACTCTTCTGTTGAGAATTGGAAGTGTAAGATCCAAGACTATCAGGATATCATGCATATGTATATATTATGAGTGAATAAACGTGTTGTTGTTATGTGAAATCCATGTTATCTTGTTCCAGAGGAATTAATTCAGATTTGTGGAATATGCAAATTAGTTGATTAATGCTGTCTGTGAGTGGTTGTGCTCACATCGCGAAATAAATAATTTATATACAAATATTTGCAAACTTTGTACAAATGTAGTAATAAAAAAGCATATAATCATGCAAGCCACAATATTTCTTTTTTTCTTTTAGTTATTAGGGAATGTTCATTTCATATGAGGAACAGGAACTCTTAAAAAATGTGACCTTTCACGAGAAAACGTACACTAACGCTTTTCCGTTTAGTGCTCTAAACCGTTTGTTATCCGTTTAAACGGGTAAAAAAGTCGTTTAAACGTTTTCGAAAACCGTTTAAACGTTTTCGAAAATCGTTTAAACGGTTTAGAATTCCGTTTAAACGATTTGAAAAATCGTTTGCTTTTTCAGCCTGCCCGTTTAAACGTTTTCGCAAATCGTTTGCTTCAAAACAGAAACCGTTTAAACGATTTGTCGGATCGTTCAATAGTCCGTGTTTGGCCGTTTAATTGCCTTGGCAAACCGTTTAATCGAACAACCAAACTATCTTACACGCCGCGCTACGTACTTCACCATGAGAACTTATCTTCCTTTTGTTTTGACAGATCGATATTGCGTATTTCTTACCGCAGGTGAGCCTTTGTGAGTGTCCTCTGCCACGGACACGGACGAGCCAGTAAACAAACGTTCACCCTCATCGAGTTACTGTAGCTCGAATCGCAAGAACTTCTTAAACGCAAGAAGTTCGACTTAATTCAAACGGTTTCGAAACTCACTTATGGGAATTGCTGGTTTGCAATAAATAAATATTTATTATAATCCTCAGAAACAAAGGTGTGACAAAATACGAGATTTAACACCGTTATACAAAATGTAAGATGAATTTCCACAAGTTAAATAACCTGGGTGCTAGAGGTTTTCTAAGTTTTACGCTGCGAAGTGGCATCTTCCAAGTTTTACGATTCTCTAGCCTGAGAAAACGACCGACTCAGGGATGCAGACACGTGTCTAATTTCGGACACAAAAATACCGCGGGGTTCCAACTTCAATTTCAGAAATTATAATTATCACAAGTGTTTGAACTCATTTGTAAAGGGCAGCATATAAGAATATTAGCGTTATTTAAAATGATTATACAGAATGACTTACCTGGCCTGAACACTGAAGAATCGAACAATCAAGCCATGCTGTACGCCAGATCGACCAGAGAATGTGATGTGAAGATAAACACACCGGAGTGAAATGAACAAGCCAGGGGATTGCTGTCAGACGTTTTGAGTGGCATCTAACCTTTTTTTTTCTACATCAAGTAGATATTAGAATGGCTGACTACTTACCACAGCAAGGAAAATATTTGAGTCATCCAATGCTTGGAGTTGAAATGGTTTTTTTTTTCTAGTTCAGACCTATTTTATTGTAGGGGGTCCCGGAACAGTTCAAACCTATTTTATTGTAGGGGGTCCCGTAGCCTGCGTACAGCATCCACTACTTGCGGGAGAAAGGCGATTTCATCGTTTCCGTAGGGGATGCTGTACGTAGGCTAGGGGTCCTGGAACAGTTTAGACAATTCAAAGGGTCCAATAACGGAGTTCCATAGTTGGATATCTTTAATCCCTGGATATGGCAAACCTCCTGGTGTATATCAAACTGATTTACGCGTCCCCACGAGGCAGTTGCGCTCGACTTTGTTCATTGTCTTTAAACGCATATCACCAAATTGCAAGTGCATTAGTCATTAAGAGTAAAATAAACATTTTATTGAAAACATCATTTAGCAATATTTACATTGACACTCAGTTGGCTGATTCTAACTTCTCGAAAATGTCGTCTTTGGTTTCTTTGTCTTGTTGATCCACAGCGTATTGTTTTCTTTGTCGTTATGGAAACATGCAAATTAACTTACAACTTCGCGCGCATGACGGCACCGATGCGCTCAGAATAATCGGTGTTCTTGCAGAAAAACAAGGAATCCGCTACGCCGAATCATTTGCGCGAGTATATGTAGCACAATATTTCTGATTAATATGTTACTACCAGTAAGTCGGAACACTGGAACTCACTTCCAAAACAAACCACCCGGGATCGGAAGTTCGCATTCAAAATCATTAATTTGGTGCCGGTTTAACTTTAATGAACACAACGGGGAGTCGCAAGATTGCAAAGAAGACATCGTAAGAAGAAAAAGATAGGCCTGCAAATGGCAATTTAGACAAGTTTTCAGGTGAGTTTAACGGCTTGCTTTTACTTTCCACGTTGCATCAGTCGAAGAGCAGGGAAACTGAGAAACTGACAGCGGTAGAGAGAGTACCTACTATTATTTTAGCGCATTCGCTATTGTATAGTTTACTTTCATAAAATCTAAATCTAAAATCTTTGTTCCAAAATCATGACCGTGAGAGTAGTTCATATTCTGATTGGATGTAAGTGTACAACGATTTTATTGAAGTTGTCTGAAACCTGTTAGGGTATTTGAAGTATTGTTTTCCTTGCAGTTATTCGCAAAGTTGAAAGTGACAAACTGCAAGGAGTTAGCGCTTTTCGTTTCAGTTTTAACTCCAAGATCACGCCTTTGAGGGAAATTTCTTGCCCCTGTATAGAAATCCATCCAGTGACGCGCTCTTATCCGCAAACATTTACAGGGCCAACAGGACACTAGCGAGTTGCTTTCCGCAAGCAGTTTAATCGTTTAGGCTATCACTGAAAACCGTTTAATCACTTTCCAAGATTGTTTAAACGTTTTTAGAAACCGTTTGCTCTTCAACCCAGTCCATTTAAACGTTTTGGTAAACCGTTTGCTTTCCGAAGCTGCCCGTTTAAACGATCTGAAAAATCGTTTAAACGATCTGAAAAAGCGTTTAAACGGTTTGAAAAAGCGTTTAAACGATCTGAAAAAGCGTTTAAACGATCTGAAAAAACGTTTAAACGATCTGAAAAAACGTTTAAACGATCTGGAAAAGCGTTTAAACGATCTGGAAAAGCGTTTAAACGACCCAAAAAAGCGTTTACTAACCGTTTAAATTTGCCCGTTTAACGGAAAAGCGTTAGTGTACGTTTTCTCGTGAAAGGTCACAAATACTGGAGTTTACAAAGGGGGCCTTGGGTTTTGTTTTGCACTAGGTTTTCCCTCTACTATGAGGGGGGGGGGGGGGGGACTCAAACAGTTGAAATGATGGATGGGGTGCTATGAAAATTGTACTCGCAATTCCGATATCTTCATGCCCCCTCCTCATCTTAATGAACATTCTCTTATTATGCTTTATAATATAAACAAGAGGCCCTGAGTGGCCTTAACTCGGGCCATCTATAGCATGTACTGCATGGAGTGCTAGCATAATTTTGTGTCAACATGGTTTGTGCTAGAGTAGCCAGAGAATTGGTTCTCTACTGATGCTCTTGTCTGTCAAATGTCAATGTGCAAGTGCCCCACGTATTCCGGGGGGGGGGGGGGGGGGTTAGGGGTTTGGGGTTGGAAATGATAGAGCCATAATACACACACAACACACACAACACATACATACATGTATACATGCTGTGCATGTACATTTCAGCCACAATTTCCCTTAATTCTGTAGTTTAATATTACTTTCTTTTCAATATTATTGTTCCTTGAGGGTCATTAGAATTACAAAAAAACTTGGTATGGGTGTTGTTGATTGAAGTGCAATGGTTATTTGAGTAGTCTGCACGATATTGAGTCACTCAAATTTGATGCATTGTAATTATATCAGGTGCAGTACAACTATGAGAAATCAAGCAATTTAGAACAACAAATTCCACATAATGTGGCTATTCATTGTGAATAGTTAGGTAATGTAATTCTACATGTGAAATAAAGTCATCTATTTGTAATTCTCAATTATTAGCAAACCAGTGGAGACGGCTGACATTCAGGCTACATTCTCAATACAATATTTTCAATTGAGGTCGTAAACTACAGACCACCATTTTCTAGTATCAGTGAACTGCCACTGTGCTAGTGCTCATTTTCTACATCTTGAAGGAGACTGAAACTTATAACGGCAGGCCACAAATAAACATGCAATGTCCACCCTTTTTATATCATTCACTCAGGGGTTGCAGCAAGATTAATTTTCATTCCCAAATAATTCGTAAAAGTACTCGTACTCCTGATCATGACCGAGTGAAAGTGACGATGCTGACGCCAAGAACTGAGGAACAACAACAACAATTACATTTAATTTCTCATAAGATGATGGAAATGTTTACGAGTAATAAGGCATAATAAGAAATACAATGATGAGAAGGTAGGTCCTTAAGGTAACCTTAGGGTTATCTTAAGCCAGGACCAGCTCAGATGGAAAACACTGAAACAAGATCTAGCTTGCATGGATATATTATGGTACCAAGAAAGGGGAAGGGAAAGAAAGAGTGCCACTTGCATGTAAGTATACTCTCAGTTCTGGACCAAATTTAGTTATGTCATGTTATAAACTTGCAATAATGATAAATACACTATTCTATACATAATATCATTATGTCAGTTCTAAAAAAAACACATTAAATACACTCTGTCTGTAGAATGCCTAAACCAAGAGATAATAATCAAATACAAAGAGCTACAGGACAGATGTAAATAGACCCGGGAAATAGAACAACAATAACACGCCACAGATAAATATGCGATTTCCACATCAGAGTCATTTATCGTTCGTTTGAAAAAATCTTCATTTCGGATTACTTACTCAGTTTATACTCACTCACTGCATGCTGGATTTTCGTTCCCAAATTTATAAACATTTAAATACATGTGCATGGGAGGCGAAACGACTGTTAAAATTCTTTTAAAAGGGCCCTGTCACTGTCAGACAGAGAACGGCTTTTTCTTCGGGTAGAAGAGCACAGAATGCGTCATCAGAATGGAATTTATGAATATATATTCAGTCCATAGAATTTAATGAACATGGGCTGAAATCACTGTAGAATTCGTCTTGATATGATTCTAATCAATATCTTTCATAAGCCTTG
Source organism: Actinernus sp. WN-2022 (assembly GCA_030867875.1). Taxonomy (NCBI): domain Eukaryota; kingdom Metazoa; phylum Cnidaria; class Anthozoa; order Actiniaria; family Actinernidae; genus Actinernus; species Actinernus sp. WN-2022. The sequence continues at coordinate 21,181,337 of JAOWCC010001751.1, read as the reverse complement.
ACGTACTGTTGGTAGGTAACCCTGTCGTTGCTCCGAGTGTGGAAATGTGGAAATCTGGCAATGTGGAAATGTGACGGAACGTACTGTTGGTCACCCTGTCGTTGCTCCGAGTGTGGAAATGTGGAAATCTGGCAATGTGGAAATGTGAAGGAACGTACTGTTGGTCATCCTGTCCTTCCTCCGAGTGTGGAAATGTGGAAATCTGGCAATGTAGAAATGTGACGGAACGTACTGTTGCTCACCCTGTCCTTCCTCCGAGTGTGGAAATGTGGAAATGTGGAAATGTGACGGAACGTACTGTTGGTCACCCTGTCCTTCCTCCGAGTGTGGAAATGTGGAAATCTGGCAATGTGGAAATGTGAAGGAACGTACTGTTGGTCATCCTGTCCTTCCTCCGAGTGTGGAAATGTGGAAATCTGGCAATGTGGAAATGTGACGGAACGTACTGTTGGTCACCCTGTCCTTCCTCCGAGTGTGGAAATGTGGAAATCTGGCAATGTGGAAATGTGAAGGAACGTACTGTTGGTCACCCTGTGGCACTTAACGGGCCCGCCATGTTTTGCTTCGCTAATTCACGAAGAAGTTACAACTGTACAAGTACTCAGGTAACTCACTCGATCACCAGCTAACCTGAAAACTAACTCCTACCTCTCTGGAACTAATGACATTTTACCCTGGATTTTGTGTTAACACCCCTTGTTGTATAATTATGCCAAGAACGCCAGAAACGTGCACAAGAACGACAACGTATATTTTCGAGTTTAATTACAGTCAAATGGCTTCCCACAAACAAAAAACGTTTTTGGCAAATACAGAGCCATGTTAGATGCCGATTCAGCCGACTAATAACCTCTCTTTACAATTTGCACCCGACTAACTCGATCGAACTGTACTGTAAACTTTAACGGGCTATAACCTCTTAACTTTTCGCTATATATATATATATGATCAAGACAATAATTATTTGTCCATTGAAATTTGCTTGAAATTTCTGGAGCTGTCGCGGCCGCTTTCGCTTGCTCCTTTTTTTAGTACAAGGACGTTAGGGAGACCATGATCACTCTTCAAAGCAGCTGCAATAGGCAAAACTGCCTTGTTGATTAAAATGATTTTATTATCATAACAGTAACAGGGTTTTTCAATTTCCAGAACTACAGTAATATGATACATATTGTCACTGTTTGTTTGGCTCAATCCCGGTTTGTGGTAAACTACCCACCCATCTCTCCCTTGGATATGCATAGTTCTATTAATAATTAACCAATAATGGCTAGGGTCAAGTGTGGGGGTTTCCCAAAAACCGTGATTGATCCATTTGTTTTCACTGGACTATTCTATTTCCCAACAGTATTTCCTTAACATCTCGGGGTTACTCCCATATGCAAACTACAAACCTATGTGCCACCGGATAAGGTAGTGCGTATTTTACGTAGCTTCTCTGTATACCTTTTCCTTGTATTGTGATCCCTAAGTGAATCATTAATTTGTTTCTGTCCAGTCACATTGATGTGCTGTATCATCCATGGACAAAGAAAACAAAAAATTAATCTGAAATGTTGGTTTTGGGTCTTAAAAATGGTTTCCATTTCCGATTTGTCTTACCCTCAAATGAAAATATTTGTGGCACACACCCATCCTAAATTTACAGGAGTACCCCCTGGGGCGTAGTTAGAACGAGAGTATCGAAATTATTCTTATGTCAAAATAATATTGTACATGGAATCTACATGGATGTAGACACTTTACTATAAGGCTCCATAATGATTAAAAGTAATATTGGTTAAACATCCAATAATTAATTTATTATAATATCAATGTGATAATAACTGGAGTTTTAATGTTAATAATACTCCCCCTTGTGACAGTAACAACAATAGTTTAACAAACACTCCAAACATCAGAAGCACCCTCATAGCTAATATTGCATGGGCTGCATCCCACAGAAAGGACCCGGATGACATAACATACACTTTGTATACTTGTTGTACTTATTGTTAAAATCTGTATCATGAGTACCACGTTGTGCTACTAACATGTACATGTAGTGTTGATTGTACAAATTGACACTAAGTGAAATGGAAGATGCAATTTAGAGTATTTTTTTACATGTCAGGTGGTTGATGACATTCTAAATTGTTCAATATTTTCCTAAATTCCTCAAGATGATTCTAGTTTTTTTTTACTTTTGTTACTTCCTGCTAGCTTGATAAGAAAAAAGTGAAATTGCTCTTCTACGTTTGCAACTTGCATGTAATTTTGACTGTTTCTCTTTCTACTGTCTTTTTCTTGACAGAGTAGATGGTGTTGGAGATGTGAGACTTGCCTGGCTTGGCCTCAATTCAGATTGTGGATCTACAGACATGAATGTCATCCGGGCCATTTTTGACATATCACACTTCTGTGTTGATCCTGCTTAACCCTTTCCCTACTGGACATGTTTGGCTCAGTTGGTGAAATCCTGAGTGCTAACTCAACCCTCCCCCCTCGGTTCAAGTTTGGCTAGCCTGGGGCAGTTAAATACTGCTGACTTTTTAAGCCGAGGGCTCAAACTTTTCCCACAATGCCATTTGGGAGAATTCTGTGCACTCATTAGCGGTAGGTATGGCTGCTTCGGTAGGGTTTCCAATGAAATGTGCTCTAATTTGGGAGAAAAAAGCCACTGCAAGAGAGCTAGAGGACATCATTAAAGTGCATATGAGCCCTAGCCAGTTATCTTTGATATCGATTGTACATGAAGTGGTTAGTCCAATGGTAGAATATTTCTTGATTTGGGTGTTGCGTCTACGAGATATAAAGGTTTATATTTCCAGTATGCTAATGATGTGATGTCATCACCGACATTTGCTGAATTTCTTTGTGCTTGTGAATTAAGCTGTTTTCTAATTTAGAATATTTTTTTTGTAAAATCACTTTGATAAGCTTCAAATATAACTTGCAATTTAAAAATAGGTAAATTGTCTCTACCAGCATACTTTTGTATAATAAGTGATGCCGGTGATGACATCACATCATTAGCATACTGGAAATATAAACCTTTATATCTCGTAGACGCAACACCCAAATCAAGAAATATTCTACCGTTGGACTAACCACTTCATGTACAATCGATATCAAAGATAACTGGCTAGGGCTCATATGCACTTTAAGTCTGAGGATGGCTGGAAAGTACTTGGTTTGCTTTTAGTAGGCCTTGCGAGGGGTTTCACAGGGTTTTTCCGTTGTGTTTCTGCTTTGAGACACATGAAATAATTCTTCACTGAAATCCTTGAAATTTTGCAGTTGGTTGTCTTTTCCCCAGCTGCTCAACCTATTAGGATGTGTTTTTGTCACTTTAAAGCAACGGCTTGAGTCCAAATCACCGCTCTTGGTTGTAGGGGTAAAACCCTACCAGAGTCCCAGAGTGGGAGACCCCTTGTGAATTTTTTGTTGATTACCCAGCATGCAGTTGGAGGTGGGAGCAGGTAAATGTGGTCGAGTGAAATGCAGTGTAAACATCGGCGTGGTTCACGTACAGTCGTTTGGTGCATTTTATGCAAACAAACCTGCTGGTTGGAAAGATTAAACAAGGTACTGTAACGACTGAGTGGTCATTTTGTATTTGCTTTTGATTTCAAGTGTGAATGGGAAGGGTTTTTCGAGCCGATTTTCAGCTCCTCAAAATTCGTGAAAAGCGAAGAAATGAACAACAACCTCCAAAACAAATAAGTTTTTCTCCAAAGTGGGAGTCGGCTGAGTCAAGCAATCCCCGTTACAGCTGTGGCTTCAAAGTCATTCATCCCTTGAAATAATATCACAACATCGTATTTCCAGCATGTCTAGGTTTGATGCAATAATTTTCTCCAGGTACATGCTTCATGTTGGGTGGTTACGGGCGGTGCAGGAGGGAAAGGGTTAAAGGGGCTGTGTGTTGACATTATGCCATCTCAAACATGTTTTAACAATAACAGGTTTGGTTTAATTATGACAAAATAATGCAAATGCTATAATGCCAAATAAAGAAAGTTCTGCTGACCAAGCTTTACATTAGAGAATTGCTATGGTTTTATGGACACCTTTAAAATGTAAAGCCAGCTGGTGCAAAAAGTGAGACAAATAACAAGTTAGTATCTTGGGCTACTGACCTTTTTTTCTTACAAATATTAACCAGAACCACATACCAGTAATTCTATGTTTTTATTTGGTCTACATGTAAGTTACATATTAGCTGCGGTTACACTACTCGAGATAAAGTTGTTTACCCAGTAAAACTGGCCCCAATAAAATCCATCTGGGGTTCGAATTTACCTGGGTAAAGCGGTTACACGAAGACCATTGAATATCACACCCCAGTAACTTTGTGGCGTGAAGGCCTATTGTACAGTCAGATCCTTGAAATTTCATTGGCTGAACTATCTGGGGTCACAATTATACCCGAAGACTTATCTTGGGTACTATCAAGAGAAAGTTCCATTGTTCTTTCTTTCGTAACTATGGAAATATACTCCTGTAAATTTAGGATGGGTGTGTGCCACAAATATTTTCATTTGAGGGTAAGACAAATCGGAAATGGAAACCATTCCAACATTTCAGATTAATTTTTTGTTTTCTTTGTCCATGGATGATATAGCACATCAATGTGACTGGACAGAAACAAATTAATGATTCACTTAGGGTTCACAATACAAGGAAAAGGTATACAGAGAAGCTACGTAAAATACGCACTACCTTATCCGGTGGCACATAGGTTTGTAGTTTGCATATGGGAGTAACCCCTGAGATGTTAAGGAAATACTGTTGGGAAATAGAATAGTCCAGTGAAAACAAATGGATCAATCACGGTTTTTGGGAAACCCCCACACTTGACCCTAGCCATTATTGGTTAATTATTAATAGAACTATGCATATCCAAGGGAGAGATGGGTGGGTAGTTTACCACAAACCAGGATTGAGCCAAACAAACAGTGACAATATGTATCATATTACTGTAGTTCTGGAAATTGAAAAACCCTGTTACTGTTATGATAATAAAATCATTTTAATCAACAAGGCAGTTTTGCCTATTGCAGCTGCTTTGAAGAGTGATCATGGTCTCCCTAACGTCCTTGTACTAAAAAAAGGAGCAAGCGAAAGCGGCCGCGACAGCTCCAGAAATTTCAAGCAAATTTCAATGGACAAATAATTATTGTCTTGATCATATATATATATATAGCGAAAAGTTAAGAGGTTATAGCCCGTTATAGTGTACAGTACAGTTCGATCGAGTTAGTCGGGTGCAAATTGTAAAGAGAGGTTATTAGTCGGCTGAATCGGCATCTAACATGGCTCTGTATTTGCCAAAAACGTTTTTTGTTTGTGGGAAGCCATTTGACTGTAATTAAACTCGAAAATATACGTTGTCGTTCTTGTGCACGTTTCTGGCGTTCTTGGCATAATTATACAACAAGGGGTGTTAACACAAAATCCAGGGTAAAATGTCATTAGTTCCAGAGAGGTAGGAGTTAGTTTTCAGGTTAGCTGGTGATCGAGTTACCTGAGCACTTGTACGGTTGTAACTTCTTCGTGAAGCGAAGCAAAACATGGCAGGCCCGTTAAGTGCCACAGGGTGACCAACAGTACGTTCCGTCACATTTCCACATTTCCACACTCGGAGGAAGGACAGGGTGACCAACGGTACGTTCCTTCACATTTCCACATTGCCAGATTTCCACATTTCCACACTCGGAGGAAGGACAGGGTGACCAACAGTACGTTCCTTCACATTTCCACATTGCCAGATTTCCACACTCGGAGGAAGGACAGGGTGACCAACAGTACGTTCCGTCACATTTCCACATTGCCAGATTTCCACATTTCCACACTCGGAGGAACGACAGGGTGACCAACAGTACGTTCCGTCACATTGCCACATTTCCACACTCGGAGGAAGGACAGGGTGACCAACAGTACGTTCCGTCACATTTCCACATTGCCAGATTTCCACATTTCCACACTCGGAGCAACGACAGGGTGATCAACAGTACGTTCCGTCACATTTCCACGTTGCCAGATTTCCACATTTCCACACTCGGAGGAAGGACAGGGTGACCAACAGTACGTTCCTTCACATTTCCACATTGCCAGATTTCCACATTTCCACACTCGGAGGAAGGACAGGGTGACCAACAGTACGTTCCGTCACATTTCCACATTTCCACATTTCCACACTCGGAGCAACGACAGGGTGACCAACAGTACGTTCCGTCACATTTCCACATTGCCAGATTTCCACATTTCCACACTCGGAGGAAGGACAGGGTTACCTACCAACAGTACGTCAAGGCTTATGAAAGATATTGATTAGAATCATATCAAGAGGAATTCTACAGTGATTAAATTCTATGGACTGAATATATATTTATAAATTCCATTCTGATGACGCATTCTGTGCTCTTCTACCCGAAGAAAAAGCCCAGAGAACTGAGAAATCGGGTCATTTCTACTACACTTTCGAGAGGTTAATAACAATAAATAACAACACAACGACAGTCAATTGGTATAAAGGTTATCATGTTCAGATTAGCGGCTACTTACAATTACATTTACAAGCTGTTGTCCATATAGAGTCAGTGTTGATCGCAGACTCCGCTGTCACGTCTCACGAGTGTATCTTAAAGCATGTGGCATAATATGTGATAAATTCCCGTCCAAAGCCCGTAAAACACCTTTCAGCTTTATAAAAGACAAAAATCTTGGTATTGCACTTGAAGGAACCTTTGGTTTACACACAAAAACAGTTGATATTAAAGGTTTTGCTAAGTCAAAACTCCCACTCGCCGCCATCTTGAAAAACCTGGAAAGTTGTCCACTGTTCACGTGACCAGCACAGTGCAATCTGATTGGTACGGTGGTGAAAAGAACTTCCAAAGTAGGCGCAATCTGATTGGTTGGGGGCGAAATTCCTCGACACGGAAAAAAAAAATAAACACTTGCGATTTCTGACTAGAGCCGGCCAAAGGCCTGGCCCGAGTAATTACGGGAACATCATCCTAAGAATGTGCAATTTCATTGGCTGCTCGATCGGTGTGCTTGATTTTCTTTTAATGATAAATTCGTACATAGAATTTTATATTATAAAATAGATATGTACATGTAGATAGTTCTCCTGTCCTATAACAAAATAATACTTTCAAAGTATTGAAAAACTGTTACATGTAAAATTAAAGTTGTACTTGCATTACTCCTGCATCCACAGTTTGTCAAGACCTTGAGGGTATTTTGTTATATTTATAGAACAGGAAAACCATCTTCATGTGTTATTAGTACATCTTCATTATGTGAAGTTGTACATTGTTTTCGTAGAGGGAAAACCTAGTGCAAAACAAAACCCAAGGGCCCCTTTGTAAACTCCAGTATTTTTTAAGAGTCCCTGTTCCTCATATGAAATGAACATTCCCTAATAACTAAAAGAAAAAAGAAATATTGTGGCTTGCATGATTATATGCTTTTTTATTACTACATTTGTACAAAGTTTGCAAATATTTGTATGTAAATTATTTATTTCGTGATGTGAGCACAACTTAATTCACAGACAGCATTAATCAACTAATTTGCATATTCCACAAATCTGAATTAATACCTCTGGAACAAGATAACATGGATTTCACATAACAACACGTTTATTCACTCATAATATATACATATGCATGTTATCCTGATAGTCTTGGATCTTACACTTCCAATTCTCAACAGAAGAGTCGTGTTTTGGTGGATGTCATTCGTCAATCAAGAAAAACACGATCTGAGTTTGCAAAATAAGTTCTTCAAAGATTTAACTCATAACATTCACGTGAACGACAAACAAAGCAGCTTAAAAGCATTACTTACTGGACTTGTTTGCATCTAGAAGGGCAGGAGGATAACAATCACAAAGTAGAAAGCAACTTATAGTTAAATAAGTTATCATCTGGCCAGTCAAACTCAAGGATGCCATGTTGTTGACAAACTAGTTTCCAAGCTCTCTCGACTGCACTGCGCGAAAGTGGAAGCGCCAACACCGCGGCAAAACGACTGCGCATGCGTCACTTTTCGTCTTGTGGTTTGAAACAAGATGGCGGCCAGGATGGAGGCTGAAAGTTTGTTTACAGACCAGTCACAATTTTTCTAATTATCAGTTAAAGCTTTTGTATTTCCTCTAAGTTTATCGGATTATCAGTTCCCCATAAAAAACTGACACAGAAATTACCCCCCCCCCCCCCCCATATACAATGTAGATCATGACTGGTATAATGCACAGCATTGGGATCCAAGCTAGCCCTCTAGTATATTATTTTTTAGTGCACCATTTCAAAAGCAAATGTGAGAATCCTGCAGTGGCATGGTCTGGTGTGAACACTGCATAGTCCAGGCCTGTAGCCAGACTAAAATGATGCACTAAAATGAAAATGGTGACCAAACCAAAGAAAATGTTGACAGGAAAACACCAAAACGATGCTTGTAACTTGTGGAAGGTCATTGCTTTGTAACTCTTGCAACCTCATTGGACAGGTGAAGTACTGAAGTACCATTGAATCCCTCAACTTCAAGCGATTTGAATTATTATTTTTTTACCTCTGCCTCATACTGGCTATGGGCGGCGGGGAGCTGTAGTAAATCTAAAGCCCTGCACCCCTCCTCCTGGAACGTAGCAGGAATTATTAAAGGAGAACTGTACTCTAAAATTAACCTATTTTTAAAGAACCTATTTTTGTGTTGTATTGCATTTTGTAATTTAAAGGAAGGTCCTTGAATATCAACAAATTGTGAGTTTGACTTCAAACACTGCTGGCAGCACAATTAATGTACATGTGTCATTGGATATTTCATGACAGTATACAAGTACAAGGAAGAGTTGCCCTCCTAAGCCTCGTAAACTCTGTTAATTTTAGAGATTTCATTTTTTCTGGCATTAACTTGAAAGATATGGGGATGAAACTTGCACAAGTTACTATTTTTGGCTTGCTCTTTCCAATTTTGTCATCCATTTTGAGAGCAGCAGTACCATAATACTTAATTGAAAATACACAATGTTTTATCTAAATCTTTGACTTTTTTCCAGTTCTTTCTAAACTTATTTTCCTAATGTATGCTACATTATAAATACTAACATCCCAATTCTATGCCACAGAGCTGGAGCCCAAATTTCCTCCAAAATTATTATTACTCGGGCCAGGCCTTCGGCCGAGGCACGAGTCAAGTTTCGCAAGTGTTTTTTATTTTTATTTTTTGTGTCGCTGGTTGGCGCCGTCAACCAATCAGATTGTGCCTACTTTGGAAGTTCTTTTCACCACCGTACCAATCAGATTGCACTGTGCTGGTCACGTGAACAGTGGACAACTTTCCAGGTTTTTCAAGATGGCGGCGAGTGGGAGTTTTGACTTAGCAAAACCTTTAATATCAGCTTTTTTTTTGTGTAAACCAAAGATTCCTTCAATTGCAATACCAATATTGTTGTCTTTTCTAAAGCTGAGAGGTGTTTTACGGGCTTTGGGACGGGAATTTACCACATATTATGCGACATGCTTTAAGATACACTCGTGAGACGTGACAGCGGAGTCTGATCTGCTCTGCGATCAACACTGACTGTATATAAAGACAACAGCTTGTAAATGTAAGTAGCCGCTAATCTGAACATGATAACCTTTATACCAATTGACTGTCGTTGTGTTGTTATTTATTGTTATTAACCTCTCGAAAGTGTAATAGAAATGACCCGATTTCTCAGTTCTCTGACTGACAGGGGCCTTTTAAAAGAATTACAGTCGTTTCGCCCCTCATGCACATGTATTTAAATGTTTATAAATTCGGGAACGAAAATCCAGCATGCAGTGACTGAGTATAAACTGAGTAAGTAATCCGAAATGAAGATTTTTTCAAACGAACGATAAATGACTGATGTGGAAATCGCATATTTATCTGTGGCGTGTTATTGTTGTTCTATTTCCCGGGTCTATATTTACATCTGGCCTGTAGCACTTTGTATTTGATTATTATCTCTTGGTTTAGGCATTCTACAGTGTATTTAATGTGTTTTTTAGAACTGACATAATGATATTATGTATCGAGTAGTGTATTTATCATTATTGCAAGTTTATAACATAACATAACTAAATTTGGTCCAGAACTGAGAGTATACTTACATGCAAGTGGCACTCTTTCTTTACCTTCCCCTTTCTTGGTACCATTATATATTATTATCCATGCAAGCTAGATCTTGTTTCAGTGTTTTCCATCTGAGCTGGTCCTGGCTTAAGATATTAACCCTAAGGTTACCTTAAGGACCTACCTTCTCATCATTGTATTTCTTATTATGCCTTATTACTCGTAAACATTTCCATCATCTTATGAGAAAATACATGTAATTGTTGTTGTTGTTCCTCAGTTCTTGGCGTCAGCATCGTCACTTTCACTCGGTCATGATCAGGAGTACGAGTACTTTTACGAATTATTTGGGAATGAAAATTAATCTTGCTGCGACCCCAATGATATAAAAAGAGTGGACATTGCATGTTTATTTGTGGCCTGCCATTATAAGTTTCAGTCTCCTTCAAGATGTAGAAAATGAGCACTAGCACAGTGGCAGTTCACTAATACTAGAAAATTATGGTCTGTAGTTTACGACCTCAATCGAAAATATTGTATTGAGAATTTAGCCTGAATGTCAGCCATCTCCACTGGTTTGTTAATAATTGAGAATTACAAATAGATATGACTTTATTTCACATGTAGAATGACATTACCTAACTATTCACAATGAATAGCAACATTATGTGGAATTTGTTGTTCTAAATTGCTTGATTTCTCATAGTTGTACTGCACCTGATATAATTACAATGCATCAAATTTGAGTGACTCAATATCGTGCAGACTACTCAAATAACCATTGCACTTCAATCAACAACACCCATACCAAGTTTTTTTTGTAATTCTAACGACCCTCAAGGAACAATAATATTGAAAAGAAAGTAATATTAAACTACAGAATTGAGGGAAATTGTCGCTGAAATGTACATGCACAGCATGTATGTACATGTATGTGGCAGTGTGTTGTGTGTGTATTATGGCTCTATCATTTCTAACCCCCCATCTCCGAACTGTCATAAAACAAGAACTGGAGAGTATAAATTATCTTCTGCCCACAGTATTATATTATGTCGTCACGCAGTTTTTTGTTTGCCGACGATTGATACGAACGGGCTTCAAACTCCGGCTTTGTTTTCTCATTTTGCTGCTGCACAGAAGACCTTGAAATATAAACCGTTCAATAAATCTACCTTAATTTATCCTAAAGAAAGCTTTGATTTATACCCTCGAAGAAGGAAATGCATTTGATTTTCTCCACTTCGCCTTCCCTTGCCGTTAACAATAGGAAATGGATAATCTGAAATCTACATTGAATCTGTAATGTTTACCGTCTCGTTTTTCTCGGCCAATGGAAATCGAGATACCGTGGCGCATGTAATCGTTTCCTCTTGGCGGCAGGAAAGGGGCCAGGTGGAACTTCTCGAAACAAGCGATAGTATTGGCCTACGCAGCAATAGAAAACACCCTAACCCATTAGAAAGTGCAGTACAAAAACCATAGAAGTATAGTATTATGGGTGCAATCAGCATACAGGTCTTGAGAGGTTCCATGCTACTTGGAGGAAAGGCAAAGAGATGAGAAACCTGCTCGCAGGGTAGGAGGGCCACACACTTCTCTGTGTATACTAGTTAGTGTTACTCTAATGTTATTTCCCAAGTGGTGTACATGCATGAAATCAATGCACACAATATTTTATTAAACATTAGGGACTAGTCAAAAATTTGCAGGGGAAATGCAAGGGGGGGGGGGGGAGTTGAGAATGCAATCAAAAAGTCTAAACAATATATACGGTAACCCTCCCTGGACAATGAGTATGAAATCTTTTGACCCTTTCTCCCCTATTATCACCCCTTTTTTCAGTTCCCATGATTTATGACCCTCCATTTTTGGGGATTCAAAAAAATCTCAACCTCCTCCCCATGCTAATTTCTGACCAGTCCCTTCAGTGACAACCCTCATGAAGCCTCAATTTAATTTTCAGTAGAACTTTGTAATTAGAAGCTCCCATATGTGATTGCAATGTAAATTATCACAAGCATGAGTAGTGAATCAATTATCCTGCTCCCCTAGCACAAACCATGTATGACACAAAAATATGCTAGAACTCCATGTATTAATTAAAAGTGGCCCAAGTTAAGGTTGTATTTATTCGTTATGCTCTTTTGACATTAAGAATAATTCTTCAAATGGCACCATTTTTTTATTTCTACTACATGTTTAATAACACAATTCTCTGCTGTACAAAAATTATTAGAACATTGTATTGACGATTTCCTGTCTTAAAGTTTGGAAACGTAACACATGCATTTAATGTCAAGTGCCATTTTTAATGTTTTCACAAAGTCATCAATTCTTTACATGAATTGTTTTAGAAAATTTGGCCTTCTCCCTAACTGAAAGCCCGAGTATAATGCCCAACGGGCATCTTGTTAATATTATTATTTTTTGTGTCGCTGTTTGGCGCCAGTAACCAATCAGATTACACAGGAGCCCATTGTTCGATCCCAACACGTGACAGGATCAACCAATCAGATCCGACACCCGCCAGATCTTGGTTGTGGAAAGCTCGGCAAAGCCAGCAATGCAACGTAGCGAAGGTTTGGGTTCATTCTGAACCATTATTTTGCTGAAACCAAAGGTTTCTTCGAATGAAATATCAAGATATTCAGTTATTCTAGGGCTGACAGGACTTTTAGGGGCTTTCGATGGAAAATTCTCACATTTACGAAAGGGATGTGGCGATCCAAATATTGCACAGTAAGCTAGTCTAGCCGGCCGGAGGAGTGATGGTTTTGCCTTTTGGTCCAATAATCCACGGAAACTGAAAGAAAATGCCTGTACTGCTGCATCTAAGTGCCATACGATTGCAGTGTTGCGTTGATATTGTTGAAATGCTCTTCATTACCATCACACACTGTGAGGAGGTCAAATCAGTGAGGGATTGATTGTTTGCAATGTTGGCTGTAATTGTTTACTGCGAAGTCCTCTCTTGAAAATGAAATACTCTTGAGATTACACAACTGGGAAGTCTTGACTAAACCAGTCAAACAATGCCGAACTTTGCAAAGACTTCAATTCAAGAGTCGGAAAAGCTGGAAGTGAACAGTGATTGACCCTTGGCTTTGAACGCAAACGGAAATCAGAACTGGTGAGGTTGAAATTATGTGTTTATATATGCGCACACAAATCTTACTTGTTCCCCACTTTTAAATTAAGTGTAATGGTGACTGTAATTCGAACTGGAAATGAAATTGTCCGTAAGTTGAACTGTATGTGACTTTATAGAGACCAAGAAGGAAAAAGTTAAAATCGATCGTCAAAACAATAACAGAACTCGGAAGATACAGAGAGGCATTCGAATTTACTACGAATTATAACCTAAAACAGAACTGGATATGACTTACATCCCTTAGGGGCCGTCGACATATTCGAAATGCCCCGCTTAACGCACAACGGACGTTAAGGTCAGACCCCCTCCCCCCCTCCCCCTTAACGTCCACCCATTGTTTTATGCTTTTTTTAGGTCAGGAAAACAGTAATGAAATACACGGGAGTTCACTTATAAACAAAGTATAAAACAAGCTTAAAGCTTTAATAGCTGCAACTGTACAGTCAGTCAGTACCTCAAATTCCCGTACGAGCTCATTTCGGATCTTGACTAAAATACTCATTCGGACACGACTATAAAACTGAGTTTCATTTACCTGGAGGTTTGAGATATTTCATGATACTTCTAGTCAAAAGACCTCGTTGAAATTTCCGGGAAATTCTACAGAAATTTCGCTCTAATGTAGATCTAGCTGACTAGAAACGTCTGATTCAAAAGTGTACTTGTATTGATGAAAAAGTGTTTGTTCTAAATGCCCCACACTAACGTCCATGCCCTTACCCCCTCCCCCCCTAAACGTCCGTTGTGCGTGATATATAATTTATATGCATTCACTTGTATACTGATATTATTATTACAGTCATGAACAGACAATATTTAGCTTAATTAGTGACATATTTTAATTGATATTAATCTAAATCATGTTCTACATTTGTTTCAAATTTTTAATTACAAGGAGGGCCACGCATTTCTTAGCCTCCCCCACAGTCGTTTTTACGGGCTCATACCTAGCCCCTAAAAACGACTGTGGTGGAGGCTACGCATTTCTATGTGTGTACTAGTTGGTGTTACCCTTAAAGTTAATTTAATTTTCCAAGTGGTCTACATGCATGAAATCAATGCACACAATATTTTATTAAACATTAGGGACTGGTCAAAAAATTAGCAGGGTAGGTGCAAAGGGGGTGGGGTGGAGATAAAAAAGTCTAAAAATGTATAACCCTCCCTGGACAATTAGTATGAAATATTTTGACTCTTTCTCCCTATAACCAATCCTTTTTCAGTTGCCCAATATTTATGATCACAACCCCTTCCCCTGCTAATTTCTGACCAGTCCCTTCAGCGACCACCCTTATGCAACCTGGTTTTAATTATCAGTAAAACTTTGTAATTAGAAGCTCCTGTAAGTGACCGTGAGCACCTTTGGAGGTTGAGAATTGTAAGAAGGTGGAAAATAGCATTTACAAACAGGTTTTACTAACACTACCAATCTCGTACAAGTGCCTTTAAATTTATGAATTAAGATTTGTTTGCCATCTAGTACACCCATGTGATAGCAATCATGTAAATTATCACAAGCATGAGTAGTGAATCAATTATCCTGCTCCCCTTCCACAAACCAAGGGCACCCAACAAAGTTTTCGGTTAAAAAGCTGTTCGGGAGAGTAAGTTAGCCTAAAACTTTCGGGTTTGAAAAAAATGTCCCTATAATTTTTTTTTCTGAAATACTGGCTAGAAAATTTGTTTTCAATCCCTAGAAATTATAGAAGACAAGCATACATGTGTGTAGAACTCGCACTCTGGCATGATTGAAAAGTGCTTCGATACTGTATACAAAGCTATGACAGGAGTTAAACTAGAAGTAATCATAGATTATCAAAGTGCGTTCAACATATTTTATAAGAGAAAGGACTGGGCTTCCTGTGGTAACACAAAAGGCTGAAAGATTGCTGCAATGATGTGGACAGTGTAAATAATCCTGATCAAAAATGCTTGTTTTTAACTTATTTTGAATGTATTGACTTATATGTTAATATAAAAGGGGATGTATCTGGGTATAAAACTGTAATTATCTTTGTGTAACATTAAATCATTGGATGCGATGCTTATGTGGCTATATGTACATGTGTGTTTCATATGGTTATCATTCATTTCAGCATTCGTAGCACATTTTGCAGTGTAGTATACAGTGTAAAGCAATAGTTGGAGCTAGTGTAGAACACAATCAACCCTATAGCTAGCTACAGCTATTCAGATGTGTATAAACTGCATTCAATTAATCATTCGTGTTCACTATTTATCACTGGTCTTGTGTTGCCACATGTATATTTTCTCAAACACATGTAGCTACTGTTAATGTTACAACCATGGCTGCAATTTGCTTTCAGCTTTCCATGGAAGTTCGCATCACAGGCACCATGTAAAATAGGATTCTTTTTTACATGACCAATATAATATTCTTATTATATGGCTTCTCTGGAGACAAAGAATCACAATTCTTCTTCAAAAGAATTTATATATGTAACTCTTGTAAAAAGAATCTAAAGTAATTTATTCTTCTCTCAAAGCCAGGCTAAAAATATTAGGGACTAGTCAAAAATTTGCAGGAGAGATGCAAGGGGGAGAGGGGGGGGGGGGGGGGGGGGGGTGTGGGTAGAGAATGAAATAAAAAAATAACCCTCCCTGGACAATGAGTATGAAATATTTTGACCCTTTCTCCCCTATTATCACCCCTTTTTCAGTTCCCATGATTTATGACCCTCCATTTTTGGCGATTCAAAAAAATCTCAACCTCCTCCCCCTGCTAATTTCTGACCAGTCCCTTCAGTGACAACCCTCATGAAGCCTCAATTTAATTATCAGTAAAACTTTGTAATTAGAAGTTCCCATATGTGATTGCAATGTAAATTATCACAAGCATGAGTAATGAATCAATTATCCTGCTCCCCTAGCACAAACCATGTATGACACAAAAATATGCTAGAACTCCATGTATTAATTAAAAGTGGCCCAAGTTAAGGTTGTATTTATTCGTTATGCTCTTCTTCAAATGGCACCATTTTTTTATTTCTACTACATGTTTAATAACACAATTCTCTGCTGTACAAAAATTATTAGAACATTGTATTGACGATTTCCTGTCTTAAAGTTTGGAAACGTAACACATGCATTTAATGCTAGAAACTAATTTCAAGTGCCATTTTTAATGTTTTCACAAAGTCATCAATTCTTTACATGAATTGTTTTAACTGAAAGCCCGAGTATAATGCCCAACGGGCGTCTTGTTTTTAAATAAAGTGCAACATGAGAAAAATAACTTTGAAAATCAAATTATTATCCATACCTTCAAGATTAATTTAAAAATAAGTCAATTTTATGGTACAGTTCTCCTTTAACTTGATTACCTGGTAGATGTAATGACAGTCCACAGAAATGGGGCCAACAGACACCTCAACTTGCCAAAAAAAAACTGGTGACTTCAATGACTGCTATTAGCTCTCCCCAGGCCCCTTTTTAGTGTATGAGAACTTCTTTACTTGTCTCTTTCACAAGTTCAGTCAGCAAGAAATCTGTCATGAAACCATGATAACCAGTCTGTTTTCTCACATGGTTGATTGGTTCCTGTAAAAAACTAGTGTTGATCTGTGTCCATGGGGAAGACAAAACACTGCCATAATCATGCAACTGAATGACATTTCAAATGCTTGCCCTTTGTCAGAACAAAAGAGGGAATTGTGGGTGTGGAAATCGTTTATCAAGTGTTGAGTGCAGGATTACCACTGAGGAAGCATGTACTCACGATCAGATGAAGGATCAAAGGAAATTTCCCCATCCAATATAGAAATACTAATAGGTGTAATAATCAAAAATCCTGATCAATGCTGATTTAAAAACTTTAATTGTGTTTTCTCACATAACTGTAAGTATGGGTGACAAACAACAGCTCTTTTTCACACAATATACAACACATGACTAATATGAATAGCAGGCAATTCATATGAAATAGAACAATAATTATTATATTTGTTATCCTTGTTATTAATATTAACTTCGTACAATCTTACTATTAATAATCCTGTACTTCCATATCATGTTTCATACAATTTAATTGTTCACATTGTTCATCATATAAGACCGCATACTAAACAATTTATTAGCATTGTTTACATAATCAATAAATTTTATTATATTTAATAAAATAATTAGTATGAATTCAGGTGCTGCTTGCAGTTATATTACAGTTGCATCTGTGAATAGCAGTTTCAGCGGTATTGACCCAAATGTCTCACATGAATGATGGTTTCAATGGTGCTTCACAAGAGACCTGTGATAATCATGGTCCTAAATGTGCTTCATTATTACATGTATCGAAGTGAGGCAATCGGGTCAATACTGCTGAAACTGCTATTTGTTGACGCAACTAATAATAATATTATCAGCTATTGCTAATTAATACGCAAGCACATTACTAGTAGTTCTCACCTGTTGGGTACATGTTCTCTTTTGGTATGGCTTAAATTTGTATTTAATAAAGGGGTGGTTAAAAAATGTCAGAAGTTGCTTTGAAGAGTATCGACAGACCACCAAGTTCCTGGTCTGTACCCACACTGTCAAACTTAGAATGTGAACTTCCAACTAGTATGAACTAAATACTGGAAGAGTGCTAGCTATACTTGCCTATGCATAGTGTATACGTAGGTGCACATATAATGCGGGTATCAGCGGCCATCCCGAGGGGGCGGCCCCCGGGCACCCAGGGGCATTTGTCACAGCAGCCATGACAAATACATGCTAAAGCCCCTCGGGTGGGGCAGGAAATTGTGATAAAAAAACCCACCCCTGGGGCAACCTGGGCAACATATTATAAGTATTAGAAGCTAAACGTTTTAGAAGTGTCAAAAATCTTAATAGTTTTATACAAATATTATCCTTTATTTCTTTGTTCTGTTTTCCAACAGTGGATGGCTTAATTTAATCTCTTAATTTGAATGATAATGATATCACTTACCTCAAGGACAAAGAAATCGAAGAACGTGTCCTGTGGCGAAAACCGCTGAACGTTGAGACAGGAGATTATACGTGCAAACCCCGTGGGTAATGTCCCCGGGGCATTTTGACGAAAACGCAAAAGCGCTCTAATACCCCACGTGTGGGGCATGTTTTTGCTACAAATCCCTTGCTAAGCCCCTGGGTTGCCCGTGGGTTGCCCGGGGGCCGCCCCCTCGGGATGGCCGCTGATACCCGCATAAGTGTAACTGTAATAACTAAATACAATTAAATATATATCTAATTTAGATATTATGGTGCTGGTGAATCTCTATAAATAAGAGCAGGTGGGTTTCAGAAAGAGCTAGTAATAATATTATTGAATCCGAGTTTAATACCCTGCTAGACAGAGATCCCTTGGGTATAAATTCGAGTTTTAGCCCTTTGTTGATTTTAATTGTTCTTTGCATAATCGTCTGGCATGGCAAACACAAGAACTTAAATGGGGTCAGCTGAACGTCTCTGATGAGTATAATTCTTTAGTCAAGGAATACAGTTTACCTTGGCATTCTCTTGCTTGACGATGATCCACTGTTCGTTTATCTCTTTCCCATTCATAGCATTCGCAAGACTCACGGTTTTCTAATACATACTAGCAAAGCAGCAAGACTCCATAACTCGTAAGCACAACTTCGCTCGTGATTTTCAACACGGGTGCAAGCACGAAAGCATGGGGTGCAAAAGACAGGATAGAATGAACAATAAACTCCTTACGTTGAACTTTTGAGGCTTAACTTTTACTTCTCCACCTTAACTTTTTCAAAATACCAGGCCGGAAACGTTTGTTGTTGACAAAACTAAATGGTTTCAACAGGGAAGAGTGCAGGACAGGAAGTTGGAGGCCGCACGTGCGCAATGCGTTTTGCCGCGGTGTCGGAAGCGCCTGAGTGGAAGCGCCTGAGTGGAAGCGCCTGAGTGAAAGCGCCTGAGTGGAAGCGCCTGAGTGGAAGCGCCTGAGTGGAAGCGCCTGAGTGGAAGCGCCTGAGTGGAAGCGCCAACGTGTGACCCCTATCAGCCTCCGTACAAAGCCGGAAAATACTAATAAAACAAACCGGTGCGGGGAGTGAATTTTTTTACTGAGTGGTGTCGTGCAATTTGACCCATGTAAGTTGATTCATTTTCGTTTTCAGCCATTTTTTTAGAAAATGCCCTTTGAATTGATTATAATGATAATAGTAAGAAATCAGTAGGGAGCACTCGAGCGAAGCAACACGGAGACGTTAGGATCCCTTTTTATACACCTTTCCCTACATTCCATACAGGAATGCTCCGACTAAAAGAACTAAGTAAAACCCTATCCCTGAAACTTAAAAAATACCCTAACCGGTCAGTAAACAAGATCTCTGCACCCACCTAGAGCTAGGGTTCTCAAAATGTTCTCAAGAAAATGGTGAGGAAATATAATTTGAGAGATTTTGTTCTATTTTTGGCCAATCAGAGGTCGGAGCATTCCTGTATTTAGTCACGTGTCCTTTCCCTCGCAGCGGCCATCTTGGAATATACCTATTGTTAATGCTTACCCATGCAGCCTCGGTTAAACACGTTGGGTAAGCATTAATAATAGGTTTATACCGGGACTTCGTGTATAATAAAGGTAATCGGCTAACTCTGTTGCCACCCAATATGTGATGTAAACACACATTATTACTCTGGAGAATCGACTCTTTGAAAATTAATTTTATTCAGATAGGCATGACTGCATGTATTATGAATAGAATGAAAAAGGAATAATTCCCCAGAGTAGCATCTGTTTACATCACATGATCTGAATTGGGTGGCAACAGCGTTAGCCGATTACCTCTATTACAATCCACGTACCGAAAAAGATGGCGAAAAACAATTTTAAATCGTTTAAAAATCGCGGAAGAGGGGTTTTAAATCTTAAAAACAAGCAAGTACAAATGCTGTTGCCGATCCACTGTTATTGAAGAGAATAGATGATTTCTACGTGTTATTTTGACCGCGTTAGGTTCGCAAGGGATTATATGGTCAAATGTGCATGCATGCATGCATGCAGCCGCCGCCATCTTAGCTTTTTCAGTACGGTGGATTTCGTTTCTGTATTCCGGCTTTTGTGGAAAAATCAATAAAGTATTGCAATATTTCAGTTGAAACATTAAAGCCGAATATGTAAAAAACAAAATGGATGAATAGACTTCATCCGAAGAAAAATGTTGCTGTTAATATTTATAAAACAAGAGGCCCGGCCTGCATGAGTAACTCCGTAGCCTTAACTCGGGACACCTAGGAATAAAATGAAGTAGCCTGCATAGCAAGGCTTGCTTGCTATGCAGGCTAAGGAATAGATGGACACATATGTAGCTAGTTCATGGAGTTCTAGCATATTTTCATGTCCTACATGGTTTGTGCTAGGGGAGCCGGATAGCTTGCCTGTTCGTTGCCCCATTTTAGACCAGGTGATAGTTCTCCAGAGGATTCAGTGCTTTGTTTTCCAATTATACAAATTGGTACATTTCATCTTGGGATAAAGAAAAACAAAAAAGCATTACTCAAGGGAAACGTCAGGTGGTTTGAAATGGGACAAAGCTGAGGCAAGCTCACAGACTAGATCTATTGATTCACACCCTGTTCAATGCAATACAGAGCAATAACAGCGTTATCTGACAGATTCATAGTCAGTAGGCAGTGAGAGTGTATAAAAGCCATGGCCTGAGTTATGCTTTAAAAAAAAAAAATTACTGACTAAACTTCCAAATTTAGAATAATTTTCGCGCACGTTCGAGGACTGGCCATGGGACGAGAATAAAACGTGACGTCATCAACAGAACTCTTCTCTTCGCGGTATATGTATAAAGAGTTGACTTATCAACCTCAACGCAGAACTGTCACGTATTCTGATTCGCTCTTTGATAATGACACACGGGTTGTTCTTACAATGCTTTTTATTGGCCCAACGGACTGAGTCCAGAGAGATGAACTTTAATTTTGATTCGATTGCACAAATTGTATCAATAAAACGATTTTAAATAACCTTAAAACATTGTGTAGGTAGAGCAATAGATGAAGTGCATTACTGGGTAGTTTTCTGGTAAGTTTCATTAATGGAATTAGGCAGGAAAAGCCGTTAAATCTGAACATGTTCTATCTTCTCTCGGAGTAGCCCTGGGGACGAGGTTGTTGGCTTATTTGCAAAATAATTGAATAGATAACCGAGACTAAAAGATGATAATATCTCGCTAAACGTTTCGGGGAGCTTTATTCGGCAAGCCTTTAATACAATGGCGCATCGAGCGTGTTCTGTTGATGACGTCAAACCCAGTGCCAATTCTCGCGCGCTTGATTTTCGTCCACAGGCAACCCAAGACATGTTTTTGGGCAACTTTGAACAGCCAATAGACCCTTTTTCACGTTACGTCATAGCCGCCATGATGGTGTACAGCTAAAAATAGATTCTTCGTTAGCTTCTTTTGTTCTGTACACCAACATGGCCGCCATGTCCTTTGCATCTCTGGGGATTGAGTGCAAACCATCTATACACCCGTGATGACAAATAAATAAAATCAATAAATAATAGCCAGGGCTTATATGCACTTTAATTTAGTCTGTCCCAATCTCTTCTTGTATTAACTTCATACAGCATATTGTAGTTGAAACCCATGCATGTGCCAAGTTAGTCAAAATAGATCATGAATTGTCAGTTATTTTCAAGTGGATCATTCTTGATAGCTCATCCATAACACAAATGAACTCCATTCCCGTGTTGGCCATAAGCAGGAGACACTTCTTGTGGCACAGTTCAGTTATGGCATGTTTTGATCTTTTTATATTAATACATGTACCTCAGTGAAGACCTTAGCCTGATTTTCAGACGGTACGAGCTAGGTCTTCCGCTCACTTCCTCCCCCTCACCGTCTGATGGACTTTGGCCGAAACCGTGTTCTGGCCATTGTTTTATTTCGACCAATCAGAGCGAAGGTTTCATTTTTAGAGAACTGAGGCATGCGTGTAATGTCTAGTGGAGCCTGCATGGCGGACAATACAAACGGACTTGATATGGCTTTGGAGAAAGCGTACGAAACTTTCGGCATTTCTGAATTATTTCCCGAACAGAGAAAGGCAATATTACCCTTCGTTTCCCGGAAGGACCTTGGTTACAACAGCTGCATCTATAAGGCGACGACCAGGTCGAGAATCGAGAGAGGAGAAATTACACATGTAGCCTTCGATCTACAGCTCACCAGAATCACGCAACGCGTGAAGAAAATTACGTCACTACCGCAAACCGCTGGTCAAAAGCATTTGGAACATACTACTTCAGTAATGGCGGTGTCGTTCTGGAAGACAAAAAGGTAGAGAAGAAAATGGTCGAATTTCATCGCGTGGTGGCACTTTAAGCATGTTTATCAGAGTAATAGAAAGTCTCTCCAAAGAATCAAGTCTCTGTTGGATGAAAGAGCAAAATAATAACAAATTTAGGAGAACGGTAATTCGTAACCACTGCCATGCTGCATGTCCATGTTCACTAAAATACTTCGCCGATGTAGTAAGCTTCACCACCCCACTCCGGTAAACATGGCAGTCGTTTCCCCGCTACGCCACGTGGAGGCTACCGTTCATTGTAGCGGTAAATTTCTCTTCTGTGACAACACACAACAAGAGTGGCCAAATGCTTCCTACAGCCAAACAATTTCAAGCGAATTTTAGTTGGTTTCTAATGAGGGAAAAACCGGAGGACCCGGAGGAAAACCCTCAAGTGCCAGGGTGAGATACCAACAAACTCAACCCACACAAATGTTTCTATTGCAGAAACAGAGAAAAAGCTGTTGAGGAAGGCACATCGTTAATATTCAAAACCTCCCCCAACCCCAAGGGTATCTATAATGTATAATATATAACTGTGTAGAGGAAAAGAAAAACGCTGCTAAAGAAAAGACGAACGTTAATTTAAGCTATGCAGTTAATAGTGAGAAATGCTGTGGAGGAAATTACACATCGTTAGATTAAAAACCTCCCCCCATCCCAAGGGTATCTATTATATCCAGCACTTGATGGCTGCATGTGATAGATATGAAGTGCATACAATTATATATTAATTACGTGTAATGTATTACATGTAATAAATATATAACTGTGTAGAGGAAAAGAAAAACGCTGTCGAAGAAAAGACACATCGTTAATTTAAGCCATGCAGTTAATAGTGAGAAATGCTGTGGAGGAAATTACACATCGTTAGATAAAAACCTCCCCCCACCCCAAGGGTATCTATAATATCCAGCACTTGATGGCTGCATGTGATAGATATGAAGTACATACAATCATATATTAATTACGTGTAATTGACTACATGTAATAAATATATGAAAGTGAATGTAATCGAAAGTCGAAAATACAAGCCGAAAATTAAAGCCGCAATTCCTAATTAATCGAATTCGAAAGCTAACCTTTTCGAAATCCGTACACATTCTTTATTCCACAATAGAAGCTTACTTATTTAATTAACCCCTACATAACTACACAAAAAAAGGACCCTCCCAAACCTTGGGTAATTAACTTTCCTTATTACAACCATGAACTATAAAGCTACGATTAAAGTTTAGCCGGTCCGAAATAGTAATTATTGCGCAAGATATCCGAAAAAAATCCTCATATCCGAAAACCGAACACCTATCTACCTATGGCTAGCCTGTTCTACCTCGAACTAAACTGGAGTGGATCTCGATCTGGTCATCCATGGGTGGATAGAATCGAATTCTACAAGTTATCGAATAGAATCGAATGCCGGTTGCGACCCCGTATTGCGCAAAAGCCAGTTAGGAAGGAAAGGCATGGCATGGATTAGTAGCACGTTGGGAAATCCAATCTGCAC
The DNA here is from genome assembly GCA_030867875.1 of Actinernus sp. WN-2022. NCBI lineage: Eukaryota > Metazoa > Cnidaria > Anthozoa > Actiniaria > Actinernidae > Actinernus > Actinernus sp. WN-2022. Next base: position 21,157,278 of record JAOWCC010001751.1, on the reverse strand, counting down.
CGTACATGAGATAATGGCTGATTTTCAAATCTGCAATATTCCATTGGTATAATCATCTGTATTGTTACGGCTTTGTCACAGTAACATTTGTTTTAAGAGAAACTTTAGGAATTTCTGTGACTATTTTATACCACGATATGTCATAGCGGAAAGATCAATATCCAAACTCACATTGTAAAACTATCCGTCATATTAATACTGCAATTTGTCCTCGAATGGAAAATAATTAAAAAGTGCAACTGGTGCAGATTGAATAACCCGTGCAATTACAATAGCTACGTACGTACCGTCGTCTTCAGATACGAATCCACGACCAACACCTGTCTTACATTAAGCCGAAACTTTACTGGCAAAACCGGACCACTCTGGTAAAGTATGGAAATACCTTGAACTATTCTGGAAAAAAGTTGTAAATTTAAATTTCTAGTGTGGTCTTTTTCTATTGTATGTAATTGGACGAAAATATGGAAACATGGTAATATTGTGGAGATTTACTATTTCCATACTGCAGTGCCGTCCAGTTTTTCCAGTAGATGCCATTTCGAAGCCAAGCCCATGGATGACCCTGCCTTGTCTGCCTGTAGAGCATTTCCCAATGCTGATAATTTTATTCCAAAACGATAAAGACGACTACCAGAAAATCTAAGTATAATAAATAAGATATATTGGAAATGCCTTTTCAATAATTGCACTTGACTTTCCATGGACAATGCTATGTTTGAGTATATCAGTTTAGCTAGCTAAGTTTACAATGTTGTCTGTGACAAGCCAAGTATAATCCTGAAAGGGACTCTTAGATTAATCTTACTGCGACATGGAGAAAGTGCATTTTTCTATCGCCAATCTATCATCACGGTACAATGTTCCGAATCAGTAATGGGAAAGCTTCATGTTGTTACATTAAACTGCCTCGTGACTGTTCTCAACTTCGTAATCTCTTTCAAGCATGCCAAGGGCTGTTTACCTAAACATTATCCTCATTCAAATTTGCATGTATATACGGCAAGTTAAATGGTTTCTACAGCGAATAAGGAATTTGACGCATCAATTAGTAACTTCAGGTCCGAACATGCTTAAAACTAATTTCCTCGCCTCTCCTGCTTCACTTCCTGCTACATTTAATTAATCTCGCGAAAAAGTTGGTTTGAATCAGTAACGGAAAGCTTCATGTTGTTACATTAAACTGCCTCGTGACTGTTCTCAACTTCGTAATCTCTTTCAAGCATGTCAAGGGCTGTTTACCTAAACATTATCCTCATTCAAATTTGCATGTATATACGGCAAGTTAAATGGTTTCTACAGCGAATAAGGAATTTGACGAATCAATTAGTAACTTCAGGCCCGAACATGCTTAAAACTAATTTCCTCGCCTCCCTGCTACATTTAACTAATCTAGCGAAAAAGTTGGTTGTGTCGTGTTTCAGGATCTGGATCTCAAGAATTGTTTACAGATTCTGAATCTTTGATTTTATTGGTTTGACTTGCAGAATATACTGTAAGCTTGATTCCAGGCTTACTGCCTATGTAAATACGTACCAATTCGAGATTCATACAACAGTTACTATTTGGCTGGCGAGGTCCGTTATTTCGTTCACAATATTCATTATTTGGCTTACGAAATCCATGATTTGGTTTGCGAGACCGCGATTTCGTTTACGAGATCCGTTATTTGGCTCGAGAGATCCGATATCCATAGCACGAACAGCACCCAACTGCCTATTGCTAGATACCTGACCCATCCTGCGGCGTGATGACATCTGCCGGAATGTTTGTTGAAATCGCACGAGACAAGACACGCTAAGTGTAACTGTGTGAATTAACCCTCCTCAAGAACTCGTCTTGTGATTCGTTAACATTTTGGCGAGGCTCTTGCCTAGTAAATAGCGGAAGGTGAGCTGCAGAGATATGGATTTTTTTTTAACTTGTAAGAGTTGAAATTAGGGATAGTATAGTGAAGGAAAATAAAGGATAAGACCTTAACTATGGGATCGTAGTATGAATAAGTGGGATAAAGAGTGTAATAAAGAAAGGACAGCGAGATGCTGTGTGCAAGAATATTTAGGCCATGGAGCGTAGGCAGAGTATGTTGTATGTTCTAGGTATTTAATGCTCCATCTACTCTATCTAGCTATCATACTGCCTTACCAATTCAACATTGTCACTTACGGTTTGACACAAAGTTTGCTCTACCATATTATACACTTGGTTCTTGTGCTTTGTTCTTGTGCTCGAGTCTTGCCCTATAAAATATCAAAAACCTTCATAATAATACTGAGTGCATGGAAATTTATCAATAATCATTATTGATATCTAACAGAATGGCCACTTACGGTCGAACGTGAACACTGATTTCTTCTCCATATGCCAGCTTGGTCTTGAGCTTGGAATTTGCTCTTGCTTCTTGCCTTTAAAAAAATAATGACTTAATTATAGGAGGGAAATTTGAAAATAGTGCTTATTTGTATGTATTTAACTTTAGTTAGTTGATTACTTACGGTCTGAAATGATAATGCTTCAACAAAATGCTTGATCTTGAGCTTTACACTTGGTTCTTGCCCTCTATAATTTATAATAGCAATATAACTGATTATAGTGTCGCAAAATGGATCAATAGTGTATAGATACATTGAAATGGATTATATAGACTGGTCTTACACCTGTCTTTGAGCACGGTTCTTGCATTTGCCTCTTGTGCTTATAACATCATAATAAAACGTTATATACAATGTCGGGTGCATTTCGCTATACTGCTTGTTTCGAACACCCTTTCTAAACAAATATTGAGAAATTGTTAATTAGGAAAATCTAAGTATGATAGTACTGACCAAACATCTTTTTGTACTTATGATATGGATTTTTCTTGACTTATAAGAGTTCAAATTATGGATAGTATAATGAAGGAAAAGAAAGGATAAAACCTTAACTATGGGATCGTAGTATGAATAAGTGGGATAAAGAATGTACTAAAGAAAGAACAGTGAGATACTGCGTGCAAGAATATTCATTTTAGGCCATGGAGCGTAGGCACAGTATGTTCTAGGTATTTAATGCTCCATCTACTCTATCTATAGCTATCATACTGCATTACCAATTCAACATTGTCACTTACGATTTGACACAAATTTTGCTCTTCCATACACTTGGTTCTTGCGCGTTATTCTTGTGCCAAGTCTTCCCTATATAATATCAAAAACCTTCATAATAGTGCCTGGAAATTTGTCACTAATCATTGATATCTAACAAAATGGCCACTTACGGTCGAACATGGACATTTCTTCTCCATATGCTAGCTTGGTCCTCACCTTGAAATTTCATCTTGGTTATTGCCTTTAAAATAATAATGACTCGATTATAGTGGAGGGAAATTTGAAAATAGTGTTTATTTGTATGCATTTAACTTAGTTGATTACTTACGGTCTAAAATGATAACGCTTTAGCAAATGTTTGATCTTGAGCTTTATACTTGGTTTGTGTCCGTATCAATTAAATTATAACGGCAATAGAACTTGATTATAGTCTCGTAAAATGTATCATTGGTGCTAGATAAATTTAAATAGATTATATAGATTGGTCTTATACCTTGAGCACGGTTCTTGCGTTTGCCTCTTGTGCTTATAACATCATAATAAAACGTTATTATAGTGTCGGTTGCATTTCGTTATAGTGTTAGTTTCGAATACCCAAAACAAATATTGATAAATTGTTAATTAAGAAAAATATAAGTATGATAGTACTGACCAAACTTCTTTTTATACTTAGCTATTGTAGTTATTGTGCTTAACTCTCGTTGCTTGCGTCTGCGCGTGGATCTTCTCAAGTCTTGCGCGTCCAACTTCCCAAGTCTTCCGCGTGCATCTTCCCAGTCTTGCGCCTGCATCTTCCCAGTCTTGCGCGTGCATCTTCCCAGTCTTGCGCCTGCATCTCCCCATTCTTGCGCGTGGTTCCCGATTGTTGCGCGTGAGACTGACAGTTGGTGCTTTATTCTTGCGCGTGAGACCTGCACTTGGATCTTGATTCTTGCGGTTGGTTCAACATGGCAGTCGTTTCTCCGCTACGCCACGTGGAGGCTACCGTTCATTGTAGCAGTTAATTTTCTCTTCTGTGACAAAACACAACAAGAGTGGCCAAATGCTTCCTAGTTTACAGCCAAACTTTTAAGCGCATTTTAGTTGGTTTCTAATGAGGGAAAAACCGGAGGAAAACCCTCAAGTGCCAGGGTGAGATACCAACTAACTCAACCCACACAAAGCCGGACAAGATGTAACAAGAAACACTCCGCTCTCCCGTCCTCAGCCGTTTGAGGTTTTTTAAATACTCTTTGGACGCGATGTCACGTGTCTTTCCTAAAGTAAAATAAGACACGAGAGACCTCTGCCCAAAGGGTACAAGCCAACGTTTCTATTGCAGAAACAGAGAAAAAGCTGTTGAGGAAGGCAGATCGTTAATATCCAAAACCTCCCCCAACCCCAAGGGTATCTATGATGTATAATATATAACTGTGTAAAGGAAAAGAAAAACTCTGCTGAAGAAAAGACGAACGTTAATTTAAGCTATGCAGTTAATAGTGAGAAATGCTGTGGAGGAAATTACACATCGTTAGATTAAAAACCTCCCCCCATCCCAAGGGTATCTATTATATCCAGCACTTGATGGCTGCATGTGATAGATATGAAGTGCATACAATTATATATTAATTACGTGTAATGTATTACATGTAATAAATATATAACTGTGTAGAGGAAAAGAAAAACGCTGTCGAAGAAAAGACACATCGTTAATTTAAGCCATGCAGTTAATAGTGAGAAATGCTGTGGAGGAAATTACACATCGTTAGATAAAAACCTCCCCCCACCCCAAGGGTATCTATAATATCCAGCACTTGATGGCTGCATGTGATAGATATGAAGTACATACAATCATATATTAATTACGTGTAATTGACTACATGTAATAAATATATGAAAGTGAATGTAATCGAAAGTCGAAAATACAAGCCGAAAATTAAAGCCGCAATTCCTAATTAATCGAATTCGAAAGCTAACCTTTTCGAAATCCGTACACATTCTTTATTCCACAATAGAAGCTTACTTATTTAATTAACCCCTACATAACTACACAAAAAAAGGACCCTCCCAAACCTTGGGTAATTAACTTTCCTTATTACAACCATGAACTATAAAGCTACGATTAAAGTTTAGCCGGTCCGAAATAGTAATTATTGCGCAAGATATCCGAAAAAAATCCTCATATCCGAAAACCGAACACCTATCTACCTATGGCTAGCCTGTTCTACCTCGAACTAAACTGGAGTGGATCTCGATCTGGTCATCCATGGGTGGATAGAATCGAATTCTACAAGTTATCGAATAGAATCGAATGCCGGTTGCGACCCCGTATTGCGCAAAAGCCAGTTAGGAAGGAAAGGCATGGCATGGATTAGTAGCACGTTGGGAAATCCAATCTGCACCGTACATGAGATAATGGCTGATTTTCAAATCTGCAATATTCCATTGGTATAATCATCTGTATTGTTACGGCTTTGTCACAGTAACATTTGTTTTAAGAGAAACTTTAGGAATTTCTGTGACTATTTTATACCACGATATGTCATAGCGGAAAGATCAATATCCAAACTCACATTGTAAAACTATCCGTCATATTAATACTGCAATTTGTCCTCGAATGGAAAATAATTAAAAAGTGCAACTGGTGCAGATTGAATAACCCGTGCAATTACAATAGCTACGTACGTACCGTCGTCTTCAGATACGAATCCACGACCAACACCTGTCTTACATTAAGCCGAAACTTTACTGGCAAAACCGGACCACTCTGGTAAAGTATGGAAATACCTTGAACTATTCTGGAAAAAAGTTGTAAATTTAAATTTCTAGTGTGGTCTTTTTCTATTGTATGTAATTGGACGAAAATATGGAAACATGGTAATATTGTGGAGATTTACTATTTCCATACTGCAGTGCCGTCCAGTTTTTCCAGTAGATGCCATTTCGAAGCCAAGCCCATGGATGACCCTGCCTTGTCTGCCTGTAGAGCATTTCCCAATGCTGATAATTTTATTCCAAAACGATAAAGACGACTACCAGAAAATCTAAGTATAATAAATAAGATATATTGGAAATGCCTTTTCAATAATTGCACTTGACTTTCCATGGACAATGCTATGTTTGAGTATATCAGTTTAGCTAGCTAAGTTTACAATGTTGTCTGTGACAAGCCAAGTATAATCCTGAAAGGGACTCTTAGATTAATCTTACTGCGACATGGAGAAAGTGCATTTTTCTATCGCCAATCTATCATCACGGTACAATGTTCCGAATCAGTAATGGGAAAGCTTCATGTTGTTACATTAAACTGCCTCGTGACTGTTCTCAACTTCGTAATCTCTTTCAAGCATGCCAAGGGCTGTTTACCTAAACATTATCCTCATTCAAATTTGCATGTATATACGGCAAGTTAAATGGTTTCTACAGCGAATAAGGAATTTGACGCATCAATTAGTAACTTCAGGTCCGAACATGCTTAAAACTAATTTCCTCGCCTCTCCTGCTTCACTTCCTGCTACATTTAACTAATCTCGCGAAAAAGTTGGTTTGAATCAGTAACGGAAAGCTTCATGTTGTTACATTAAACTGCCTCGTGACTGTTCTCAACTTCGTAATCTCTTTCAAGCATGTCAAGGGCTGTTTACCTAAACATTATCCTCATTCAAATTTGCATGTATATACGGCAAGTTAAATGGTTTCTACAGCGAATAAGGAATTTGACGAATCAATTAGTAACTTCAGGCCCGAACATGCTTAAAACTAATTTCCTCGCCTCCCTGCTACATTTAACTAATCTAGCGAAAAAGTTGGTTGTGTCGTGTTTCAGGATCTGGATCTCAAGAATTGTTTACAGATTCTGAATCTTTGATTTTATTGGTTTGACTTGCAGAATATACTGTAAGCTTGATTCCAGGCTTACTGCCTATGTAAATACGTACCAATTCGAGATTCATACAACAGTTACTATTTGGCTGGCGAGGTCCGTTATTTCGTTCACAATATTCATTATTTGGCTTACGAAATCCATGATTTGGTTTGCGAGACCGCGATTTCGTTTACGAGATCCGTTATTTGGCTCGAGAGATCCGATATCCATAGCACGAACAGCACCCAACTGCCTATTGCTAGATACCTGACCCATCCTGCGGCGTGATGACATCTGCCGGAATGTTTGTTGAAATCGCACGAGACAAGACACGCTAAGTGTAACTGTGTGAATTAACCCTCCTCAAGAACTCGTCTTGTGATTCGTTAACATTTTGGCGAGGCTCTTGCCTAGTAAATAGCGGAAGGTGAGCTGCAGAGATATGGATTTTTTTTTAACTTGTAAGAGTTGAAATTAGGGATAGTATAGTGAAGGAAAATAAAGGATAAGACCTTAACTATGGGATCGTAGTATGAATAAGTGGGATAAAGAGTGTAATAAAGAAAGGACAGCGAGATGCTGTGTGCAAGAATATTTAGGCCATGGAGCGTAGGCAGAGTATGTTGTATGTTCTAGGTATTTAATGCTCCATCTACTCTATCTAGCTATCATACTGCCTTACCAATTCAACATTGTCACTTACGGTTTGACACAAAGTTTGCTCTACCATATTATACACTTGGTTCTTGTGCTTTGTTCTTGTGCCCGAGTCTTGCCCTATAAAATATCAAAAACCTTCATAATAATACTGAGTGCATGGAAATTTATCAATAATCATTATTGATATCTAACAGAATGGCCACTTACGGTCGAACGTGAACACTGATTTCTTCTCCATATGCCAGCTTGGTCTTGAGCTTGGAATTTGCTCTTGCTTCTTGCCTTTAAAAAAATAATGACTTAATTATAGGAGGGAAATTTGAAAATAGTGCTTATTTGTATGTATTTAACTTTAGTTAGTTGATTACTTACGGTCTGAAATGATAATGCTTCAACAAAATGCTTGATCTTGAGCTTTACACTTGGTTCTTGCCCTCTATAATTTATAATAGCAATATAACTGATTATAGTGTCGCAAAATGGATCAATAGTGTATAGATACATTGAAATGGATTATATAGACTGGTCTTACACCTGTCTTTGAGCACGGTTCTTGCATTTGCCTCTTGTGCTTATAACATCATAATAAAACGTTATATATAATGTCGGGTGCATTTCGCTATACTGCTAGTTTCGAACACCCTTTCTAAACAAATATTGAGAAATTGTTAATTAGGAAAATCTAAGTATGATAGTACTGACCAAACATCTTTTTGTACTTATGATATGGATTTTTCTTGACTTATAAGAGTTCAAATTATGGATAGTATAATGAAGGAAAAGAAAGGATAAAACCTTAACTATGGGATCGTAGTATGAATAAGTGGGATAAAGAATGTACTAAAGAAAGAACAGTGAGATACTGCGTGCAAGAATATTCATTTTAGGCCATGGAGCGTAGGCACAGTATGTTCTAGGTATTTAATGCTCCATCTACTCTATCTATAGCTATCATACTGCATTACCAATTCAACATTGTCACTTACGATTTGACACAAATTTTGCTCTTCCATACACTTGGTTCTTGCGCGTTATTCTTGTGCCAAGTCTTCCCTATATAATATCAAAAACCTTCATAATAGTGCCTGGAAATTTGTCACTAATCATTGATATCTAACAAAATGGCCACTTACGGTCGAACATGGACATTTCTTCTCCATATGCTAGCTTGGTCCTCACCTTGGAATTTCCTCTTGGTTATTGCCTTTAAAATAATAATGACTCGATTATAGTGGAGGGAAATTTGAAAATAGTGTTTATTTGTATGCATTTAACTTAGTTGATTACTTACGGTCTAAAATGATAACGCTTTAGCAAATGTTTGATCTTGAGCTTTATACTTTGTTTGTGTCCGTATCTATTAAATTATAACGGCAATAGAACTTGATTATAGTCTCGTAAAATGTATCATTGGTGCTAGATAAATTTAAATAGATTATATAGATTGGTCTTATACCTTGAGCACGGTTCTTGCGTTTGCCTCTTGTGCTTATAACATCATAATAAAACGTTATTATAGTGTCGGTTGCATTTCGTTATAGTGCTAGTTTCGAATACCCAAAACAAATATTGATAAATTGTTAATTAAGAAAAATATAAGTATGATAGTACTGACCAAACTTCTTTTTATACTTAGCTATTGTAGTTATTGTGCTTAACTCTCGTTGCTTGCGTCTGCGCGTGGATCTTCTCAAGTCTTGCGCGTCCAACTTCCCAAGTCTTCCGCGTGCATCTTCCCAGTCTTGCGCGTACATCTTCCCAGTCTTGCGCCTGCATCTCCCCATTCTTGCGCGTGGTTCCCGATTGTTGCGCGTGAGACTGACAGTTGGTGCTTTATTCTTGCGCGTGAGACCTGCACTTGGATCTTGATTCTTGCGGTTGGTTCAACATGGCAGTCGTTTCTCCGCTACGCCACGTGGAGGCTACCGTTCATTGTAGCAGTTAATTTTCTCTTCTGTGACAAAACACAACAAGAGTGGCCAAATGCTTCCTAGTTTACAGCCAAACTTTTAAGCGCATTTTAGTTGGTTTCTAATGAGGGAAAAACCGGAGGAAAACCCTCAAGTGCCAGGGTGAGATACCAACTAACTCAACCCACACAAAGCCGGACAAGATGTAACAAGAAACACTCCGCTCTCCCGTCCTCAGCCGTTTGAGGTTTTTTAAATACTCTTTGGACGCGATATCACGTGTCTTTCCTAAAGTAAAATAAGACACGAGAGACCTCTGCCCAAAGGGTACAAGCCAACGTTTCTATTGCAGAAACAGAGAAAAAGCTGTTGAGGAAGGCAGATCGTTAATATCCAAAACCTCCCCCAACCCCAAGGGTATCTATGATGTATAATATATAACTGTGTAAAGGAAAAGAAAAACTCTGCTGAAGAAAAGACGAACGTTAATTTAAGCTATGCAGTTAATAGTGAGAAATGCTGTGGAGGAAATTACACATCGTTAGATTAAAAACCTCCCCCCATCCCAAGGGTATCTATTATATCCAGCACTTGATGGCTGCATGTGATAGATATGAAGTGCATACAATTATATATTAATTACGTGTAATGTATTACATGTAATAAATATATAACTGTGTAGAGGAAAAGAAAAACGCTGTCGAAGAAAAGACACATCGTTAATGCAGTTAATAGTGAGAAATGCTGTTAATAGCTGTTAATGCTGTTAATGCTGTTAATAGCTGTTAATGCTGTTAATGCTGTTAATGCTGTTAATAGCTGTTAATGCTGTTAATGCTGTTAATGCTGTTAATGCTGTTAATAGTGCAGTTAATAGTGAGAAATGCTGTGGAGGAAATTACACATCGTTAGATAAAAACCTCCCCCCACCCCAAGGGTATCTATAATATCCAGCACTTGATGGCTGCATGTGATAGATATGAAGTACATACAATCATATATTAATTACGTGTAATTGACTACATGTAATAAATATATGAAAGTGAATGTAATCGAAAGTCGAAAATACAAGCCGAAAATTAAAGCCGCAATTCCTAATTAATCGAATTCGAAAGCTAACCTTTTCGAAATCCGTACACATTCTTTATTCCACAATAGAAGCTTACTTATTTAATTAACCCCTACATAACTACACAAAAAAGGACCCTCCCAAACCTTGGGTAATTAACTTTCCTTATTACAACCATGAACTATAAAGCTACGATTAAAGTTTAGCCGGTCCGAAATAGTAATTATTGCGCAAGATATCCGAAAAAAATCCTCATATCCGAAAACCGAACACCTATCTACCTATGGCTAGCCTGTTCTACCTCGAACTAAACTGGAGTGGATCTCGATCTGGTCATCCATGGGTGGATAGAATCGAATTCTACAAGTTATCGAATAGAATCGAATGCCGGTTGCGACCCCGTATTGCGCAAAAGCCAGTTAGGAAGGAAAGGCATGGCATGGATTAGTAGCACGTTGGGAAATCCAATCTGCACCGTACATGAGATAATGGCTGATTTTCAAATCTGCAATATTCCATTGGTATAATCATCTGTATTGTTACGGCTTTGTCACAGTAACATTTGTTTTAAGAGAAACTTTAGGAATTTCTGTGACTATTTTATACCACGATATGTCATAGCGGAAAGATCAATATCCAAACTCACATTGTAAAACTATCCGTCATATTAATACTGCAATTTGTCCTCGAATGGAAAATAATTAAAAAGTGCAACTGGTGCAGATTGAATAACCCGTGCAATTACAATAGCTACGTACGTACCGTCGTCTTCAGATACGAATCCACGACCAACACCTGTCTTACATTAAGCCGAAACTTTACTGGCAAAACCGGACCACTCTGGTAAAGTATGGAAATACCTTGAACTATTCTGGAAAAAAGTTGTAAATTTAAATTTCTAGTGTGGTCTTTTTCTATTGTATGTAATTGGACGAAAATATGGAAACATGGTAATATTGTGGAGATTTACTATTTCCATACTGCAGTGCCGTCCAGTTTTTCCAGTAGATGCCATTTCGAAGCCAAGCCCATGGATGACCCTGCCTTGTCTGCCTGTAGAGCATTTCCCAATGCTGATAATTTTATTCCAAAACGATAAAGACGACTACCAGAAAATCTAAGTATAATAAATAAGATATATTGGAAATGCCTTTTCAATAATTGCACTTGACTTTCCATGGACAATGCTATGTTTGAGTATATCAGTTTAGCTAGCTAAGTTTACAATGTTGTCTGTGACAAGCCAAGTATAATCCTGAAAGGGACTCTTAGATTAATCTTACTGCGACATGGAGAAAGTGCATTTTTCTATCGCCAATCTATCATCACGGTACAATGTTCCGAATCAGTAATGAGAAAGCTTCATGTTGTTGCATTAAACTGCCTCGTGACTGTTCTCAACTTCGTAATCTCTTTCAAGCATGCCAAGGGCTGTTTACCTAAACATTATCCTCATTCAAATTTGCATGTATATACGGCAAGTTAAATGGTTTCTACAGCGAATAAGGAATTTGACGCATCAATTAGTAACTTCAGGTCCGAACATGCTTAAAACTAATTTCCTCGCCTCTCCTGCTTCACTTCCTGCTACATTTAACTAATCTCGCGAAAAAGTTGGTTTGAATCAGTAACGGAAAGCTTCATGTTGTTACATTAAACTGCCTCGTGACTGTTCTCAACTTCGTAATCTCTTTCAAGCATGTCAAGGGCTGTTTACCTAAACATTATCCTCATTCAAATTTGCATGTATATACGGCAAGTTAAATGGTTTCTACAGCGAATAAGGAATTTGACGAATCAATTAGTAACTTCAGGCCCGAACATGCTTAAAACTAATTTCCTCGCCTCCCTGCTACATTTAACTAATCTAGCGAAAAAGTTGGTTGTGTCGTGTTTCAGGATCTGGATCTCAAGAATTGTTTACAGATTCTGAATCTTTGATTTTATTGGTTTGACTTGCAGAATATACTGTAAGCTTGATTCCAGGCTTACTGCCTATGTAAATACGTACCAATTCGAGATTCATACAACAGTTACTATTTGGCTGGCGAGGTCCGTTATTTCGTTCACAATATTCATTATTTGGCTTACGAAATCCATGATTTGGTTTGCGAGACCGCGATTTCGTTTACGAAATCCGTTATTTGGCTCGAGAGATCCGATATCCATAGCACGAACAGCACCCAACTGCCTATTGCTAGATACCTGACCCATCCTGCGGCGTGATGACATCTGCCGGAATGTTTGTTGAAATCGCACGAGACAAGACACGCTAAGTGTAACTGTGTGAATTAACCCTCCTCAAGAACTCGTCTTGTGATTCGTTAACATTTTGGCGAGGCTCTTGCCTAGTAAATAGCGGAAGGTGAGCTGCAGAGATATGGATTTTTTTTTAACTTGTAAGAGTTGAAATTAGGGATAGTATAGTGAAGGAAAATAAAGGATAAGACCTTAACTATGGGATCGTAGTATGAATAAGTGGGATAAAGAGTGTAATAAAGAAAGGACAGCGAGATGCTGTGTGCAAGAATATTTAGGCCATGGAGCGTAGGCAGAGTATGTTGTATGTTCTAGGTATTTAATGCTCCATCTACTCTATCTAGCTATCATACTGCCTTACCAATTCAACATTGTCACTTACGGTTTGACACAAAGTTTGCTCTACCATATTATACACTTGGTTCTTGTGCTTTGTTCTTGTGCCCGAGTCTTGCCCTATAAAATATCAAAAACCTTCATAATAATACTGAGTGCATGGAAATTTATCAATAATCATTATTGATATCTAACAGAATGGCCACTTACGGTCGAACGTGAACACTGATTTCTTCTCCATATGCCAGCTTGGTCTTGAGCTTGGAATTTGCTCTTGCTTCTTGCCTTTAAAAAAATAATGACTTAATTATAGGAGGGAAATTTGAAAATAGTGCTTATTTGTATGTATTTAACTTTAGTTAGTTGATTACTTACGGTCTGAAATGATAATGCTTCAACAAAATGCTTGATCTTGAGCTTTACACTTGGTTCTTGCCCTCTATAATTTATAATAGCAATATAACTGATTATAGTGTCGCAAAATGGATCAATAGTGTATAGATACATTGAAATGGATTATATAGACTGGTCTTACACCTGTCTTTGAGCACGGTTCTTGCATTTGCCTCTTGTGCTTATAACATCATAATAAAACGTTATATATAATGTCGGGTGCATTTCGCTATACTGCTAGTTTCGAACACCCTTTCTAAACAAATATTGAGAAATTGTTAATTAGGAAAATCTAAGTATGATAGTACTGACCAAACATCTTTTTGTACTTATGATATGGATTTTTCTTGACTTATAAGAGTTCAAATTATGGATAGTATAATGAAGGAAAAGAAAGGATAAAACCTTAACTATGGGATCGTAGTATGAATAAGTGGGATAAAGAATGTACTAAAGAAAGAACAGTGAGATACTGCGTGCAAGAATATTCATTTTAGGCCATGGAGCGTAGGCACAGTATGTTCTAGGTATTTAATGCTCCATCTACTCTATCTATAGCTATCATACTGCATTACCAATTCAACATTGTCACTTACGATTTGACACAAATTTTGCTCTTCCATACACTTGGTTCTTGCGCGTTATTCTTGTGCCAAGTCTTCCCTATATAATATCAAAAACCTTCATAATAGTGCCTGGAAATTTGTCACTAATCATTGATATCTAACAAAATGGCCACTTACGGTCGAACATGGACATTTCTTCTCCATATGCTAGCTTGGTCCTCACCTTGAAATTTCATCTTGGTTATTGCCTTTAAAATAATAATGACTCGATTATAGTGGAGGGAAATTTGAAAATAGTGTTTATTTGTATGCATTTAACTTAGTTGATTACTTACGGTCTAAAATGATAACGCTTTAGCAAATGTTTGATCTTGAGCTTTATATTTGGTTTGTGTCCGTATCTATTAAATTATAACGGCAATAGAACTTGATTATAGTCTCGTAAAATGTATCATTGGTGCTAGATAAATTTAAATAGATTATATAGATTGGTCTTATACCTTGAGCACGGTTCTTGCGTTTGCCTCTTGTGCTTATAACATCATAATAAAACGTTATTATAGTGTCGGTTGCATTTCGTTATAGTGTTAGTTTCGAATACCCAAAACAAATATTGATAAATTGTTAATTAAGAAAAATATAAGTATGATAGTACTGACCAAACTTCTTTTTATACTTAGCTATTGTAGTTATTGTGCTTAACTCTCGTTGCTTGCGTCTGCGCGTGGATCTTCTCAAGTCTTGCGCGTCCAACTTCCCAAGTCTTCCGCGTGCATCTTCCCAGTCTTGCGCCTGCATCTTCCCAGTCTTGCGCGTGCATCTTCCCAGTCTTGCGCCTGCATCTCCCCATTCTTGCGCGTGGTTCCCGATTGTTGCGCGTGAGACTGACAGTTGGTGCTTTATTCTTGCGCGTGAGACCTGCACTTGGATCTTGATTCTTGCGGTTGGTTCAACATGGCAGTCGTTTCTCCGCTACGCCACGTGGAGGCTACCGTTCATTGTAGCAGTTAATTTTCTCTTCTGTGACAAAACACAACAAGAGTGGCCAAATGCTTCCTAGTTTACAGCCAAACTTTTAAGCGCATTTTAGTTGGTTTCTAATGAGGGAAAAACCGGAGGAAAACCCTCAAGTGCCAGGGTGAGATACCAACTAACTCAACCCACACAAAGCCGGACAAGATGTAACAAGAAACACTCCGCTCTCCCGTCCTCAGCCGTTTGAGGTTTTTTAAATACTCTTTGGACGCGATGTCACGTGTCTTTCCTAAAGTAAAATAAGACACGAGAGACCTCTGCCCAAAGGGTACAAGCCAACGTTTCTATTGCAGAAACAGAGAAAAAGCTGTTGAGGAAGGCAGATCGTTAATATCCAAAACCTCCCCCAACCCCAAGGGTATCTATGATGTATAATATATAACTGTGTAAAGGAAAAGAAAAACTCTGCTGAAGAAAAGACGAACGTTAATTTAAGCTATGCAGTTAATAGTGAGAAATGCTGTGGAGGAAATTACACATCGTTAGATTAAAAACCTCCCCCCATCCCAAGGGTATCTATTATATCCAGCACTTGATGGCTGCATGTGATAGATATGAAGTGCATACAATTATATATTAATTACGTGTAATGTATTACATGTAATAAATATATAACTGTGTAGAGGAAAAGAAAAACGCTGTCGAAGAAAAGACACATCGTTAATTTAAGCCATGCAGTTAATAGTGAGAAATGCTGTGGAGGAAATTACACATCGTTAGATAAAAACCTCCCCCCACCCCAAGGGTATCTATAATATCCAGCACTTGATGGCTGCATGTGATAGATATGAAGTACATACAATCATATATTAATTACGTGTAATTGACTACATGTAATAAATATATGAAAGTGAATGTAATCGAAAGTCGAAAATACAAGCCGAAAATTAAAGCCGCAATTCCTAATTAATCGAATTCGAAAGCTAACCTTTTCGAAATCCGTACACATTCTTTATTCCACAATAGAAGCTTACTTATTTAATTAACCCCTACATAACTACACAAAAAAAGGACCCTCCCAAACCTTGGGTAATTAACTTTCCTTATTACAACCATGAACTATAAAGCTACGATTAAAGTTTAGCCGGTCCGAAATAGTAATTATTGCGCAAGATATCCGAAAAAAATCCTCATATCCGAAAACCGAACACCTATCTACCTATGGCTAGCCTGTTCTACCTCGAACTAAACTGGAGTGGATCTCGATCTGGTCATCCATGGGTGGATAGAATCGAATTCTACAAGTTATCGAATAGAATCGAATGCCGGTTGCGACCCCGTATTGCGCAAAAGCCAGTTAGGAAGGAAAGGCATGGCATGGATTAGTAGCACGTTGGGAAATCCAATCTGCACCGTACATGAGATAATGGCTGATTTTCAAATCTGCAATATTCCATTGGTATAATCATCTGTATTGTTACGGCTTTGTCACAGTAACATTTGTTTTAAGAGAAACTTTAGGAATTTCTGTGACTATTTTATACCACGATATGTCATAGCGGAAAGATCAATATCCAAACTCACATTGTAAAACTATCCGTCATATTAATACTGCAATTTGTCCTCGAATGGAAAATAATTAAAAAGTGCAACTGGTGCAGATTGAATAACCCGTGCAATTACAATAGCTACGTACGTACCGTCGTCTTCAGATACGAATCCACGACCAACACCTGTCTTACATTAAGCCGAAACTTTACTGGCAAAACCGGACCACTCTGGTAAAGTATGGAAATACCTTGAACTATTCTGGAAAAAAGTTGTAAATTTAAATTTCTAGTGTGGTCTTTTTCTATTGTATGTAATTGGACGAAAATATGGAAACATGGTAATATTGTGGAGATTTACTATTTCCATACTGCAGTGCCGTCCAGTTTTTCCAGTAGATGCCATTTCGAAGCCAAGCCCATGGATGACCCTGCCTTGTCTGCCTGTAGAGCATTTCCCAATGCTGATAATTTTATTCCAAAACGATAAAGACGACTACCAGAAAATCTAAGTATAATAAATAAGATATATTGGAAATGCCTTTTCAATAATTGCACTTGACTTTCCATGGACAATGCTATGTTTGAGTATATCAGTTTAGCTAGCTAAGTTTACAATGTTGTCTGTGACAAGCCAAGTATAATCCTGAAAGGGACTCTTAGATTAATCTTACTGCGACATGGAGAAAGTGCATTTTTCTATCGCCAATCTATCATCACGGTACAATGTTCCGAATCAGTAATGGGAAAGCTTCATGTTGTTACATTAAACTGCCTCGTGACTGTTCTCAACTTCGTAATCTCTTTCAAGCATGCCAAGGGCTGTTTACCTAAACATTATCCTCATTCAAATTTGCATGTATATACGGCAAGTTAAATGGTTTCTACAGCGAATAAGGAATTTGACGCATCAATTAGTAACTTCAGGTCCGAACATGCTTAAAACTAATTTCCTCGCCTCTCCTGCTTCACTTCCTGCTACATTTAACTAATCTCGCGAAAAAGTTGGTTTGAATCAGTAACGGAAAGCTTCATGTTGTTACATTAAACTGCCTCGTGACTGTTCTCAACTTCGTAATCTCTTTCAAGCATGTCAAGGGCTGTTTACCTAAACATTATCCTCATTCAAATTTGCATGTATATACGGCAAGTTAAATGGTTTCTACAGCGAATAAGGAATTTGACGAATCAATTAGTAACTTCAGGCCCGAACATGCTTAAAACTAATTTCCTCGCCTCCCTGCTACATTTAACTAATCTAGCGAAAAAGTTGGTTGTGTCGTGTTTCAGGATCTGGATCTCAAGAATTGTTTACAGATTCTGAATCTTTGATTTTATTGGTTTGACTTGCAGAATATACTGTAAGCTTGATTCCAGGCTTACTGCCTATGTAAATACGTACCAATTCGAGATTCATACAACAGTTACTATTTGGCTGGCGAGGTCCGTTATTTCGTTCACAATATTCATTATTTGGCTTACGAAATCCATGATTTGGTTTGCGAGACCGCGATTTCGTTTACGAGATCCGTTATTTGGCTCGAGAGATCCGATATCCATAGCACGAACAGCACCCAACTGCCTATTGCTAGATACCTGACCCATCCTGCGGCGTGATGACATCTGCCGGAATGTTTGTTGAAATCGCACGAGACAAGACACGCTAAGTGTAACTGTGTGAATTAACCCTCCTCAAGAACTCGTCTTGTGATTCGTTAACATTTTGGCGAGGCTCTTGCCTAGTAAATAGCGGAAGGTGAGCTGCAGAGATATGGATTTTTTTTTAACTTGTAAGAGTTGAAATTAGGGATAGTATAGTGAAGGAAAATAAAGGATAAGACCTTAACTATGGGATCGTAGTATGAATAAGTGGGATAAAGAGTGTAATAAAGAAAGGACAGCGAGATGCTGTGTGCAAGAATATTTAGGCCATGGAGCGTAGGCAGAGTATGTTGTATGTTCTAGGTATTTAATGCTCCATCTACTCTATCTAGCTATCATACTGCCTTACCAATTCAACATTGTCACTTACGGTTTGACACAAAGTTTGCTCTACCATATTATACACTTGGTTCTTGTGCTTTGTTCTTGTGCCCGAGTCTTGCCCTATAAAATATCAAAAACCTTCATAATAATACTGAGTGCATGGAAATTTATCAATAATCATTATTGATATCTAACAGAATGGCCACTTACGGTCGAACGTGAACACTGATTTCTTCTCCATATGCCAGCTTGGTCTTGAGCTTGGAATTTGCTCTTGCTTCTTGCCTTTAAAAAAATAATGACTTAATTATAGGAGGGAAATTTGAAAATAGTGCTTATTTGTATGTATTTAACTTTAGTTAGTTGATTACTTACGGTCTGAAATGATAATGCTTCAACAAAATGCTTGATCTTGAGCTTTACACTTGGTTCTTGCCCTCTATAATTTATAATAGCAATATAACTGATTATAGTGTCGCAAAATGGATCAATAGTGTATAGATACATTGAAATGGATTATATAGACTGGTCTTACACCTGTCTTTGAGCACGGTTCTTGCATTTGCCTCTTGTGCTTATAACATCATAATAAAACGTTATATATAATGTCGGGTGCATTTCGCTATACTGCTAGTTTCGAACACCCTTTCTAAACAAATATTGAGAAATTGTTAATTAGGAAAATCTAAGTATGATAGTACTGACCAAACATCTTTTTGTACTTATGATATGGATTTTTCTTGACTTATAAGAGTTCAAATTATGGATAGTATAATGAAGGAAAAGAAAGGATAAAACCTTAACTATGGGATCGTAGTATGAATAAGTGGGATAAAGAATGTACTAAAGAAAGAACAGTGAGATACTGCGTGCAAGAATATTCATTTTAGGCCATGGAGC
Source organism: Actinernus sp. WN-2022 (assembly GCA_030867875.1). Lineage (NCBI taxonomy): Eukaryota > Metazoa > Cnidaria > Anthozoa > Actiniaria > Actinernidae > Actinernus > Actinernus sp. WN-2022. The sequence continues at coordinate 21,137,747 of JAOWCC010001751.1, read as the reverse complement.
GTAGGCACAGTATGTTCTAGGTATTTAATGCTCCATCTACTCTATCTATAGCTATCATACTGCATTACCAATTCAACATTGTCACTTACGATTTGACACAAATTTTGCTCTTCCATACACTTGGTTCTTGCGCGTTATTCTTGTGCCAAGTCTTCCCTATATAATATCAAAAACCTTCATAATAGTGCCTGGAAATTTGTCACTAATCATTGATATCTAACAAAATGGCCACTTACGGTCGAACATGGACATTTCTTCTCCATATGCTAGCTTGGTCCTCACCTTGGAATTTCCTCTTGGTTATTGCCTTTAAAATAATAATGACTCGATTATAGTGGAGGGAAATTTGAAAATAGTGTTTATTTGTATGCATTTAACTTAGTTGATTACTTACGGTCTAAAATGATAACGCTTTAGCAAATGTTTGATCTTGAGCTTTATACTTTGTTTGTGTCCGTATCTATTAAATTATAACGGCAATAGAACTTGATTATAGTCTCGTAAAATGTATCATTGGTGCTAGATAAATTTAAATAGATTATATAGATTGGTCTTATACCTTGAGCACGGTTCTTGCGTTTGCCTCTTGTGCTTATAACATCATAATAAAACGTTATTATAGTGTCGGTTGCATTTCGTTATAGTGCTAGTTTCGAATACCCAAAACAAATATTGATAAATTGTTAATTAAGAAAAATATAAGTATGATAGTACTGACCAAACTTCTTTTTATACTTAGCTATTGTAGTTATTGTGCTTAACTCTCGTTGCTTGCGTCTGCGCGTGGATCTTCTCAAGTCTTGCGCGTCCAACTTCCCAAGTCTTCCGCGTGCATCTTCCCAGTCTTGCGCGTACATCTTCCCAGTCTTGCGCCTGCATCTCCCCATTCTTGCGCGTGGTTCCCGATTGTTGCGCGTGAGACTGACAGTTGGTGCTTTATTCTTGCGCGTGAGACCTGCACTTGGATCTTGATTCTTGCGGTTGGTTCAACATGGCAGTCGTTTCTCCGCTACGCCACGTGGAGGCTACCGTTCATTGTAGCAGTTAATTTTCTCTTCTGTGACAAAACACAACAAGAGTGGCCAAATGCTTCCTAGTTTACAGCCAAACTTTTAAGCGCATTTTAGTTGGTTTCTAATGAGGGAAAAACCGGAGGAAAACCCTCAAGTGCCAGGGTGAGATACCAACTAACTCAACCCACACAAAGCCGGACAAGATGTAACAAGAAACACTCCGCTCTCCCGTCCTCAGCCGTTTGAGGTTTTTTAAATACTCTTTGGACGCGATATCACGTGTCTTTCCTAAAGTAAAATAAGACACGAGAGACCTCTGCCCAAAGGGTACAAGCCAACGTTTCTATTGCAGAAACAGAGAAAAAGCTGTTGAGGAAGGCAGATCGTTAATATCCAAAACCTCCCCCAACCCCAAGGGTATCTATGATGTATAATATATAACTGTGTAAAGGAAAAGAAAAACTCTGCTGAAGAAAAGACGAACGTTAATTTAAGCTATGCAGTTAATAGTGAGAAATGCTGTGGAGGAAATTACACATCGTTAGATTAAAAACCTCCCCCCATCCCAAGGGTATCTATTATATCCAGCACTTGATGGCTGCATGTGATAGATATGAAGTGCATACAATTATATATTAATTACGTGTAATGTATTACATGTAATAAATATATAACTGTGTAGAGGAAAAGAAAAACGCTGTCGAAGAAAAGACACATCGTTAATGCAGTTAATAGTGAGAAATGCTGTTAATAGCTGTTAATGCTGTTAATGCTGTTAATAGCTGTTAATGCTGTTAATGCTGTTAATGCTGTTAATAGCTGTTAATGCTGTTAATGCTGTTAATGCTGTTAATGCTGTTAATAGTGCAGTTAATAGTGAGAAATGCTGTGGAGGAAATTACACATCGTTAGATAAAAACCTCCCCCCACCCCAAGGGTATCTATAATATCCAGCACTTGATGGCTGCATGTGATAGATATGAAGTACATACAATCATATATTAATTACGTGTAATTGACTACATGTAATAAATATATGAAAGTGAATGTAATCGAAAGTCGAAAATACAAGCCGAAAATTAAAGCCGCAATTCCTAATTAATCGAATTCGAAAGCTAACCTTTTCGAAATCCGTACACATTCTTTATTCCACAATAGAAGCTTACTTATTTAATTAACCCCTACATAACTACACAAAAAAGGACCCTCCCAAACCTTGGGTAATTAACTTTCCTTATTACAACCATGAACTATAAAGCTACGATTAAAGTTTAGCCGGTCCGAAATAGTAATTATTGCGCAAGATATCCGAAAAAAATCCTCATATCCGAAAACCGAACACCTATCTACCTATGGCTAGCCTGTTCTACCTCGAACTAAACTGGAGTGGATCTCGATCTGGTCATCCATGGGTGGATAGAATCGAATTCTACAAGTTATCGAATAGAATCGAATGCCGGTTGCGACCCCGTATTGCGCAAAAGCCAGTTAGGAAGGAAAGGCATGGCATGGATTAGTAGCACGTTGGGAAATCCAATCTGCACCGTACATGAGATAATGGCTGATTTTCAAATCTGCAATATTCCATTGGTATAATCATCTGTATTGTTACGGCTTTGTCACAGTAACATTTGTTTTAAGAGAAACTTTAGGAATTTCTGTGACTATTTTATACCACGATATGTCATAGCGGAAAGATCAATATCCAAACTCACATTGTAAAACTATCCGTCATATTAATACTGCAATTTGTCCTCGAATGGAAAATAATTAAAAAGTGCAACTGGTGCAGATTGAATAACCCGTGCAATTACAATAGCTACGTACGTACCGTCGTCTTCAGATACGAATCCACGACCAACACCTGTCTTACATTAAGCCGAAACTTTACTGGCAAAACCGGACCACTCTGGTAAAGTATGGAAATACCTTGAACTATTCTGGAAAAAAGTTGTAAATTTAAATTTCTAGTGTGGTCTTTTTCTATTGTATGTAATTGGACGAAAATATGGAAACATGGTAATATTGTGGAGATTTACTATTTCCATACTGCAGTGCCGTCCAGTTTTTCCAGTAGATGCCATTTCGAAGCCAAGCCCATGGATGACCCTGCCTTGTCTGCCTGTAGAGCATTTCCCAATGCTGATAATTTTATTCCAAAACGATAAAGACGACTACCAGAAAATCTAAGTATAATAAATAAGATATATTGGAAATGCCTTTTCAATAATTGCACTTGACTTTCCATGGACAATGCTATGTTTGAGTATATCAGTTTAGCTAGCTAAGTTTACAATGTTGTCTGTGACAAGCCAAGTATAATCCTGAAAGGGACTCTTAGATTAATCTTACTGCGACATGGAGAAAGTGCATTTTTCTATCGCCAATCTATCATCACGGTACAATGTTCCGAATCAGTAATGAGAAAGCTTCATGTTGTTGCATTAAACTGCCTCGTGACTGTTCTCAACTTCGTAATCTCTTTCAAGCATGCCAAGGGCTGTTTACCTAAACATTATCCTCATTCAAATTTGCATGTATATACGGCAAGTTAAATGGTTTCTACAGCGAATAAGGAATTTGACGCATCAATTAGTAACTTCAGGTCCGAACATGCTTAAAACTAATTTCCTCGCCTCTCCTGCTTCACTTCCTGCTACATTTAACTAATCTCGCGAAAAAGTTGGTTTGAATCAGTAACGGAAAGCTTCATGTTGTTACATTAAACTGCCTCGTGACTGTTCTCAACTTCGTAATCTCTTTCAAGCATGTCAAGGGCTGTTTACCTAAACATTATCCTCATTCAAATTTGCATGTATATACGGCAAGTTAAATGGTTTCTACAGCGAATAAGGAATTTGACGAATCAATTAGTAACTTCAGGCCCGAACATGCTTAAAACTAATTTCCTCGCCTCCCTGCTACATTTAACTAATCTAGCGAAAAAGTTGGTTGTGTCGTGTTTCAGGATCTGGATCTCAAGAATTGTTTACAGATTCTGAATCTTTGATTTTATTGGTTTGACTTGCAGAATATACTGTAAGCTTGATTCCAGGCTTACTGCCTATGTAAATACGTACCAATTCGAGATTCATACAACAGTTACTATTTGGCTGGCGAGGTCCGTTATTTCGTTCACAATATTCATTATTTGGCTTACGAAATCCATGATTTGGTTTGCGAGACCGCGATTTCGTTTACGAAATCCGTTATTTGGCTCGAGAGATCCGATATCCATAGCACGAACAGCACCCAACTGCCTATTGCTAGATACCTGACCCATCCTGCGGCGTGATGACATCTGCCGGAATGTTTGTTGAAATCGCACGAGACAAGACACGCTAAGTGTAACTGTGTGAATTAACCCTCCTCAAGAACTCGTCTTGTGATTCGTTAACATTTTGGCGAGGCTCTTGCCTAGTAAATAGCGGAAGGTGAGCTGCAGAGATATGGATTTTTTTTTAACTTGTAAGAGTTGAAATTAGGGATAGTATAGTGAAGGAAAATAAAGGATAAGACCTTAACTATGGGATCGTAGTATGAATAAGTGGGATAAAGAGTGTAATAAAGAAAGGACAGCGAGATGCTGTGTGCAAGAATATTTAGGCCATGGAGCGTAGGCAGAGTATGTTGTATGTTCTAGGTATTTAATGCTCCATCTACTCTATCTAGCTATCATACTGCCTTACCAATTCAACATTGTCACTTACGGTTTGACACAAAGTTTGCTCTACCATATTATACACTTGGTTCTTGTGCTTTGTTCTTGTGCCCGAGTCTTGCCCTATAAAATATCAAAAACCTTCATAATAATACTGAGTGCATGGAAATTTATCAATAATCATTATTGATATCTAACAGAATGGCCACTTACGGTCGAACGTGAACACTGATTTCTTCTCCATATGCCAGCTTGGTCTTGAGCTTGGAATTTGCTCTTGCTTCTTGCCTTTAAAAAAATAATGACTTAATTATAGGAGGGAAATTTGAAAATAGTGCTTATTTGTATGTATTTAACTTTAGTTAGTTGATTACTTACGGTCTGAAATGATAATGCTTCAACAAAATGCTTGATCTTGAGCTTTACACTTGGTTCTTGCCCTCTATAATTTATAATAGCAATATAACTGATTATAGTGTCGCAAAATGGATCAATAGTGTATAGATACATTGAAATGGATTATATAGACTGGTCTTACACCTGTCTTTGAGCACGGTTCTTGCATTTGCCTCTTGTGCTTATAACATCATAATAAAACGTTATATATAATGTCGGGTGCATTTCGCTATACTGCTAGTTTCGAACACCCTTTCTAAACAAATATTGAGAAATTGTTAATTAGGAAAATCTAAGTATGATAGTACTGACCAAACATCTTTTTGTACTTATGATATGGATTTTTCTTGACTTATAAGAGTTCAAATTATGGATAGTATAATGAAGGAAAAGAAAGGATAAAACCTTAACTATGGGATCGTAGTATGAATAAGTGGGATAAAGAATGTACTAAAGAAAGAACAGTGAGATACTGCGTGCAAGAATATTCATTTTAGGCCATGGAGCGTAGGCACAGTATGTTCTAGGTATTTAATGCTCCATCTACTCTATCTATAGCTATCATACTGCATTACCAATTCAACATTGTCACTTACGATTTGACACAAATTTTGCTCTTCCATACACTTGGTTCTTGCGCGTTATTCTTGTGCCAAGTCTTCCCTATATAATATCAAAAACCTTCATAATAGTGCCTGGAAATTTGTCACTAATCATTGATATCTAACAAAATGGCCACTTACGGTCGAACATGGACATTTCTTCTCCATATGCTAGCTTGGTCCTCACCTTGAAATTTCATCTTGGTTATTGCCTTTAAAATAATAATGACTCGATTATAGTGGAGGGAAATTTGAAAATAGTGTTTATTTGTATGCATTTAACTTAGTTGATTACTTACGGTCTAAAATGATAACGCTTTAGCAAATGTTTGATCTTGAGCTTTATATTTGGTTTGTGTCCGTATCTATTAAATTATAACGGCAATAGAACTTGATTATAGTCTCGTAAAATGTATCATTGGTGCTAGATAAATTTAAATAGATTATATAGATTGGTCTTATACCTTGAGCACGGTTCTTGCGTTTGCCTCTTGTGCTTATAACATCATAATAAAACGTTATTATAGTGTCGGTTGCATTTCGTTATAGTGTTAGTTTCGAATACCCAAAACAAATATTGATAAATTGTTAATTAAGAAAAATATAAGTATGATAGTACTGACCAAACTTCTTTTTATACTTAGCTATTGTAGTTATTGTGCTTAACTCTCGTTGCTTGCGTCTGCGCGTGGATCTTCTCAAGTCTTGCGCGTCCAACTTCCCCAGTCTTGCGCGTGCATCTTCCCAGTCTTGCGCCTCCATCATCCCAGTCTTGCGCCTCCATCATCCCAGTCTTGCGCCTCCATCATCCCAGTCTTGCGCCTCCATCTTCCCAGTCTTGTGCGTGCATCTTCCCAGTCTTGTGCGTGCATCCCGATTGTTGCGCGTGGTTCTCGATTGTTGCACGTGAGACTCATAGTTGGTGCTTTATTCTTGCGCGTGAGACCTGCTCTTGGATCTTGATTCTTGCGGTTGGTTCAACATGGCAGTCGTTTCTCCGCTACGCCACGTGGAGGCTACCGTTCATTGTAGCAGTTAATTTTCTCTTCTGTGACAAAACACAACAAGAGTGGCCAAATGCTTCCTAGTTTACAGCCAAACTTTTAAGCGCATTTTAGTTGGTTTCTAATGAGGGAAAAACCGGAGGAAAACCCTCAAGTGCCAGGGTGAGATACCAACAAACTCAACCCACACAAAGCCGGACAAGATGTAACAAGAAACACTCCGCTCTCCCGTCCTCAGCCGTTTGAGGTTTTTTAAATACTCTTTGGACGCGATATCACGTGTCTTTCCTAAACTAAAATAAGACACGAGAGACCTCTGCCCAAAGGGTACAAGCCAACGTTTCTATTGCAGAAACAGAGAAAAAGCTGTTGAGGAAGGCAGATCGTTAATATTCAAAACCTCCCCCAACCCCAAGGGTATCTATGATGTATAATATATAACTGTGTAAAGGAAAAGAAAAACTCTGCTGAAGAAAAGACGAACGTTAATTTAAGCTATGCAGTTAATAGTGAGAAATGCTGTGGAGGAAATTACACATCGTTAGATTAAAAACCTCCCCCCATCCCAAGGGTATCTATTATATCCAGCACTTGATGGCTGCATGTGATAGATATGAAGTGCATACAATTATATATTAATTACGTGTAATGTATTACATGTAATAAATATATAACTGTGTAGAGGAAAAGAAAAACGCTGTCGAAGAAAAGACATCGTTAATTTAAGCCATGCAGTTAATAGTGAGAAATGCTGTGGAGGAAATTACACATCGTTAGATAAAAACCTCCCCCCACCCCAAGGGTATCTATAATATCCAGCACTTGATGGCTACATGTGATAGATATGAAGTACATACAATCATATATTAATTACGTGTAATTGACTACATGTAATAAATATATGAAAGTGAATGTAATCGAAAGTCGAAAATACAAGCCGAAAATTAAAGCCGCAATTCCTAATTAATCGAATTCGAAAGCTAACCGTTTCGAAATCCGTACACATTCTTTATTCCACAATAGAAGCTTACTTATTTAATTAACCCCTACATAACTACACAAAAAAAGGACCCTCCCAAACCTTGGGTAATTAACTTTCCTTATTACAACCATGAACTATAAGCTACGATTAAAGTTTAGCCGGTCCGAAATAGTAATTATTGCGCAAGATATCCGAAAAAAATCCTCATATCCGAAAACCGAACACCTATCTACCTATGGCTAGCCTGTTCTACCTCGAACTAAACTGGAGTGGATCTCGATCTGGTCATCCATGGGTGGATAGAATCGAATTCTACAAGTTATCGAATAGAATCGAATGCCGGTTGCGACCCCGTATTGCGCAAAAGCCAGTTAGGAAGGAAAGGCATGGCATGGATTAGTAGCACGTTGGGAAATCCAATCTGCACCGTACATGAGATAATGGCTGATTTTCAAATCTGCAATATTCCATTGGTATAATCATCTGTATTGTTACGGCTTTGTCACAGTAACATTTGTTTTAAGAGAAACTTTAGGAATTTCTGTGACTATTTTATACCACGATATGTCATAGCGGAAAGATCAATATCCAAACTCACATTGTAAAACTATCCGTCATATTAATACTGCAATTTGTCCTCGAATGGAAAATAATTAAAAAGTGCAACTGGTGCAGATTGAATAACCCGTGCAATTACAATAGCTACGTACGTACCGTCGTCTTCAGATACGAATCCACGACCAACACCTGTCTTACATTAAGCCGAAACTTTACTGGCAAAACCGGACCACTCTGGTAAAGTATGGAAATACCTTGAACTATTCTGGAAAAAAGTTGTAAATTTAAATTTCTAGTGTGGTCTTTTTCTATTGTATGTAATTGGACGAAAATATGGAAACATGGTAATATTGTGGAGATTTACTATTTCCATACTGCAGTGCCGTCCAGTTTTTCCAGTAGATGCCATTTCGAAGCCAAGCCCATGGATGACCCTGCCTTGTCTGCCTGTAGAGCATTTCCCAATGCTGATAATTTTATTCCAAAACGATAAAGACGACTACCAGAAAATCTAAGTATAATAAATAAGATATATTGGAAATGCCTTTTCAATAATTGCACTTGACTTTCCATGGACAATGCTATGTTTGAGTATATCAGTTTAGCTAGCTAAGTTTACAATGTTGTCTGTGACAAGCCAAGTATAATCCTGAAAGGGACTCTTAGATTAATCTTACTGCGACATGGAGAAAGTGCATTTTTCTATCGCCAATCTATCATCACGGTACAATGTTCCGAATCAGTAATGGGAAAGCTTCATGTTGTTACATTAAACTGCCTCGTGACTGTTCTCAACTTCGTAATCTCTTTCAAGCATGCCAAGGGCTGTTTACCTAAACATTATCCTCATTCAAATTTGCATGTATATACGGCAAGTTAAATGGTTTCTACAGCGAATAAGGAATTTGACGCATCAATTAGTAACTTCAGGTCCGAACATGCTTAAAACTAATTTCCTCGCCTCTCCTGCTTCACTTCCTGCTACATTTAACTAATCTCGCGAAAAAGTTGGTTTGAATCAGTAACGGAAAGCTTCATGTTGTTACATTAAACTGCCTCGTGACTGTTCTCAACTTCGTAATCTCTTTCAAGCATGTCAAGGGCTGTTTACCTAAACATTATCCTCATTCAAATTTGCATGTATATACGGCAAGTTAAATGGTTTCTACAGCGAATAAGGAATTTGACGAATCAATTAGTAACTTCAGGCCCGAACATGCTTAAAACTAATTTCCTCGCCTCCCTGCTACATTTAACTAATCTAGCGAAAAAGTTGGTTGTGTCGTGTTTCAGGATCTGGATCTCAAGAATTGTTTACAGATTCTGAATCTTTGATTTTATTGGTTTGACTTGCAGAATATACTGTAAGCTTGATTCCAGGCTTACTGCCTATGTAAATACGTACCAATTCGAGATTCATACAACAGTTACTATTTGGCTGGCGAGGTCCGTTATTTCGTTCACAATATTCATTATTTGGCTTACGAAATCCATGATTTGGTTTGCGAGACCGCGATTTCGTTTACGAGATCCGTTATTTGGCTCGAGAGATCCGATATCCATAGCACGAACAGCACCCAACTGCCTATTGCTAGATACCTGACCCATCCTGCGGCGTGATGACATCTGCCGGAATGTTTGTTGAAATCGCACGAGACAAGACACGCTAAGTGTAACTGTGTGAATTAACCCTCCTCAAGAACTCGTCTTGTGATTCGTTAACATTTTGGCGAGGCTCTTGCCTAGTAAATAGCGGAAGGTGAGCTGCAGAGATATGGATTTTTTTTTAACTTGTAAGAGTTGAAATTAGGGATAGTATAGTGAAGGAAAATAAAGGATAAGACCTTAACTATGGGATCGTAGTATGAATAAGTGGGATAAAGAGTGTAATAAAGAAAGGACAGCGAGATGCTGTGTGCAAGAATATTTAGGCCATGGAGCGTAGGCAGAGTATGTTGTATGTTCTAGGTATTTAATGCTCCATCTACTCTATCTAGCTATCATACTGCCTTACCAATTCAACATTGTCACTTACGGTTTGACACAAAGTTTGCTCTACCATATTATACACTTGGTTCTTGTGCTTTGTTCTTGTGCTCGAGTCTTGCCCTATAAAATATCAAAAACCTTCATAATAATACTGAGTGCATGGAAATTTATCAATAATCATTATTGATATCTAACAGAATGGCCACTTACGGTCGAACGTGAACACTGATTTCTTCTCCATATGCCAGCTTGGTCTTGAGCTTGGAATTTGCTCTTGCTTCTTGCCTTTAAAAAAATAATGACTTAATTATAGGAGGGAAATTTGAAAATAGTGCTTATTTGTATGTATTTAACTTTAGTTAGTTGATTACTTACGGTCTGAAATGATAATGCTTCAACAAAATGCTTGATCTTGAGCTTTACACTTGGTTCTTGCCCTCTATAATTTATAATAGCAATATAACTGATTATAGTGTCGCAAAATGGATCAATAGTGTATAGATACATTGAAATGGATTATATAGACTGGTCTTACACCTGTCTTTGAGCACGGTTCTTGCATTTGCCTCTTGTGCTTATAACATCATAATAAAACGTTATATACAATGTCGGGTGCATTTCGCTATACTGCTTGTTTCGAACACCCTTTCTAAACAAATATTGAGAAATTGTTAATTAGGAAAATCTAAGTATGATAGTACTGACCAAACATCTTTTTGTACTTATGATATGGATTTTTCTTGACTTATAAGAGTTCAAATTATGGATAGTATAATGAAGGAAAAGAAAGGATAAAACCTTAACTATGGGATCGTAGTATGAATAAGTGGGATAAAGAATGTACTAAAGAAAGAACAGTGAGATACTGCGTGCAAGAATATTCATTTTAGGCCATGGAGCGTAGGCACAGTATGTTCTAGGTATTTAATGCTCCATCTACTCTATCTATAGCTATCATACTGCATTACCAATTCAACATTGTCACTTACGATTTGACACAAATTTTGCTCTTCCATACACTTGGTTCTTGCGCGTTATTCTTGTGCCAAGTCTTCCCTATATAATATCAAAAACCTTCATAATAGTGCCTGGAAATTTGTCACTAATCATTGATATCTAACAAAATGGCCACTTACGGTCGAACATGGACATTTCTTCTCCATATGCTAGCTTGGTCCTCACCTTGAAATTTCATCTTGGTTATTGCCTTTAAAATAATAATGACTCGATTATAGTGGAGGGAAATTTGAAAATAGTGTTTATTTGTATGCATTTAACTTAGTTGATTACTTACGGTCTAAAATGATAACGCTTTAGCAAATGTTTGATCTTGAGCTTTATACTTGGTTTGTGTCCGTATCTATTAAATTATAACGGCAATAGAACTTGATTATAGTCTCGTAAAATGTATCATTGGTGCTAGATAAATTTAAATAGATTATATAGATTGGTCTTATACCTTGAGCACGGTTCTTGCGTTTGCCTCTTGTGCTTATAACATCATAATAAAACGTTATTATTAATAGTGTCGGTTGCATTTCGTTATAGTGTTAGTTTCGAATACCCAAAACAAATATTGATAAATTGTTAATTAAGAAAAATATAAGTATGATAGTACTGACCAAACTTCTTTTTATACTTAGCTATTGTAGTTATTGTGCTTAACTCTCGTTGCTTGCGTCTGCGCGTGGATCTTCTCAAGTCTTGCGCGTCCAACTTCCCAAGTCTTCCGCGTGCATCTTCCCAGTCTTGCGCGTGCATCTTCCCAGTCTTGCGCCTGCATCTCCCCATTCTTGCGCGTGGTTCCCGATTGTTGCGCGTGAGACTGACAGTTGGTGCTTTATTCTTGCGCGTGAGACCTGCACTTGGATCTTGATTCTTGCGGTTGGTTCAACATGGCAGTCGTTTCTCCGCTACGCCACGTGGAGGCTACCGTTCATTGTAGCAGTTAATTTTCTCTTCTGTGACAAAACACAACAAGAGTGGCCAAATGCTTCCTAGTTTACAGCCAAACTTTTAAGCGCATTTTAGTTGGTTTCTAATGAGGGAAAAACCGGAGGAAAACCCTCAAGTGCCAGGGTGAGATACCAACTAACTCAACCCACACAAAGCCGGACAAGATGTAACAAGAAACACTCCGCTCTCCCGTCCTCAGCCGTTTGAGGTTTTTTAAATACTCTTTGGACGCGATGTCACGTGTCTTTCCTAAAGTAAAATAAGACACGAGAGACCTCTGCCCAAAGGGTACAAGCCAACGTTTCTATTGCAGAAACAGAGAAAAAGCTGTTGAGGAAGGCAGATCGTTAATATCCAAAACCTCCCCCAACCCCAAGGGTATCTATGATGTATAATATATAACTGTGTAAAGGAAAAGAAAAACTCTGCTGAAGAAAAGACGAACGTTAATTTAAGCTATGCAGTTAATAGTGAGAAATGCTGTGGAGGAAATTACACATCGTTAGATTAAAAACCTCCCCCCATCCCAAGGGTATCTATTATATCCAGCACTTGATGGCTGCATGTGATAGATATGAAGTGCATACAATTTTATATTAATTACGTGTAATGTATTACATGTAATAAATATATAACTGTGTAGAGGAAAAGAAAAACGCTGTGGAGGAAATTACACATCGTTAGATAAAAACCTCCCCCCACCCCAAGGGTATCTATAATATCCAGCACTTGATGGCTGCATGTGATAGATATGAAGTACATACAATCATATATTAATTACGTGTAATTGACTACATGTAATAAATATATGAAAGTGAATGTAATCGAAAGTCGAAAATACAAGCCGAAAATTAAAGCCGCAATTCCTAATTAATCGAATTCGAAAGCTAACCTTTTCGAAATCCGTACACATTCTTTATTCCACAATAGAAGCTTACTTATTTAATTAACCCCTACATAACTACACAAAAAAAGGACCCTCCCAAACCTTGGGTAATTAACTTTCCTTATTACAACCATGAACTATAAAGCTACGATTAAAGTTTAGCCGGTCCGAAATAGTAATTATTGCGCAAGATATCCGAAAAAAATCCTCATATCCGAAAACCGAACACCTATCTACCTATGGCTAGCCTGTTCTACCTCGAACTAAACTGGAGTGGATCTCGATCTGGTCATCCATGGGTGGATAGAATCGAATTCTACAAGTTATCGAATAGAATCGAATGCCGGTTGCGACCCCGTATTGCGCAAAAGCCAGTTAGGAAGGAAAGGCATGGCATGGATTAGTAGCACGTTGGGAAATCCAATCTGCACCGTACATGAGATAATGGCTGATTTTCAAATCTGCAATATTCCATTGGTATAATCATCTGTATTGTTACGGCTTTGTCACAGTAACATTTGTTTTAAGAGAAACTTTAGGAATTTCTGTGACTATTTTATACCACGATATGTCATAGCGGAAAGATCAATATCCAAACTCACATTGTAAAACTATCCGTCATATTAATACTGCAATTTGTCCTCGAATGGAAAATAATTAAAAAGTGCAACTGGTGCAGATTGAATAACCCGTGCAATTACAATAGCTACGTACGTACCGTCGTCTTCAGATACGAATCCACGACCAACACCTGTCTTACATTAAGCCGAAACTTTACTGGCAAAACCGGACCACTCTGGTAAAGTATGGAAATACCTTGAACTATTCTGGAAAAAAGTTGTAAATTTAAATTTCTAGTGTGGTCTTTTTCTATTGTATGTAATTGGACGAAAATATGGAAACATGGTAATATTGTGGAGATTTACTATTTCCATACTGCAGTGCCGTCCAGTTTTTCCAGTAGATGCCATTTCGAAGCCAAGCCCATGGATGACCCTGCCTTGTCTGCCTGTAGAGCATTTCCCAATGCTGATAATTTTATTCCAAAACGATAAAGACGACTACCAGAAAATCTAAGTATAATAAATAAGATATATTGGAAATGCCTTTTCAATAATTGCACTTGACTTTCCATGGACAATGCTATGTTTGAGTATATCAGTTTAGCTAGCTAAGTTTACAATGTTGTCTGTGACAAGCCAAGTATAATCCTGAAAGGGACTCTTAGATTAATCTTACTGCGACATGGAGAAAGTGCATTTTTCTATCGCCAATCTATCATCACGGTACAATGTTCCGAATCAGTAATGGGAAAGCTTCATGTTGTTACATTAAACTGCCTCGTGACTGTTCTCAACTTCGTAATCTCTTTCAAGCATGCCAAGGGCTGTTTACCTAAACATTATCCTCATTCAAATTTGCATGTATATACGGCAAGTTAAATGGTTTCTACAGCGAATAAGGAATTTGACGCATCAATTAGTAACTTCAGGTCCGAACATGCTTAAAACTAATTTCCTCGCCTCTCCTGCTTCACTTCCTGCTACATTTAACTAATCTCGCGAAAAAGTTGGTTTGAATCAGTAACGGAAAGCTTCATGTTGTTACATTAAACTGCCTCGTGACTGTTCTCAACTTCGTAATCTCTTTCAAGCATGTCAAGGGCTGTTTACCTAAACATTATCCTCATTCAAATTTGCATGTATATACGGCAAGTTAAATGGTTTCTACAGCGAATAAGGAATTTGACGAATCAATTAGTAACTTCAGGCCCGAACATGCTTAAAACTAATTTCCTCGCCTCCCTGCTACATTTAACTAATCTAGCGAAAAAGTTGGTTGTGTCGTGTTTCAGGATCTGGATCTCAAGAATTGTTTACAGATTCTGAATCTTTGATTTTATTGGTTTGACTTGCAGAATATACTGTAAGCTTGATTCCAGGCTTACTGCCTATGTAAATACGTACCAATTCGAGATTCATACAACAGTTACTATTTGGCTGGCGAGGTCCGTTATTTCGTTCACAATATTCATTATTTGGCTTACGAAATCCATGATTTGGTTTGCGAGACCGCGATTTCGTTTACGAGATCCGTTATTTGGCTCGAGAGATCCGATATCCATAGCACGAACAGCACCCAACTGCCTATTGCTAGATACCTGACCCATCCTGCGGCGTGATGACATCTGCCGGAATGTTTGTTGAAATCGCACGAGACAAGACACGCTAAGTGTAACTGTGTGAATTAACCCTCCTCAAGAACTCGTCTTGTGATTCGTTAACATTTTGGCGAGGCTCTTGCCTAGTAAATAGCGGAAGGTGAGCTGCAGAGATATGGATTTTTTTTTAACTTGTAAGAGTTGAAATTAGGGATAGTATAGTGAAGGAAAATAAAGGATAAGACCTTAACTATGGGATCGTAGTATGAATAAGTGGGATAAAGAGTGTAATAAAGAAAGGACAGCGAGATGCTGTGTGCAAGAATATTTAGGCCATGGAGCGTAGGCAGAGTATGTTGTATGTTCTAGGTATTTAATGCTCCATCTACTCTATCTAGCTATCATACTGCCTTACCAATTCAACATTGTCACTTACGGTTTGACACAAAGTTTGCTCTACCATATTATACACTTGGTTCTTGTGCTTTGTTCTTGTGCTCGAGTCTTGCCCTATAAAATATCAAAAACCTTCATAATAATACTGAGTGCATGGAAATTTATCAATAATCATTATTGATATCTAACAGAATGGCCACTTACGGTCGAACGTGAACACTGATTTCTTCTCCATATGCCAGCTTGGTCTTGAGCTTGGAATTTGCTCTTGCTTCTTGCCTTTAAAAAAATAATGACTTAATTATAGGAGGGAAATTTGAAAATAGTGCTTATTTGTATGTATTTAACTTTAGTTAGTTGATTACTTACGGTCTGAAATGATAATGCTTCAACAAAATGCTTGATCTTGAGCTTTACACTTGGTTCTTGCCCTCTATAATTTATAATAGCAATATAACTGATTATAGTGTCGCAAAATGGATCAATAGTGTATAGATACATTGAAATGGATTATATAGACTGGTCTTACACCTGTCTTTGAGCACGGTTCTTGCATTTGCCTCTTGTGCTTATAACATCATAATAAAACGTTATATACAATGTCGGGTGCATTTCGCTATACTGCTTGTTTCGAACACCCTTTCTAAACAAATATTGAGAAATTGTTAATTAGGAAAATCTAAGTATGATAGTACTGACCAAACATCTTTTTGTACTTATGATATGGATTTTTCTTGACTTATAAGAGTTCAAATTATGGATAGTATAATGAAGGAAAAGAAAGGATAAAACCTTAACTATGGGATCGTAGTATGAATAAGTGGGATAAAGAATGTACTAAAGAAAGAACAGTGAGATACTGCGTGCAAGAATATTCATTTTAGGCCATGGAGCGTAGGCACAGTATGTTCTAGGTATTTAATGCTCCATCTACTCTATCTATAGCTATCATACTGCATTACCAATTCAACATTGTCACTTACGATTTGACACAAATTTTGCTCTTCCATACACTTGGTTCTTGCGCGTTATTCTTGTGCCAAGTCTTCCCTATATAATATCAAAAACCTTCATAATAGTGCCTGGAAATTTGTCACTAATCATTGATATCTAACAAAATGGCCACTTACGGTCGAACATGGACATTTCTTCTCCATATGCTAGCTTGGTCCTCACCTTGAAATTTCATCTTGGTTATTGCCTTTAAAATAATAATGACTCGATTATAGTGGAGGGAAATTTGAAAATAGTGTTTATTTGTATGCATTTAACTTAGTTGATTACTTACGGTCTAAAATGATAACGCTTTAGCAAATGTTTGATCTTGAGCTTTATACTTGGTTTGTGTCCGTATCTATTAAATTATAACGGCAATAGAACTTGATTATAGTCTCGTAAAATGTATCATTGGTGCTAGATAAATTTAAATAGATTATATAGATTGGTCTTATACCTTGAGCACGGTTCTTGCGTTTGCCTCTTGTGCTTATAACATCATAATAAAACGTTATTATTAATAGTGTCGGTTGCATTTCGTTATAGTGTTAGTTTCGAATACCCAAAACAAATATTGATAAATTGTTAATTAAGAAAAATATAAGTATGATAGTACTGACCAAACTTCTTTTTATACTTAGCTATTGTAGTTATTGTGCTTAACTCTCGTTGCTTGCGTCTGCGCGTGGATCTTCTCAAGTCTTGCGCGTCCAACTTCCCAAGTCTTCCGCGTGCATCTTCCCAGTCTTGCGCGTGCATCTTCCCAGTCTTGCGCCTGCATCTCCCCATTCTTGCGCGTGGTTCCCGATTGTTGCGCGTGAGACTGACAGTTGGTGCTTTATTCTTGCGCGTGAGACCTGCACTTGGATCTTGATTCTTGCGGTTGGTTCAACATGGCAGTCGTTTCTCCGCTACGCCACGTGGAGGCTACCGTTCATTGTAGCAGTTAATTTTCTCTTCTGTGACAAAACACAACAAGAGTGGCCAAATGCTTCCTAGTTTACAGCCAAACTTTTAAGCGCATTTTAGTTGGTTTCTAATGAGGGAAAAACCGGAGGAAAACCCTCAAGTGCCAGGGTGAGATACCAACTAACTCAACCCACACAAAGCCGGACAAGATGTAACAAGAAACACTCCGCTCTCCCGTCCTCAGCCGTTTGAGGTTTTTTAAATACTCTTTGGACGCGATGTCACGTGTCTTTCCTAAAGTAAAATAAGACACGAGAGACCTCTGCCCAAAGGGTACAAGCCAACGTTTCTATTGCAGAAACAGAGAAAAAGCTGTTGAGGAAGGCAGATCGTTAATATCCAAAACCTCCCCCAACCCCAAGGGTATCTATGATGTATAATATATAACTGTGTAAAGGAAAAGAAAAACTCTGCTGAAGAAAAGACGAACGTTAATTTAAGCTATGCAGTTAATAGTGAGAAATGCTGTGGAGGAAATTACACATCGTTAGATTAAAAACCTCCCCCCATCCCAAGGGTATCTATTATATCCAGCACTTGATGGCTGCATGTGATAGATATGAAGTGCATACAATTTTATATTAATTACGTGTAATGTATTACATGTAATAAATATATAACTGTGTAGAGGAAAAGAAAAACGCTGTGGAGGAAATTACACATCGTTAGATAAAAACCTCCCCCCACCCCAAGGGTATCTATAATATCCAGCACTTGATGGCTGCATGTGATAGATATGAAGTACATACAATCATATATTAATTACGTGTAATTGACTACATGTAATAAATATATGAAAGTGAATGTAATCGAAAGTCGAAAATACAAGCCGAAAATTAAAGCCGCAATTCCTAATTAATCGAATTCGAAAGCTAACCTTTTCGAAATCCGTACACATTCTTTATTCCACAATAGAAGCTTACTTATTTAATTAACCCCTACATAACTACACAAAAAAAGGACCCTCCCAAACCTTGGGTAATTAACTTTCCTTATTACAACCATGAACTATAAAGCTACGATTAAAGTTTAGCCGGTCCGAAATAGTAATTATTGCGCAAGATATCCGAAAAAAATCCTCATATCCGAAAACCGAACACCTATCTACCTATGGCTAGCCTGTTCTACCTCGAACTAAACTGGAGTGGATCTCGATCTGGTCATCCATGGGTGGATAGAATCGAATTCTACAAGTTATCGAATAGAATCGAATGCCGGTTGCGACCCCGTATTGCGCAAAAGCCAGTTAGGAAGGAAAGGCATGGCATGGATTAGTAGCACGTTGGGAAATCCAATCTGCACCGTACATGAGATAATGGCTGATTTTCAAATCTGCAATATTCCATTGGTATAATCATCTGTATTGTTACGGCTTTGTCACAGTAACATTTGTTTTAAGAGAAACTTTAGGAATTTCTGTGACTATTTTATACCACGATATGTCATAGCGGAAAGATCAATATCCAAACTCACATTGTAAAACTATCCGTCATATTAATACTGCAATTTGTCCTCGAATGGAAAATAATTAAAAAGTGCAACTGGTGCAGATTGAATAACCCGTGCAATTACAATAGCTACGTACGTACCGTCGTCTTCAGATACGAATCCACGACCAACACCTGTCTTACATTAAGCCGAAACTTTACTGGCAAAACCGGACCACTCTGGTAAAGTATGGAAATACCTTGAACTATTCTGGAAAAAAGTTGTAAATTTAAATTTCTAGTGTGGTCTTTTTCTATTGTATGTAATTGGACGAAAATATGGAAACATGGTAATATTGTGGAGATTTACTATTTCCATACTGCAGTGCCGTCCAGTTTTTCCAGTAGATGCCATTTCGAAGCCAAGCCCATGGATGACCCTGCCTTGTCTGCCTGTAGAGCATTTCCCAATGCTGATAATTTTATTCCAAAACGATAAAGACGACTACCAGAAAATCTAAGTATAATAAATAAGATATATTGGAAATGCCTTTTCAATAATTGCACTTGACTTTCCATGGACAATGCTATGTTTGAGTATATCAGTTTAGCTAGCTAAGTTTACAATGTTGTCTGTGACAAGCCAAGTATAATCCTGAAAGGGACTCTTAGATTAATCTTACTGCGACATGGAGAAAGTGCATTTTTCTATCGCCAATCTATCATCACGGTACAATGTTCCGAATCAGTAATGGGAAAGCTTCATGTTGTTACATTAAACTGCCTCGTGACTGTTCTCAACTTCGTAATCTCTTTCAAGCATGCCAAGGGCTGTTTACCTAAACATTATCCTCATTCAAATTTGCATGTATATACGGCAAGTTAAATGGTTTCTACAGCGAATAAGGAATTTGACGCATCAATTAGTAACTTCAGGTCCGAACATGCTTAAAACTAATTTCCTCGCCTCTCCTGCTTCACTTCCTGCTACATTTAACTAATCTCGCGAAAAAGTTGGTTTGAATCAGTAACGGAAAGCTTCATGTTGTTACATTAAACTGCCTCGTGACTGTTCTCAACTTCGTAATCTCTTTCAAGCATGTCAAGGGCTGTTTACCTAAACATTATCCTCATTCAAATTTGCATGTATATACGGCAAGTTAAATGGTTTCTACAGCGAATAAGGAATTTGACGAATCAATTAGTAACTTCAGGCCCGAACATGCTTAAAACTAATTTCCTCGCCTCCCTGCTACATTTAACTAATCTAGCGAAAAAGTTGGTTGTGTCGTGTTTCAGGATCTGGATCTCAAGAATTGTTTACAGATTCTGAATCTTTGATTTTATTGGTTTGACTTGCAGAATATACTGTAAGCTTGATTCCAGGCTTACTGCCTATGTAAATACGTACCAATTCGAGATTCATACAACAGTTACTATTTGGCTGGCGAGGTCCGTTATTTCGTTCACAATATTCACAATATATGATTTGGTTTGCGAGACCGCGATTTCGTTTACGAGATCCGTTATTTGGCTCGAGAGATCCGATATCCATAGCACGAACAGCACCCAACTGCCTATTGCTAGATACCTGACCCATCCTGCGGCGTGATGACATCTGCCGGAATGTTTGTTGAAATCGCACGAGACAAGACACGCTAAGTGTAACTGTGTGAATTAACCCTCCTCAAGAACTCGTCTTGTGATTCGTTAACATTTTGGCGAGGCTCTTGCCTAGTAAATAGCGGAAGGTGAGCTGCAGAGATATGGATTTTTTTTTAACTTGTAAGAGTTGAAATTAGGGATAGTATAGTGAAGGAAAATAAAGGATAAGACCTTAACTATGGGATCGTAGTATGAATAAGTGGGATAAAGAGTGTAATAAAGAAAGGACAGCGAGATGCTGTGTGCAAGAATATTTAGGCCATGGAGCGTAGGCAGAGTATGTTGTATGTTCTAGGTATTTAATGCTCCATCTACTCTATCTAGCTATCATACTGCCTTACCAATTCAACATTGTCACTTACGGTTTGACACAAAGTTTGCTCTACCATATTATACACTTGGTTCTTGTGCTTTGTTCTTGTGCTCGAGTCTTGCCCTATAAAATATCAAAAACCTTCATAATAATACTGAGTGCATGGAAATTTATCAATAATCATTATTGATATCTAACAGAATGGCCACTTACGGTCGAACGTGAACACTGATTTCTTCTCCATATGCCAGCTTGGTCTTGAGCTTGGAATTTGCTCTTGCTTCTTGCCTTTAAAAAAATAATGACTTAATTATAGGAGGGAAATTTGAAAATAGTGCTTATTTGTATGTATTTAACTTTAGTTAGTTGATTACTTACGGTCTGAAATGATAATGCTTCAACAAAATGCTTGATCTTGAGCTTTACACTTGGTTCTTGCCCTCTATAATTTATAATAGCAATATAACTGATTATAGTGTCGCAAAATGGATCAATAGTGTATAGATACATTGAAATGGATTATATAGACTGGTCTTACACCTGTCTTTGAGCACGGTTCTTGCATTTGCCTCTTGTGCTTATAACATCATAATAAAACGTTATATATAATGTCGGGTGCATTTCGCTATACTGCTAGTTTCGAACACCCTTTCTAAACAAATATTGAGAAATTGTTAATTAGGAAAATCTAAGTATGATAGTACTGACCAAACATCTTTTTGTACTTATGATATGGATTTTTCTTGACTTATAAGAGTTCAAATTATGGATAGTATAATGAAGGAAAAGAAAGGATAAAACCTTAACTATGGGATGGTAGTATGAATAAGTGGGATAAAGAATGTACTAAAGAAAGAACAGTGAGATACTGCGTGCAAGAATATTCATTTTAGGCCATGGAGCGTAGGCACAGTATGTTCTAGGTATTTAATGCTCCATCTACTCTATCTATAGCTATCATACTGCATTACCAATTCAACATTGTCACTTACGATTTGACACAAATTTTGCTCTTCCATACACTTGGTTCTTGCGCGTTATTCTTGTGCCAAGTCTTCCCTATATAATATCAAAAACCTTCATAATAGTGCCTGGAAATTTGTCACTAATCATTGATATCTAACAAAATGGCCACTTACGGTCGAACATGGACATTTCTTCTCCATATGCTAGCTTGGTCCTCACCTTGGAATTTCCTCTTGGTTATTGCCTTTAAAATAATAATGACTCGATTATAGTGGAGGGAAATTTGAAAATAGTGTTTATTTGTATGCATTTAACTTAGTTGATTACTTACGGTCTAAAATGATAACGCTTTAGCAAATGTTTGATCTTGAGCTTTATACTTTGTTTGTGTCCGTATCTATTAAATTATAACGGCAATAGAACTTGATTATAGTCTCGTAAAATGTATCATTGGTGCTAGATAAATTTAAATAGATTATATAGATTGGTCTTATACCTTGAGCACGGTTCTTGCGTTTGCCTCTTGTGCTTATAACATCATAATAAAACGTTATTATAGTGTCGGTTGCATTTCGTTATAGTGTTAGTTTCGAATACCCAAAACAAATATTGATAAATTGTTAATTAAGAAAAATATAAGTATGATAGTACTGACCAAACTTCTTTTTATACTTAGCTATTGTAGTTATTGTGCTTAACTCTCGTTGCTTGCGTCTGCGCGTGGATCTTCTCAAGTCTTGCGCGTCCAACTTCCCCAGTCTTGCGCGTGCATCTTCCCAGTCTTGCGCGTACATCTTCCCAGTCTTGCGCCTGCATCTCCCCATTCTTGCGCGTGGTTCCCGATTGTTGCGCGTGAGACTGACAGTTGGTGCTTTATTCTTGCGCGTGAGACCTGCACTTGGATCTTGATTCTTGCGGTTGGTTCAACATGGCAGTCGTTTCTCCGCTACGCCACGTGGAGGCTACCGTTCATTGTAGCAGTTAATTTTCTCTTCTGTGACAAAACACAACAAGAGTGGCCAAATGCTTCCTAGTTTACAGCCAAACTTTTAAGCGCATTTTAGTTGGTTTCTAATGAGGGAAAAACCGGAGGAAAACCCTCAAGTGCCAGGGTGAGATACCAACTAACTCAACCCACACAAAGCCGGACAAGACGTAACAAGAAACACTCCGCTCTCCCGTCCTCAGCCGTTTGAGGTTTTTTAAATACTCTTTGGACGCGATATCACGTGTCTTTCCTAAAGTAAAATAAGACACGAGAGACCTCTGCCCAAAGGGTACAAGCCAACGTTTCTATTGCAGAAACAGAGAAAAAGCTGTTGAGGAAGGCAGATCGTTAATATCCAAAACCTCCCCCAACCCCAAGGGTATCTATGATGTATAATATATAACTGTGTAAAGGAAAAGAAAAACTCTGCTGAAGAAAAGACGAACGTTAATTTAAGCTATGCAGTTAATAGTGAGAAATGCTGTGGAGGAAATTACACATCGTTAGATTAAAAACCTCCCCCCATCCCAAGGGTATCTATTATATCCAGCACTTGATGGCTGCATGTGATAGATATGAAGTGCATACAATTATATATTAATTACGTGTAATGTATTACATGTAATAAATATATAACTGTGTAGAGGAAAAGAAAAACGCTGTCGAAGAAAAGACACATCGTTAATTTAAGCCATGCAGTTAATAGTGAGAAATGCTGTGGAGGAAATTACACATCGTTAGATAAAAACCTCCCCCCACCCCAAGGGTATCTATAATATCCAGCACTTGATGGCTGCATGTGATAGATATGAAGTACATACAATCATATATTAATTACGTGTAATTGACTACATGTAATAAATATATGAAAGTGAATGTAATCGAAAGTCGAAAATACAAGCCGAAAATTAAAGCCGCAATTCCTAATTAATCGAATTCGAAAGCTAACCTTTTCGAAATCCGTACACATTCTTTATTCCACAATAGAAGCTTACTTATTTAATTAACCCCTACATAACTACACAAAAAAAGGACCCTCCCAAACCTTGGGTAATTAACTTTCCTTATTACAACCATGAACTATAAAGCTACGATTAAAGTTTAGCCGGTCCGAAATAGTAATTATTGCGCAAGATATCCGAAAAAAATCCTCATATCCGAAAACCGAACACCTATCTACCTATGGCTAGCCTGTTCTACCTCGAACTAAACTGGAGTGGATCTCGATCTGGTCATCCATGGGTGGATAGAATCGAATTCTACAAGTTATCGAATAGAATCGAATGCCGGTTGCGACCCCGTATTGCGCAAAAGCCAGTTAGGAAG
Source organism: Actinernus sp. WN-2022 (assembly GCA_030867875.1). NCBI lineage: Eukaryota > Metazoa > Cnidaria > Anthozoa > Actiniaria > Actinernidae > Actinernus > Actinernus sp. WN-2022. Next base: position 21,113,493 of record JAOWCC010001751.1, on the reverse strand, counting down.
GAAAGGCATGGCATGGATTAGTAGCACGTTGGGAAATCCAATCTGCACCGTACATGAGATAATGGCTGATTTTCAAATCTGCAATATTCCATTGGTATAATCATCTGTATTGTTACGGCTTTGTCACAGTAACATTTGTTTTAAGAGAAACTTTAGGAATTTCTGTGACTATTTTATACCACGATATGTCATAGCGGAAAGATCAATATCCAAACTCACATTGTAAAACTATCCGTCATATTAATACTGCAATTTGTCCTCGAATGGAAAATAATTAAAAAGTGCAACTGGTGCAGATTGAATAACCCGTGCAATTACAATAGCTACGTACGTACCGTCGTCTTCAGATACGAATCCACGACCAACACCTGTCTTACATTAAGCCGAAACTTTACTGGCAAAACCGGACCACTCTGGTAAAGTATGGAAATACCTTGAACTATTCTGGAAAAAAGTTGTAAATTTAAATTTCTAGTGTGGTCTTTTTCTATTGTATGTAATTGGACGAAAATATGGAAACATGGTAATATTGTGGAGATTTACTATTTCCATACTGCAGTGCCGTCCAGTTTTTCCAGTAGATGCCATTTCGAAGCCAAGCCCATGGATGACCCTGCCTTGTCTGCCTGTAGAGCATTTCCCAATGCTGATAATTTTATTCCAAAACGATAAAGACGACTACCAGAAAATCTAAGTATAATAAATAAGATATATTGGAAATGCCTTTTCAATAATTGCACTTGACTTTCCATGGACAATGCTATGTTTGAGTATATCAGTTTAGCTAGCTAAGTTTACAATGTTGTCTGTGACAAGCCAAGTATAATCCTGAAAGGGACTCTTAGATTAATCTTACTGCGACATGGAGAAAGTGCATTTTTCTATCGCCAATCTATCATCACGGTACAATGTTCCGAATCAGTAATGGGAAAGCTTCATGTTGTTACATTAAACTGCCTCGTGACTGTTCTCAACTTCGTAATCTCTTTCAAGCATGCCAAGGGCTGTTTACCTAAACATTATCCTCATTCAAATTTGCATGTATATACGGCAAGTTAAATGGTTTCTACAGCGAATAAGGAATTTGACGCATCAATTAGTAACTTCAGGTCCGAACATGCTTAAAACTAATTTCCTCGCCTCTCCTGCTTCACTTCCTGCTACATTTAACTAATCTCGCGAAAAAGTTGGTTTGAATCAGTAACGGAAAGCTTCATGTTGTTACATTAAACTGCCTCGTGACTGTTCTCAACTTCGTAATCTCTTTCAAGCATGTCAAGGGCTGTTTACCTAAACATTATCCTCATTCAAATTTGCATGTATATACGGCAAGTTAAATGGTTTCTACAGCGAATAAGGAATTTGACGAATCAATTAGTAACTTCAGGCCCGAACATGCTTAAAACTAATTTCCTCGCCTCCCTGCTACATTTAACTAATCTAGCGAAAAAGTTGGTTGTGTCGTGTTTCAGGATCTGGATCTCAAGAATTGTTTACAGATTCTGAATCTTTGATTTTATTGGTTTGACTTGCAGAATATACTGTAAGCTTGATTCCAGGCTTACTGCCTATGTAAATACGTACCAATTCGAGATTCATACAACAGTTACTATTTGGCTGGCGAGGTCCGTTATTTCGTTCACAATATTCATTATTTGGCTTACGAAATCCATGATTTGGTTTGCGAGACCGCGATTTCGTTTACGAGATCCGTTATTTGGCTCGAGAGATCCGATATCCATAGCACGAACAGCACCCAACTGCCTATTGCTAGATACCTGACCCATCCTGCGGCGTGATGACATCTGCCGGAATGTTTGTTGAAATCGCACGAGACAAGACACGCTAAGTGTAACTGTGTGAATTAACCCTCCTCAAGAACTCGTCTTGTGATTCGTTAACATTTTGGCGAGGCTCTTGCCTAGTAAATAGCGGAAGGTGAGCTGCAGAGATATGGATTTTTTTTTAACTTGTAAGAGTTGAAATTAGGGATAGTATAGTGAAGGAAAATAAAGGATAAGACCTTAACTATGGGATCGTAGTATGAATAAGTGGGATAAAGAGTGTAATAAAGAAAGGACAGCGAGATGCTGTGTGCAAGAATATTTAGGCCATGGAGCGTAGGCAGAGTATGTTGTATGTTCTAGGTATTTAATGCTCCATCTACTCTATCTAGCTATCATACTGCCTTACCAATTCAACATTGTCACTTACGGTTTGACACAAAGTTTGCTCTACCATATTATACACTTGGTTCTTGTGCTTTGTTCTTGTGCTCGAGTCTTGCCCTATAAAATATCAAAAACCTTCATAATAATACTGAGTGCATGGAAATTTATCAATAATCATTATTGATATCTAACAGAATGGCCACTTACGGTCGAACGTGAACACTGATTTCTTCTCCATATGCCAGCTTGGTCTTGAGCTTGGAATTTGCTCTTGCTTCTTGCCTTTAAAAAAATAATGACTTAATTATAGGAGGGAAATTTGAAAATAGTGCTTATTTGTATGTATTTAACTTTAGTTAGTTGATTACTTACGGTCTGAAATGATAATGCTTCAACAAAATGCTTGATCTTGAGCTTTACACTTGGTTCTTGCCCTCTATAATTTATAATAGCAATATAACTGATTATAGTGTCGCAAAATGGATCAATAGTGTATAGATACATTGAAATGGATTATATAGACTGGTCTTACACCTGTCTTTGAGCACGGTTCTTGCATTTGCCTCTTGTGCTTATAACATCATAATAAAACGTTATATATAATGTCGGGTGCATTTCGCTATACTGCTAGTTTCGAACACCCTTTCTAAACAAATATTGAGAAATTGTTAATTAGGAAAATCTAAGTATGATAGTACTGACCAAACATCTTTTTGTACTTATGATATGGATTTTTCTTGACTTATAAGAGTTCAAATTATGGATAGTATAATGAAGGAAAAGAAAGGATAAAACCTTAACTATGGGATGGTAGTATGAATAAGTGGGATAAAGAATGTACTAAAGAAAGAACAGTGAGATACTGCGTGCAAGAATATTCATTTTAGGCCATGGAGCGTAGGCACAGTATGTTCTAGGTATTTAATGCTCCATCTACTCTATCTATAGCTATCATACTGCATTACCAATTCAACATTGTCACTTACGATTTGACACAAATTTTGCTCTTCCATACACTTGGTTCTTGCGCGTTATTCTTGTGCCAAGTCTTCCCTATATAATATCAAAAACCTTCATAATAGTGCCTGGAAATTTGTCACTAATCATTGATATCTAACAAAATGGCCACTTACGGTCGAACATGGACATTTCTTCTCCATATGCTAGCTTGGTCCTCACCTTGGAATTTCCTCTTGGTTATTGCCTTTAAAATAATAATGACTCGATTATAGTGGAGGGAAATTTGAAAATAGTGTTTATTTGTATGCATTTAACTTAGTTGATTACTTACGGTCTAAAATGATAACGCTTTAGCAAATGTTTGATCTTGAGCTTTATACTTTGTTTGTGTCCGTATCTATTAAATTATAACGGCAATAGAACTTGATTATAGTCTCGTAAAATGTATCATTGGTGCTAGATAAATTTAAATAGATTATATAGATTGGTCTTATACCTTGAGCACGGTTCTTGCGTTTGCCTCTTGTGCTTATAACATCATAATAAAACGTTATTATAGTGTCGGTTGCATTTCGTTATAGTGTTAGTTTCGAATACCCAAAACAAATATTGATAAATTGTTAATTAAGAAAAATATAAGTATGATAGTACTGACCAAACTTCTTTTTATACTTAGCTATTGTAGTTATTGTGCTTAACTCTCGTTGCTTGCGTCTGCGCGTGGATCTTCTCAAGTCTTGCGCGTCCAACTTCCCCAGTCTTGCGCGTGCATCTTCCCAGTCTTGCGCGTACATCTTCCCAGTCTTGCGCCTGCATCTCCCCATTCTTGCGCGTGGTTCCCGATTGTTGCGCGTGAGACTGACAGTTGGTGCTTTATTCTTGCGCGTGAGACCTGCACTTGGATCTTGATTCTTGCGGTTGGTTCAACATGGCAGTCGTTTCTCCGCTACGCCACGTGGAGGCTACCGTTCATTGTAGCAGTTAATTTTCTCTTCTGTGACAAAACACAACAAGAGTGGCCAAATGCTTCCTAGTTTACAGCCAAACTTTTAAGCGCATTTTAGTTGGTTTCTAATGAGGGAAAAACCGGAGGAAAACCCTCAAGTGCCAGGGTGAGATACCAACTAACTCAACCCACACAAAGCCGGACAAGACGTAACAAGAAACACTCCGCTCTCCCGTCCTCAGCCGTTTGAGGTTTTTTAAATACTCTTTGGACGCGATATCACGTGTCTTTCCTAAAGTAAAATAAGACACGAGAGACCTCTGCCCAAAGGGTACAAGCCAACGTTTCTATTGCAGAAACAGAGAAAAAGCTGTTGAGGAAGGCAGATCGTTAATATCCAAAACCTCCCCCAACCCCAAGGGTATCTATGATGTATAATATATAACTGTGTAAAGGAAAAGAAAAACTCTGCTGAAGAAAAGACGAACGTTAATTTAAGCTATGCAGTTAATAGTGAGAAATGCTGTGGAGGAAATTACACATCGTTAGATTAAAAACCTCCCCCCATCCCAAGGGTATCTATTATATCCAGCACTTGATGGCTGCATGTGATAGATATGAAGTGCATACAATTATATATTAATTACGTGTAATGTATTACATGTAATAAATATATAACTGTGTAGAGGAAAAGAAAAACGCTGTCGAAGAAAAGACACATCGTTAATTTAAGCCATGCAGTTAATAGTGAGAAATGCTGTGGAGGAAATTACACATCGTTAGATAAAAACCTCCCCCCACCCCAAGGGTATCTATAATATCCAGCACTTGATGGCTGCATGTGATAGATATGAAGTACATACAATCATATATTAATTACGTGTAATTGACTACATGTAATAAATATATGAAAGTGAATGTAATCGAAAGTCGAAAATACAAGCCGAAAATTAAAGCCGCAATTCCTAATTAATCGAATTCGAAAGCTAACCTTTTCGAAATCCGTACACATTCTTTATTCCACAATAGAAGCTTACTTATTTAATTAACCCCTACATAACTACACAAAAAAAGGACCCTCCCAAACCTTGGGTAATTAACTTTCCTTATTACAACCATGAACTATAAAGCTACGATTAAAGTTTAGCCGGTCCGAAATAGTAATTATTGCGCAAGATATCCGAAAAAAATCCTCATATCCGAAAACCGAACACCTATCTACCTATGGCTAGCCTGTTCTACCTCGAACTAAACTGGAGTGGATCTCGATCTGGTCATCCATGGGTGGATAGAATCGAATTCTACAAGTTATCGAATAGAATCGAATGCCGGTTGCGACCCCGTATTGCGCAAAAGCCAGTTAGGAAGGAAAGGCATGGCATGGATTAGTAGCACGTTGGGAAATCCAATCTGCACCGTACATGAGATAATGGCTGATTTTCAAATCTGCAATATTCCATTGGTATAATCATCTGTATTGTTACGGCTTTGTCACAGTAACATTTGTTTTAAGAGAAACTTTAGGAATTTCTGTGACTATTTTATACCACGATATGTCATAGCGGAAAGATCAATATCCAAACTCACATTGTAAAACTATCCGTCATATTAATACTGCAATTTGTCCTCGAATGGAAAATAATTAAAAAGTGCAACTGGTGCAGATTGAATAACCCGTGCAATTACAATAGCTACGTACGTACCGTCGTCTTCAGATACGAATCCACGACCAACACCTGTCTTACATTAAGCCGAAACTTTACTGGCAAAACCGGACCACTCTGGTAAAGTATGGAAATACCTTGAACTATTCTGGAAAAAAGTTGTAAATTTAAATTTCTAGTGTGGTCTTTTTCTATTGTATGTAATTGGACGAAAATATGGAAACATGGTAATATTGTGGAGATTTACTATTTCCATACTGCAGTGCCGTCCAGTTTTTCCAGTAGATGCCATTTCGAAGCCAAGCCCATGGATGACCCTGCCTTGTCTGCCTGTAGAGCATTTCCCAATGCTGATAATTTTATTCCAAAACGATAAAGACGACTACCAGAAAATCTAAGTATAATAAATAAGATATATTGGAAATGCCTTTTCAATAATTGCACTTGACTTTCCATGGACAATGCTATGTTTGAGTATATCAGTTTAGCTAGCTAAGTTTACAATGTTGTCTGTGACAAGCCAAGTATAATCCTGAAAGGGACTCTTAGATTAATCTTACTGCGACATGGAGAAAGTGCATTTTTCTATCGCCAATCTATCATCACGGTACAATGTTCCGAATCAGTAATGGGAAAGCTTCATGTTGTTACATTAAACTGCCTCGTGACTGTTCTCAACTTCGTAATCTCTTTCAAGCATGCCAAGGGCTGTTTACCTAAACATTATCCTCATTCAAATTTGCATGTATATACGGCAAGTTAAATGGTTTCTACAGCGAATAAGGAATTTGACGCATCAATTAGTAACTTCAGGTCCGAACATGCTTAAAACTAATTTCCTCGCCTCTCCTGCTTCACTTCCTGCTACATTTAACTAATCTCGCGAAAAAGTTGGTTTGAATCAGTAACGGAAAGCTTCATGTTGTTACATTAAACTGCCTCGTGACTGTTCTCAACTTCGTAATCTCTTTCAAGCATGTCAAGGGCTGTTTACCTAAACATTATCCTCATTCAAATTTGCATGTATATACGGCAAGTTAAATGGTTTCTACAGCGAATAAGGAATTTGACGAATCAATTAGTAACTTCAGGCCCGAACATGCTTAAAACTAATTTCCTCGCCTCCCTGCTACATTTAACTAATCTAGCGAAAAAGTTGGTTGTGTCGTGTTTCAGGATCTGGATCTCAAGAATTGTTTACAGATTCTGAATCTTTGATTTTATTGGTTTGACTTGCAGAATATACTGTAAGCTTGATTCCAGGCTTACTGCCTATGTAAATACGTACCAATTCGAGATTCATACAACAGTTACTATTTGGCTGGCGAGGTCCGTTATTTCGTTCACAATATTCATTATTTGGCTTACGAAATCCATGATTTGGTTTGCGAGACCGCGATTTCGTTTACGAGATCCGTTATTTGGCTCGAGAGATCCGATATCCATAGCACGAACAGCACCCAACTGCCTATTGCTAGATACCTGACCCATCCTGCGGCGTGATGACATCTGCCGGAATGTTTGTTGAAATCGCACGAGACAAGACACGCTAAGTGTAACTGTGTGAATTAACCCTCCTCAAGAACTCGTCTTGTGATTCGTTAACATTTTGGCGAGGCTCTTGCCTAGTAAATAGCGGAAGGTGAGCTGCAGAGATATGGATTTTTTTTTAACTTGTAAGAGTTGAAATTAGGGATAGTATAGTGAAGGAAAATAAAGGATAAGACCTTAACTATGGGATCGTAGTATGAATAAGTGGGATAAAGAGTGTAATAAAGAAAGGACAGCGAGATGCTGTGTGCAAGAATATTTAGGCCATGGAGCGTAGGCAGAGTATGTTGTATGTTCTAGGTATTTAATGCTCCATCTACTCTATCTAGCTATCATACTGCCTTACCAATTCAACATTGTCACTTACGGTTTGACACAAAGTTTGCTCTACCATATTATACACTTGGTTCTTGTGCTTTGTTCTTGTGCCCGAGTCTTGCCCTATAAAATATCAAAAACCTTCATAATAATACTGAGTGCATGGAAATTTATCAATAATCATTATTGATATCTAACAGAATGGCCACTTACGGTCGAACGTGAACACTGATTTCTTCTCCATATGCCAGCTTGGTCTTGAGCTTGGAATTTGCTCTTGCTTCTTGCCTTTAAAAAAATAATGACTTAATTATAGGAGGGAAATTTGAAAATAGTGCTTATTTGTATGTATTTAACTTTAGTTAGTTGATTACTTACGGTCTGAAATGATAATGCTTCAACAAAATGCTTGATCTTGAGCTTTACACTTGGTTCTTGCCCTCTATAATTTATAATAGCAATATAACTGATTATAGTGTCGCAAAATGGATCAATAGTGTATAGATACATTGAAATGGATTATATAGACTGGTCTTACACCTGTCTTTGAGCACGGTTCTTGCATTTGCCTCTTGTGCTTATAACATCATAATAAAACGTTATATATAATGTCGGGTGCATTTCGCTATACTGCTAGTTTCGAACACCCTTTCTAAACAAATATTGAGAAATTGTTAATTAGGAAAATCTAAGTATGATAGTACTGACCAAACATCTTTTTGTACTTATGATATGGATTTTTCTTGACTTATAAGAGTTCAAATTATGGATAGTATAATGAAGGAAAAGAAAGGATAAAACCTTAACTATGGGATCGTAGTATGAATAAGTGGGATAAAGAATGTACTAAAGAAAGAACAGTGAGATACTGCGTGCAAGAATATTCATTTTAGGCCATGGAGCGTAGGCACAGTATGTTCTAGGTATTTAATGCTCCATCTACTCTATCTATAGCTATCATACTGCATTACCAATTCAACATTGTCACTTACGATTTGACACAAATTTTGCTCTTCCATACACTTGGTTCTTGCGCGTTATTCTTGTGCCAAGTCTTCCCTATATAATATCAAAAACCTTCATAATAGTGCCTGGAAATTTGTCACTAATCATTGATATCTAACAAAATGGCCACTTACGGTCGAACATGGACATTTCTTCTCCATATGCTAGCTTGGTCCTCACCTTGAAATTTCATCTTGGTTATTGCCTTTAAAATAATAATGACTCGATTATAGTGGAGGGAAATTTGAAAATAGTGTTTATTTGTATGCATTTAACTTAGTTGATTACTTACGGTCTAAAATGATAACGCTTTAGCAAATGTTTGATCTTGAGCTTTATATTTGGTTTGTGTCCGTATCTATTAAATTATAACGGCAATAGAACTTGATTATAGTCTCGTAAAATGTATCATTGGTGCTAGATAAATTTAAATAGATTATATAGATTGGTCTTATACCTTGAGCACGGTTCTTGCGTTTGCCTCTTGTGCTTATAACATCATAATAAAACGTTATTATAGTGTCGGTTGCATTTCGTTATAGTGTTAGTTTCGAATACCCAAAACAAATATTGATAAATTGTTAATTAAGAAAAATATAAGTATGATAGTACTGACCAAACTTCTTTTTATACTTAGCTATTGTAGTTATTGTGCTTAACTCTCGTTGCTTGCGTCTGCGCGTGGATCTTCTCAAGTCTTGCGCGTCCAACTTCCCCAGTCTTGCGCGTGCATCTTCCCAGTCTTGCGCCTCCATCATCCCAGTCTTGCGCCTCCATCATCCCAGTCTTGCGCCTCCATCATCCCAGTCTTGCGCCTCCATCTTCCCAGTCTTGTGCGTGCATCTTCCCAGTCTTGTGCGTGCATCTTCCCAGTCTTGCGCGTGGTTCCCGATTGTTGCGCGTGGTTCTCGATTGTTGCACGTGAGACTCATAGTTGGTGCTTTATTCTTGCGCGTGAGACCTGCTCTTGGATCTTGATTCTTGCGGTTGGTTCAACATGGCAGTCGTTTCTCCGCTACGCCACGTGGAGGCTACCGTTCATTGTAGCAGTTAATTTTCTCTTCTGTGACAAAACACAACAAGAGTGGCCAAATGCTTCCTAGTTTACAGCCAAACTTTTAAGCGCATTTTAGTTGGTTTCTAATGAGGGAAAAACCGGAGGAAAACCCTCAAGTGCCAGGGTGAGATACCAACAAACTCAACCCACACAAAGCCGGACAAGATGTAACAAGAAACACTCCGCTCTCCCGTCCTCAGCCGTTTGAGGTTTTTTAAATACTCTTTGGACGCGATATCACGTGTCTTTCCTAAACTAAAATAAGACACGAGAGACCTCTGCCCAAAGGGTACAAGCCAACGTTTCTATTGCAGAAACAGAGAAAAAGCTGTTGAGGAAGGCAGATCGTTAATATTCAAAACCTCCCCCAACCCCAAGGGTATCTATGATGTATAATATATAACTGTGTAAAGGAAAAGAAAAACTCTGCTGAAGAAAAGACGAACGTTAATTTAAGCTATGCAGTTAATAGTGAGAAATGCTGTGGAGGAAATTACACATCGTTAGATTAAAAACCTCCCCCCATCCCAAGGGTATCTATTATATCCAGCACTTGATGGCTGCATGTGATAGATATGAAGTGCATACAATTATATATTAATTACGTGTAATGTATTACATGTAATAAATATATAACTGTGTAGAGGAAAAGAAAAACGCTGTCGAAGAAAAGACATCGTTAATTTAAGCCATGCAGTTAATAGTGAGAAATGCTGTGGAGGAAATTACACATCGTTAGATAAAAACCTCCCCCCACCCCAAGGGTATCTATAATATCCAGCACTTGATGGCTACATGTGATAGATATGAAGTACATACAATCATATATTAATTACGTGTAATTGACTACATGTAATAAATATATGAAAGTGAATGTAATCGAAAGTCGAAAATACAAGCCGAAAATTAAAGCCGCAATTCCTAATTAATCGAATTCGAAAGCTAACCGTTTCGAAATCCGTACACATTCTTTATTCCACAATAGAAGCTTACTTATTTAATTAACCCCTACATAACTACACAAAAAAAGGACCCTCCCAAACCTTGGGTAATTAACTTTCCTTATTACAACCATGAACTATAAGCTACGATTAAAGTTTAGCCGGTCCGAAATAGTAATTATTGCGCAAGATATCCGAAAAAAATCCTCATATCCGAAAACCGAACACCTATCTACCTATGGCTAGCCTGTTCTACCTCGAACTAAACTGGAGTGGATCTCGATCTGGTCATCCATGGGTGGATAGAATCGAATTCTACAAGTTATCGAATAGAATCGAATGCCGGTTGCGACCCCGTATTGCGCAAAAGCCAGTTAGGAAGGAAAGGCATGGCATGGATTAGTAGCACGTTGGGAAATCCAATCTGCACCGTACATGAGATAATGGCTGATTTTCAAATCTGCAATATTCCATTGGTATAATCATCTGTATTGTTACGGCTTTGTCACAGTAACATTTGTTTTAAGAGAAACTTTAGGAATTTCTGTGACTATTTTATACCACGATATGTCATAGCGGAAAGATCAATATCCAAACTCACATTGTAAAACTATCCGTCATATTAATACTGCAATTTGTCCTCGAATGGAAAATAATTAAAAAGTGCAACTGGTGCAGATTGAATAACCCGTGCAATTACAATAGCTACGTACGTACCGTCGTCTTCAGATACGAATCCACGACCAACACCTGTCTTACATTAAGCCGAAACTTTACTGGCAAAACCGGACCACTCTGGTAAAGTATGGAAATACCTTGAACTATTCTGGAAAAAAGTTGTAAATTTAAATTTCTAGTGGTCTTTTTCTATTGTATGTAATTGGACGAAAATATGGAAACATGGTAATATTGTGGAGATTTACTATTTCCATACTGCAGTGCCGTCCAGTTTTTCCAGTAGATGCCATTTCGAAGCCAAGCCCATGGATGACCCTGCCTTGTCTGCCTGTAGAGCATTTCCCAATGCTGATAATTTTATTCCAAAACGATAAAGACGACTACCAGAAAATCTAAGTATAATAAATAAGATATATTGGAAATGCCTTTTCAATAATTGCACTTGACTTTCCATGGACAATGCTATGTTTGAGTATATCAGTTTAGCTAGCTAAGTTTACAATGTTGTCTGTGACAAGCCAAGTATAATCCTGAAAGGGACTCTTAGATTAATCTTACTGCGACATGGAGAAAGTGCATTTTTCTATCGCCAATCTATCATCACGGTACAATGTTCCGAATCAGTAATGGGAAAGCTTCATGTTGTTACATTAAACTGCCTCGTGACTGTTCTCAACTTCGTAATCTCTTTCAAGCATGCCAAGGGCTGTTTACCTAAACATTATCCTCATTCAAATTTGCATGTATATACGGCAAGTTAAATGGTTTCTACAGCGAATAAGGAATTTGACGCATCAATTAGTAACTTCAGGTCCGAACATGCTTAAAACTAATTTCCTCGCCTCTCCTGCTTCACTTCCTGCTACATTTAACTAATCTCGCGAAAAAGTTGGTTTGAATCAGTAACGGAAAGCTTCATGTTGTTACATTAAACTGCCTCGTGACTGTTCTCAACTTCGTAATCTCTTTCAAGCATGTCAAGGGCTGTTTACCTAAACATTATCCTCATTCAAATTTGCATGTATATACGGCAAGTTAAATGGTTTCTACAGCGAATAAGGAATTTGACGAATCAATTAGTAACTTCAGGCCCGAACATGCTTAAAACTAATTTCCTCGCCTCCCTGCTACATTTAACTAATCTAGCGAAAAAGTTGGTTGTGTCGTGTTTCAGGATCTGGATCTCAAGAATTGTTTACAGATTCTGAATCTTTGATTTTATTGGTTTGACTTGCAGAATATACTGTAAGCTTGATTCCAGGCTTACTGCCTATGTAAATACGTACCAATTCGAGATTCATACAACAGTTACTATTTGGCTGGCGAGGTCCGTTATTTCGTTCACAATATTCATTATTTGGCTTACGAAATCCATGATTTGGTTTGCGAGACCGCGATTTCGTTTACGAGATCCGTTATTTGGCTCGAGAGATCCGATATCCATAGCACGAACAGCACCCAACTGCCTATTGCTAGATACCTGACCCATCCTGCGGCGTGATGACATCTGCCGGAATGTTTGTTGAAATCGCACGAGACAAGACACGCTAAGTGTAACTGTGTGAATTAACCCTCCTCAAGAACTCGTCTTGTGATTCGTTAACATTTTGGCGAGGCTCTTGCCTAGTAAATAGCGGAAGGTGAGCTGCAGAGATATGGATTTTTTTTTAACTTGTAAGAGTTGAAATTAGGGATAGTATAGTGAAGGAAAATAAAGGATAAGACCTTAACTATGGGATCGTAGTATGAATAAGTGGGATAAAGAGTGTAATAAAGAAAGGACAGCGAGATGCTGTGTGCAAGAATATTTAGGCCATGGAGCGTAGGCAGAGTATGTTGTATGTTCTAGGTATTTAATGCTCCATCTACTCTATCTAGCTATCATACTGCCTTACCAATTCAACATTGTCACTTACGGTTTGACACAAAGTTTGCTCTACCATATTATACACTTGGTTCTTGTGCTTTGTTCTTGTGCTCGAGTCTTGCCCTATAAAATATCAAAAACCTTCATAATAATACTGAGTGCATGGAAATTTATCAATAATCATTATTGATATCTAACAGAATGGCCACTTACGGTCGAACGTGAACACTGATTTCTTCTCCATATGCCAGCTTGGTCTTGAGCTTGGAATTTGCTCTTGCTTCTTGCCTTTAAAAAAATAATGACTTAATTATAGGAGGGAAATTTGAAAATAGTGCTTATTTGTATGTATTTAACTTTAGTTAGTTGATTACTTACGGTCTGAAATGATAATGCTTCAACAAAATGCTTGATCTTGAGCTTTACACTTGGTTCTTGCCCTCTATAATTTATAATAGCAATATAACTGATTATAGTGTCGCAAAATGGATCAATAGTGTATAGATACATTGAAATGGATTATATAGACTGGTCTTACACCTGTCTTTGAGCACGGTTCTTGCATTTGCCTCTTGTGCTTATAACATCATAATAAAACGTTATATACAATGTCGGGTGCATTTCGCTATACTGCTTGTTTCGAACACCCTTTCTAAACAAATATTGAGAAATTGTTAATTAGGAAAATCTAAGTATGATAGTACTGACCAAACATCTTTTTGTACTTATGATATGGATTTTTCTTGACTTATAAGAGTTCAAATTATGGATAGTATAATGAAGGAAAAGAAAGGATAAAACCTTAACTATGGGATGGTAGTATGAATAAGTGGGATAAAGAATGTACTAAAGAAAGAACAGTGAGATACTGCGTGCAAGAATATTCATTTTAGGCCATGGAGCGTAGGCACAGTATGTTCTAGGTATTTAATGCTCCATCTACTCTATCTATAGCTATCATACTGCATTACCAATTCAACATTGTCACTTACGATTTGACACAAATTTTGCTCTTCCATACACTTGGTTCTTGCGCGTTATTCTTGTGCCAAGTCTTCCCTATATAATATCAAAAACCTTCATAATAGTGCCTGGAAATTTGTCACTAATCATTGATATCTAACAAAATGGCCACTTACGGTCGAACATGGACATTTCTTCTCCATATGCTAGCTTGGTCCTCACCTTGAAATTTCATCTTGGTTATTGCCTTTAAAATAATAATGACTCGATTATAGTGGAGGGAAATTTGAAAATAGTGTTTATTTGTATGCATTTAACTTAGTTGATTACTTACGGTCTAAAATGATAACGCTTTAGCAAATGTTTGATCTTGAGCTTTATACTTGGTTTGTGTCCGTATCTATTAAATTATAACGGCAATAGAACTTGATTATAGTCTCGTAAAATGTATCATTGGTGCTAGATAAATTTAAATAGATTATATAGATTGGTCTTATACCTTGAGCACGGTTCTTGCGTTTGCCTCTTGTGCTTATAACATCATAATAAAACGTTATTATAGTGTCGGTTGCATTTCGTTATAGTGTTAGTTTCGAATACCCAAAACAAATATTGATAAATTGTTAATTAAGAAAAATATAAGTATGATAGTACTGACCAAACTTCTTTTTATACTTAGCTATTGTAGTTATTGTGCTTAACTCTCGTTGCTTGCGTCTGCGCGTGGATCTTCTCAAGTCTTGCGCGTCCAACTTCCCAAGTCTTCCGCGTGCATCTTCCCAGTCTTGCGCGTGCATCTTCCCAGTCTTGCGCCTGCATCTCCCCATTCTTGCGCGTGGTTCCCGATTGTTGCGCGTGAGACTGACAGTTGGTGCTTTATTCTTGCGCGTGAGACCTGCACTTGGATCTTGATTCTTGCGGTTGGTTCAACATGGCAGTCGTTTCTCCGCTACGCCACGTGGAGGCTACCGTTCATTGTAGCAGTTAATTTTCTCTTCTGTGACAAAACACAACAAGAGTGGCCAAATGCTTCCTAGTTTACAGCCAAACTTTTAAGCGCATTTTAGTTGGTTTCTAATGAGGGAAAAACCGGAGGAAAACCCTCAAGTGCCAGGGTGAGATACCAACTAACTCAACCCACACAAAGCCGGACAAGATGTAACAAGAAACACTCCGCTCTCCCGTCCTCAGCCGTTTGAGGTTTTTTAAATACTCTTTGGACGCGATGTCACGTGTCTTTCCTAAAGTAAAATAAGACACGAGAGACCTCTGCCCAAAGGGTACAAGCCAACGTTTCTATTGCAGAAACAGAGAAAAAGCTGTTGAGGAAGGCAGATCGTTAATATCCAAAACCTCCCCCAACCCCAAGGGTATCTATGATGTATAATATATAACTGTGTAAAGGAAAAGAAAAACTCTGCTGAAGAAAAGACGAACGTTAATTTAAGCTATGCAGTTAATAGTGAGAAATGCTGTGGAGGAAATTACACATCGTTAGATTAAAAACCTCCCCCCATCCCAAGGGTATCTATTATATCCAGCACTTGATGGCTGCATGTGATAGATATGAAGTGCATACAATTATATATTAATTACGTGTAATGTATTACATGTAATAAATATATAACTGTGTAGAGGAAAAGAAAAACGCTGTCGAAGAAAAGACACATCGTTAATTTAAGCCATGCAGTTAATAGTGAGAAATGCTGTGGAGGAAATTACACATCGTTAGATAAAAACCTCCCCCCACCCCAAGGGTATCTATAATATCCAGCACTTGATGGCTGCATGTGATAGATATGAAGTACATACAATCATATATTAATTACGTGTAATTGACTACATGTAATAAATATATGAAAGTGAATGTAATCGAAAGTCGAAAATACAAGCCGAAAATTAAAGCCGCAATTCCTAATTAATCGAATTCGAAAGCTAACCTTTTCGAAATCCGTACACATTCTTTATTCCACAATAGAAGCTTACTTATTTAATTAACCCCTACATAACTACACAAAAAAAGGACCCTCCCAAACCTTGGGTAATTAACTTTCCTTATTACAACCATGAACTATAAAGCTACGATTAAAGTTTAGCCGGTCCGAAATAGTAATTATTGCGCAAGATATCCGAAAAAAATCCTCATATCCGAAAACCGAACACCTATCTACCTATGGCTAGCCTGTTCTACCTCGAACTAAACTGGAGTGGATCTCGATCTGGTCATCCATGGGTGGATAGAATCGAATTCTACAAGTTATCGAATAGAATCGAATGCCGGTTGCGACCCCGTATTGCGCAAAAGCCAGTTAGGAAGGAAAGGCATGGCATGGATTAGTAGCACGTTGGGAAATCCAATCTGCACCGTACATGAGATAATGGCTGATTTTCAAATCTGCAATATTCCATTGGTATAATCATCTGTATTGTTACGGCTTTGTCACAGTAACATTTGTTTTAAGAGAAACTTTAGGAATTTCTGTGACTATTTTATACCACGATATGTCATAGCGGAAAGATCAATATCCAAACTCACATTGTAAAACTATCCGTCATATTAATACTGCAATTTGTCCTCGAATGGAAAATAATTAAAAAGTGCAACTGGTGCAGATTGAATAACCCGTGCAATTACAATAGCTACGTACGTACCGTCGTCTTCAGATACGAATCCACGACCAACACCTGTCTTACATTAAGCCGAAACTTTACTGGCAAAACCGGACCACTCTGGTAAAGTATGGAAATACCTTGAACTATTCTGGAAAAAAGTTGTAAATTTAAATTTCTAGTGTGGTCTTTTTCTATTGTATGTAATTGGACGAAAATATGGAAACATGGTAATATTGTGGAGATTTACTATTTCCATACTGCAGTGCCGTCCAGTTTTTCCAGTAGATGCCATTTCGAAGCCAAGCCCATGGATGACCCTGCCTTGTCTGCCTGTAGAGCATTTCCCAATGCTGATAATTTTATTCCAAAACGATAAAGACGACTACCAGAAAATCTAAGTATAATAAATAAGATATATTGGAAATGCCTTTTCAATAATTGCACTTGACTTTCCATGGACAATGCTATGTTTGAGTATATCAGTTTAGCTAGCTAAGTTTACAATGTTGTCTGTGACAAGCCAAGTATAATCCTGAAAGGGACTCTTAGATTAATCTTACTGCGACATGGAGAAAGTGCATTTTTCTATCGCCAATCTATCATCACGGTACAATGTTCCGAATCAGTAATGGGAAAGCTTCATGTTGTTACATTAAACTGCCTCGTGACTGTTCTCAACTTCGTAATCTCTTTCAAGCATGCCAAGGGCTGTTTACCTAAACATTATCCTCATTCAAATTTGCATGTATATACGGCAAGTTAAATGGTTTCTACAGCGAATAAGGAATTTGACGCATCAATTAGTAACTTCAGGTCCGAACATGCTTAAAACTAATTTCCTCGCCTCTCCTGCTTCACTTCCTGCTACATTTAACTAATCTCGCGAAAAAGTTGGTTTGAATCAGTAACGGAAAGCTTCATGTTGTTACATTAAACTGCCTCGTGACTGTTCTCAACTTCGTAATCTCTTTCAAGCATGTCAAGGGCTGTTTACCTAAACATTATCCTCATTCAAATTTGCATGTATATACGGCAAGTTAAATGGTTTCTACAGCGAATAAGGAATTTGACGAATCAATTAGTAACTTCAGGCCCGAACATGCTTAAAACTAATTTCCTCGCCTCCCTGCTACATTTAACTAATCTAGCGAAAAAGTTGGTTGTGTCGTGTTTCAGGATCTGGATCTCAAGAATTGTTTACAGATTCTGAATCTTTGATTTTATTGGTTTGACTTGCAGAATATACTGTAAGCTTAATTCCAGGCTTACTGCCTATGTAAATACGTACCAATTCGAGATTCATACAACAGTTACTATTTGGCTGGCGAGGTCCGTTATTTCGTTCACAATATTCATTATTTGGCTTACGAAATCCATGATTTGGTTTGCGAGACCGCGATTTCGTTTACGAGATCCGTTATTTGGCTCGAGAGATCCGATATCCATAGCACGAACAGCACCCAACTGCCTATTGCTAGATACCTGACCCATCCTGCGGCGTGATGACATCTGCCGGAATGTTTGTTGAAATCGCACGAGACAAGACACGCTAAGTGTAACTGTGTGAATTAACCCTCCTCAAGAACTCGTCTTGTGATTCGTTAACATTTTGGCGAGGCTCTTGCCTAGTAAATAGCGGAAGGTGAGCTGCAGAGATATGGATTTTTTTTTAACTTGTAAGAGTTGAAATTAGGGATAGTATAGTGAAGGAAAATAAAGGATAAGACCTTAACTATGGGATCGTAGTATGAATAAGTGGGATAAAGAGTGTAATAAAGAAAGGACAGCGAGATGCTGTGTGCAAGAATATTTAGGCCATGGAGCGTAGGCAGAGTATGTTGTATGTTCTAGGTATTTAATGCTCCATCTACTCTATCTAGCTATCATACTGCCTTACCAATTCAACATTGTCACTTACGGTTTGACACAAAGTTTGCTCTACCATATTATACACTTGGTTCTTGTGCTTTGTTCTTGTGCCCGAGTCTTGCCCTATAAAATATCAAAAACCTTCATAATAATACTGAGTGCATGGAAATTTATCAATAATCATTATTGATATCTAACAGAATGGCCACTTACGGTCGAACGTGAACACTGATTTCTTCTCCATATGCCAGCTTGGTCTTGAGCTTGGAATTTGCTCTTGCTTCTTGCCTTTAAAAAAATAATGACTTAATTATAGGAGGGAAATTTGAAAATAGTGCTTATTTGTATGTATTTAACTTTAGTTAGTTGATTACTTACGGTCTGAAATGATAATGCTTCAACAAAATGCTTGATCTTGAGCTTTACACTTGGTTCTTGCCCTCTATAATTTATAATAGCAATATAACTGATTATAGTGTCGCAAAATGGATCAATAGTGTATAGATACATTGAAATGGATTATATAGACTGGTCTTACACCTGTCTTTGAGCACGGTTCTTGCATTTGCCTCTTGTGCTTATAACATCATAATAAAACGTTATATATAATGTCGGGTGCATTTCGCTATACTGCTAGTTTCGAACACCCTTTCTAAACAAATATTGAGAAATTGTTAATTAGGAAAATCTAAGTATGATAGTACTGACCAAACATCTTTTTGTACTTATGATATGGATTTTTCTTGACTTATAAGAGTTCAAATTATGGATAGTATAATGAAGGAAAAGAAAGGATAAAACCTTAACTATGGGATCGTAGTATGAATAAGTGGGATAAAGAATGTACTAAAGAAAGAACAGTGAGATACTGCGTGCAAGAATATTCATTTTAGGCCATGGAGCGTAGGCACAGTATGTTCTAGGTATTTAATGCTCCATCTACTCTATCTATAGCTATCATACTGCATTACCAATTCAACATTGTCACTTACGATTTGACACAAATTTTGCTCTTCCATACACTTGGTTCTTGCGCGTTATTCTTGTGCCAAGTCTTCCCTATATAATATCAAAAACCTTCATAATAGTGCCTGGAAATTTGTCACTAATCATTGATATCTAACAAAATGGCCACTTACGGTCGAACATGGACATTTCTTCTCCATATGCTAGCTTGGTCCTCACCTTGAAATTTCATCTTGGTTATTGCCTTTAAAATAATAATGACTCGATTATAGTGGAGGGAAATTTGAAAATAGTGTTTATTTGTATGCATTTAACTTAGTTGATTACTTACGGTCTAAAATGATAACGCTTTAGCAAATGTTTGATCTTGAGCTTTATATTTGGTTTGTGTCCGTATCTATTAAATTATAACGGCAATAGAACTTGATTATAGTCTCGTAAAATGTATCATTGGTGCTAGATAAATTTAAATAGATTATATAGATTGGTCTTATACCTTGAGCACGGTTCTTGCGTTTGCCTCTTGTGCTTATAACATCATAATAAAACGTTATTATAGTGTCGGTTGCATTTCGTTATAGTGTTAGTTTCGAATACCCAAAACAAATATTGATAAATTGTTAATTAAGAAAAATATAAGTATGATAGTACTGACCAAACTTCTTTTTATACTTAGCTATTGTAGTTATTGTGCTTAACTCTCGTTGCTTGCGTCTGCGCGTGGATCTTCTCAAGTCTTGCGCGTCCAACTTCCCCAGTCTTGCGCGTGCATCTTCCCAGTCTTGCGCCTCCATCATCCCAGTCTTGCGCCTCCATCATCCCAGTCTTGCGCCTCCATCATCCCAGTCTTGCGCCTCCATCTTCCCAGTCTTGTGCGTGCATCTTCCCAGTCTTGTGCGTGCATCTTCCCAGTCTTGAGCGTGGTTCCCGATTGTTGCGCGTGGTTCTCGATTGTTGCACGTGAGACTCATAGTTGGTGCTTTATTCTTGCGCGTGAGACCTGCTCTTGGATCTTGATTCTTGCGGTTGGTTCAACATGGCAGTCGTTTCTCCGCTACGCCACGTGGAGGCTACCGTTCATTGTAGCAGTTAATTTTCTCTTCTGTGACAAAACACAACAAGAGTGGCCAAATGCTTCCTAGTTTACAGCCAAACTTTTAAGCGCATTTTAGTTGGTTTCTAATGAGGGAAAAACCGGAGGAAAACCCTCAAGTGCCAGGGTGAGATACCAACAAACTCAACCCACACAAAGCCGGACAAGATGTAACAAGAAACACTCCGCTCTCCCGTCCTCAGCCGTTTGAGGTTTTTTAAATACTCTTTGGACGCGATATCACGTGTCTTTCCTAAAGTAAAATAAGACACGAGAGACCTCTGCCCAAAGGGTACAAGCCAACGTTTCTATTGCAGAAACAGAGAAAAAGCTGTTGAGGAAGGCAGATCGTTAATATTCAAAACCTCCCCCAACCCCAAGGGTATCTATGATGTATAATATATAACTGTGTAAAGGAAAAGAAAAACTCTGCTGAAGAAAAGACGAACGTTAATTTAAGCTATGCAGTTAATAGTGAGAAATGCTGTGGAGGAAATTACACATCGTTAGATTAAAAACCTCCCCCCATCCCAAGGGTATCTATTATATCCAGCACTTGATGGCTGCATGTGATAGATATGAAGTGCATACAATTATATATTAATTACGTGTAATGTATTACATGTAATAAATATATAACTGTGTAGAGGAAAAGAAAAACGCTGTCGAAGAAAAGACATCGTTAATTTAAGCCATGCAGTTAATAGTGAGAAATGCTGTGGAGGAAATTACACATCGTTAGATAAAAACCTCCCCCCACCCCAAGGGTATCTATAATATCCAGCACTTGATGGCTACATGTGATAGATATGAAGTACATACAATCATATATTAATTACGTGTAATTGACTACATGTAATAAATATATGAAAGTGAATGTAATCGAAAGTCGAAAATACAAGCCGAAAATTAAAGCCGCAATTCCTAATTAATCGAATTCGAAAGCTAACCGTTTCGAAATCCGTACACATTCTTTATTCCACAATAGAAGCTTACTTATTTAATTAACCCCTACATAACTACACAAAAAAAGGACCCTCCCAAACCTTGGGTAATTAACTTTCCTTATTACAACCATGAACTATAAGCTACGATTAAAGTTTAGCCGGTCCGAAATAGTAATTATTGCGCAAGATATCCGAAAAAAATCCTCATATCCGAAAACCGAACACCTATCTACCTATGGCTAGCCTGTTCTACCTCGAACTAAACTGGAGTGGATCTCGATCTGGTCATCCATGGGTGGATAGAATCGAATTCTACAAGTTATCGAATAGAATCGAATGCCGGTTGCGACCCCGTATTGCGCAAAAGCCAGTTAGGAAGGAAAGGCATGGCATGGATTAGTAGCACGTTGGGAAATCCAATCTGCACCGTACATGAGATAATGGCTGATTTTCAAATCTGCAATATTCCATTGGTATAATCATCTGTATTGTTACGGCTTTGTCACAGTAACATTTGTTTTAAGAGAAACTTTAGGAATTTCTGTGACTATTTTATACCACGATATGTCATAGCGGAAAGATCAATATCCAAACTCACATTGTAAAACTATCCGTCATATTAATACTGCAATTTGTCCTCGAATGGAAAATAATTAAAAAGTGCAACTGGTGCAGATTGAATAACCCGTGCAATTACAATAGCTACGTACGTACCGTCGTCTTCAGATACGAATCCACGACCAACACCTGTCTTACATTAAGCCGAAACTTTACTGGCAAAACCGGACCACTCTGGTAAAGTATGGAAATACCTTGAACTATTCTGGAAAAAAGTTGTAAATTTAAATTTCTAGTGTGGTCTTTTTCTATTGTATGTAATTGGACGAAAATATGGAAACATGGTAATATTGTGGAGATTTACTATTTCCATACTGCAGTGCCGTCCAGTTTTTCCAGTGGATGCCATTTCGAAGCCAAGCCCATGGATGACCCTGCCTTGTCTGCCTGTAGAGCATTTCCCAATGCTGATAATTTTATTCCAAAACGATAAAGACGACTACCAGAAAATCTAAGTATAATAAATAAGATATATTGGAAATGCCTTTTCAATAATTGCACTTGACTTTCCATGGACAATGCTATGTTTGAGTATATCAGTTTAGCTAGCTAAGTTTACAATGTTGTCTGTGACAAGCCAAGTATAATCCTGAAAGGGACTCTTAGATTAATCTTACTGCGACATGGAGAAAGTGCATTTTTCTATCGCCAATCTATCATCACGATACAATGTTCCGAATCAGTAATGGGAAAGCTTCATGTTGTTACATTAAACTGCCTCGTGACTGTTCTCAACTTCGTAATCTCTTTCAAGCATGCCAAGGGCTGTTTACCTAAACATTATCCTCATTCAAATTTGCATGTATATACGGCAAGTTAAATGGTTTCTACAGCGAATAAGGAATTTGACGCATCAATTAGTAACTTCAGGTCCGAACATGCTTAAAACTAATTTCCTCGCCTCTCCTGCTTCACTTCCTGCTACATTTAACTAATCTCGCGAAAAAGTTGGTTTGAATCAGTAACGGAAAGCTTCATGTTGTTACATTAAACTGCCTCGTGACTGTTCTCAACTTCGTAATCTCTTTCAAGCATGTCAAGGGCTCTTTACCTAAACATTATCCTCATTCAAATTTGCATGTATATACGGCAAGTTAAATGGTTTCTACAGCGAATAAGGAATTTGACGAATCAATTAGTAACTTCAGGCCCGAACATGCTTAAAACTAATTTCCTCGCCTCCCTGCTACATTTAACTAATCTAGCGAAAAAGTTGGTTGTGTCGTGTTTCAGGATCTGGATCTCAAGAATTGTTTACAGATTCTGAATCTTTGATTTTATTGGTTTGACTTGCAGAATATACTGTAAGCTTGATTCCAGGCTTACTGCCTATGTAAATACGTACCAATTCGAGATTCATACAACAGTTACTATTTGGCTGGCGAGGTCCGTTATTTCGTTCACAATATTCATTATTTGGCTTACGAAATCCATGATTTGGTTTGCGAGACCGCGATTTCGTTTACGAGATCCGTTATTTGGCTCGAGAGATCCGATATCCATAGCACGAACAGCACCCAACTGCCTATTGCTAGATACCTGACCCATCCTGCGGCGTGATGACATCTGCCGGAATGTTTGTTGAAATCGCACGAGACAAGACACGCTAAGTGTAACTGTGTGAATTAACCCTCCTCAAGAACTCGTCTTGTGATTCGTTAACATTTTGGCGAGGCTCTTGCCTAGTAAATAGCGGAAGGTGAGCTGCAGAGATATGGATTTTTTTTTTATCTTGTAAAAGTTGAAATTAGGGATAGTATAGTGAAGGAAAATAAAGGATAAGACCTTAACTATGGGATCGTAGTATGAATAAGTGGGATAAAGAGTGTAATAAAGAAAGGACAGCGAGATGCTGTGTGCAAGAATATTTAGGCCATGGAGCGTAGGCAGAGTATGTTGTATGTTCTAGGTATTTAATGCTCCATCTACTCTATCTAGCTATCATACTGCCTTACCAATTCAACATTGTCACTTACGGTTTGACACAAAGTTTGCTCTACCATATTATACACTTGGTTCTTGTGCTTTATTCTTGTGCTCGAGTCTTGCCCTATAAAATATCAAAAACCTTCATAATTATAGTGCATGGAAATTTATCAATAATCATTATTGATATCTAACAGAATGGCCACTTACGGTCGAACATGAACATTTCTTCTCCATATGCCAGCTTGGTCTTGAGCTTGGAATTTGCTCTTGGTTCTTGCCTTGAAAAAAATAATGACTTAATACTAGTGGAGGCAAATTTGAAAATAGTGCTTATTTGTATGTATTTAACTTTAGTCAGTTGATTACTTACGGTCTGAAATGATAATGCTTCAACAAATGTTTGATCTTGAGCTTTACACTTGGTTCTTGCCCTCTATAATTTATAATAGCATTATAACTGATTATAGTGTCGCAAAATTGATCAGTAGTGTATAGATACATTGAAATGGATTATATAGACTGGTCTTACACCTGTCTTTGAGCACGGTTCTTGCATTTGCCTCTTGTGCTTATATCATCATAATAAAACGTTATATAGTGTCGGGTGAATTTCGTTATACTGCTAGTTTCGAATACCCAAAACAAATATTGATAAATTGTTAATTAAGAAAAATATAAGTATGATAGTACTGACCAAACTTCTTTTTATACTTAGCTATTGTAGTTATTGTGCTTAACTCTCGTTGCTTGCGTCTGCGCGTGCATCTTTCCAAGTCTTGCGCGTGCACCCTTTCCAAGTCTTGCGCGTGCATCTTTCCAAGTCTTGCGCGTGCATCCTTTCCAAGTCTTGCGCGTGCAGCCTTTCCAAGTCTTGCGCGTGCAACCTTTCCAAGTCTTGCGCCTGCAACCTTTCCAAGTCTTGCGCCTCCAATCTTTCCAAGTCTTGCGCCTCCAATCTTTCCAAGTCTTGCGCCTCCAATCTTTCCAAGTCTTGCGCCTCCAATCTTTCCAAGTCTTGCGCCTCCAATCTTTCCAAGTCTTGCGCCTCCAATCTTTCCAAGTCTTGCGCCTCCAATCTTTCCAAGTCTTGCGCCTCCAATCTTTCCAAGTCTTGCGCCTCCAATCTTTCCAAGTCTTGCGCCTCCAATCTTTCCAAGTCTTGCGCCTCCAATCTTTCCAAGTCTTGCGCCTCCAATCTTTCCAAGTCTTGCGCCTCCAATATTTCCAAGTCTTGCGCCTCCAATCTTTCCAAGTCTTGCGCCTCCAATCTTTCCAAGTCTTGCGCCTCCAATCTTTCCAAGTCTTGCGCCTCCAATCTTTCCAAGTCTTGCGCCTCCAATCTTTCCAAGTCTTGCGCCTCCAATCTTTCCAAGTCTTGCGCCTCCAATCTTTCCAAGTCTTGCGCCTCCAATCTCTCCAAGTCTTGCGCCTCCAATCTCTCCAAGTCTTGTGCGTGCATCTTCCCAGTCTTGTGCGTGCATCTTCCCAGTCTTGCGCGTGGTTCCCGATTGTTGCGCGTGGTTCTCGATTGTTGCACGTGAGACTCATAGTTGGTGCTTTATTCTTGCGCGTGAGACCTGCTCTTGGATCTTGATTCTTGCGGTTGGTTCAACATCGCAGTCGTTTCTCTGGTACGCCACGTGAAGACTACCGTTCATTGTAGCAGTTAATTTTCTCTTCTGTGACAAAACACAACAAGAGTGGCCAAATGCTTCCTAGTTTACAGCGAAACTTTTAAGCGAATTTTAGTTGGTTTCTAATGAGGGAAAAGCCGGAGGAAAACCCTCAAGTGCCAGGGTGAGATACCAACAAACTCAACCCACACAAAGGCGGACAAGATGTAACACAAGAAACACTCCGCTCTACCGTCCTCAGCCGTTTGAGGTTTTTTAATTACTCTTTGGACGCGATATCACGTGTCTTTCCTAAAGTAAAACAAGACACGAGAACCTCTGCCCAAAGGGTGCAAGCAATGTTTCTAATGCAGAAACAGAGAAAAAGCTGTTGAGGAAGGCACATCGTTAATATTCAAAACCTCCCAACCCCACGGGTATCTTAATGGATAATATATAACTGTGTAGAGGAAAAGAAAAACGCTGCTGAAGAAAAGACATCGTTAATTTAAGCCATGCAGTTAATAGTGAGAAATGCTGTGGAGGAAATTACACATCGTTAGATTAAAAACCTCTCTCCACCCCAAGAGTATCTATAATATCCAGCACTTGATGGCTGCATGTGATAGATATGAAGTGCATACAATTATATATTAATTACGTGTAATGTATTACATGTAATAAATATATAACTGTGTAGAGGAAAAGAAAAACGCTGTCGAAGAAAAGACACATCGTTAATTTAAGCCATGCAGTTAATAGTGAGAAATGCTGTGGAGGAAATTACACATCGTTAGATTAAAAACCTTGCTCCACCCCAAGGCTATCTATAATATCCAGCACTGCATGTGAAAGATATGAAGTGCATACAATCATATATTAATTACGTGTAATTGACTACATGTAATAAATATATGAAAGTGAATGTAATCGAAAGTCGAAGATACCGGTAAGAATCTTGACGTGGTGTTTCACCGTGTATCAAGGTGTATGTATGTAACAAATGGCTGTTGACATATTGAATTATTCATGAATTTGAGAAATTATGTCACAAAACGCTCAATTGACTCTTCTTAATAGTTATGCGCATGTAATTAGCTACTCGAAAACGGGGCCATCCCCGCATCGTTGCTTAGCTGAAAAGAAAAATCGCGTCGCGGACGGAACATTGCTGTGTTCCTCTATACGTTTGAGACAAAACGAAAAATCCTTAATTGTCCTTTCGAACTCGGTTGTGGCATCCTCGATGCGGGGATAACCTCGTTTTAGAGTAGTGAATTAGATATGCGCATAAATATTAATTAGAGCGAATAGAGCCGTGATGTGTTCCGTACCTGCAAACCAATAATTAATTAATTAATTAACAGTCGTTTGCAGCAGTTGGCGCTACGATGAAGAAACGAAGGCGTCGCGCTTACGTAGAAATGTTTAATGTTCGTGTGTAAAACCCATAACTCTGGTTCTAAACCTATTAAAACACCAGTGCAAATTAGCAGCAGTACGATATATTAAATCACGTGCAGCGCTAGTACGTTCTTAACAAAACAAGACAGTAGCAGCGCGCAAAGTCTCGTGCATAAAACACCGGCAACACTTGCTCAATTAATAGCAACGTATTCCTTTAGACAAGAGTGAAATGCACAACGTACGCAGCAGTACTTTTAAAGGAGTAATGTCACGCACAGCACATGCGCTTTTGATCACAGGAAAACTAAATTACTCGAGTCTCGTATCTCATGAACTCCGACAATTTGACCATATGTGCGTCGCATGACAGTGTGCCTTCAAGTCAGTAGGTTTCAAATATACACGTGTAGGAGCTATAGCGTCGCACAAATTAAACCACATTACATGAACACGTAAGGTAACTTCGGAACTATAGGACAAGAGTTACTCTATTAATAATACATGTGTACTAAAAATTTAAGAGAATTGTGTGAAAAGTGTATTCCTCGCAATGAAATGAAGTAGGGTAAGATACTGTTTCGCAAAATGCAACACATAATCCGCTTTACGAATTATGAAGTTCTATTGCGCAGTATGATTGATCTATGATTGATCGCAGTTATTGATATTATAAATCACTAACTACTTTAAAATTTGCAAAAATAAATTGAAGAGTTTACCCGCTCAAAATGAATACATCACAAAAACACGCTAACACTTTGTGCAGCGCCAAATAAGTGCTGAAATACCATTTATAATTAAATATAAAGTAAAACAATACAAGCTACTTCTAGAAACTGTACATGGCGCGCGAAGAAAAGCTAATTAAGAAGGTGTAATAAAGTACCATTACATGAAGAGCACACTAGCAGTCGTGCAGGACGAACGTCTGAATCAAACATCATGAATAACATTTTTAATATGAAACAAAATGCTTCTACAACGACAACAACTGTTTGCGCAACGCAAAAGAATAGCTTTGTAAGCAGGAAGAGCACTGCGATATAATTTTTAGCAAACTACGAAGAGTAAGATCTCGTGGTGTTATCTATGGGGACATGAACATACCACTGTTTACACATTAGCGGGACAGACTACACCGCTCACAACCTGAAACGTTATTGGTTACCCAAACAATAGTCTAACCATAAAACAAGAGTTATTTATCAGCTAAATGCAATAGACCTTAAAACCAGTGAATTCTCAGTCTAAAACGATCAGTTGCAATTGTCAGGTTAAGAATCGAAATGTACGTCATACATACGTATTAAGCTGAATATGGATTATAAATAAAGAAGCCGAAGCACTGTTTGCTATATCACAGCTATATATCACACGTACACAACTGTAGCCGCAATATGTATGTACCAGTACGCTATTTATTGTGATATAATAATGACAAATTATCACGCACAGCTATTTCATATACACAAAAGTGTAGG
This sequence comes from Actinernus sp. WN-2022, assembly GCA_030867875.1. NCBI lineage: Eukaryota > Metazoa > Cnidaria > Anthozoa > Actiniaria > Actinernidae > Actinernus > Actinernus sp. WN-2022. The sequence goes on along the minus strand of JAOWCC010001751.1, from coordinate 21,084,836 downwards.
CGCAGTATGTATGTACCAGCACGCTATGTATTGTGTGATATCATAACGACACTAATGATCGCGCACTGCTATATCATATACACAAAAGTGTAGCCGAAATATGTATGTACCAGCACGCTGTGTATTGTGATATAATGACACTAATTATCGCACGCACAGCTATATCATATACACAAAAGTGTAGCCGAAATATGTATGTACCAGCACGCTATGTATTGTGTGATATATTAATGACACTAAATATCGCGCACTGCTATATCATATACACAAAAGTGTAGCCGAAATATGTATGTACCAGCACGCTGTGTATTGTGATATCATGACTAATTATCGGGCACTGCTATATCATATACACAAAAGTGTAGCCGAAATATGTATGTACCAGCACGCTGTGTATTGTAATATAATGACACTAATTATCGCGCACTGCTATATCATATACACAAACGTGTAGCCGAAATATGTATGTACCAGCACGCTGTGTATTGTGATATAATGACACTAATTATCGCGCACAGCTATATCATATACACAAAAGTGTAGCCGAAATATGTATGTACCAGCACGCTATGTATTGTGTGATATAATAATGACACTAATTATCGCGCACAGCTATATCATATACACAAAAGTGTAGCCGAAATATGTATGTACCAGCACGCTGTGTATTGCAATATAATGACACTAATTATCGCGCACAGCTATATCATATACACAAAAGTGTAGCCGAAATATGTATGTACCAGCACGCTGTGTATTGTGATATCATGACACTAATTATCGCGCACTGCTATATCATATACACAAAAGTGTAGCCGAAATATGTATGTACCAGCACGCTGTGTATTGTGATATAACGACACTAATTATCGCGCACTGCTATATCATATACACAAAAGTGTAGCCGAAATATGTATGTACCAGCACGCTGTGTATTGCAATATAATGACACTAATTATCGCGCACAGCTATATCATATACACAAAAGTGTAGGCGAAATATGTATGTACCAGCACGCTGTGTATTGTGTGATATAATAATGACACTAATTATCGCACACAGCTATATCATATACACAAAAGTGTAGGCGCAGTATGTATGTACCAGCACGCTATGTATTGTGATATAATAACGACACTAATTATCGCGCACTGCTATATCATATACACCAAAGTGTAGCCCGCAATATGTACATGTATGTAACAGCACGCTATGTATTGTGTGATATAGTAATGACACTAATTATCACACACACAGCTATATCATTACACAACAGTGTAGGCGCAATATGTATGTATACCAGCACGCTATGTATTGTGATATAATAATGACCCTAATTATCGCACGCACAGCTATATATTATATAAAATATATCACAAAAGTGTAGCCCGCAATATGTACATGTATGTACCAGCACTCTATGTATTGTATGATATAATAATGACACTAATTATCGCATGCACAGCTATATCATATACACAAAAGTGTAGCCGAAATATGTATGTACCAGCACGCTACGTATTGTGATATAATGACACTAATTATCGCACGCACAGCTATATCATATACACAAAAGTGTAGCCGAAATATGTATGTACCAGCACGCTATGTATTGTGATATAATGACACTAATTATCGCGCACAGCTATATCATATACACAAAAGTGTAGCCGAAATATGTACGTACGAACACGCTATGTATTGTGTGATATAATAATGACACTAATTATCGCGCACAGCTATATCATATACACAGAAGTGTAACCGAAATATGTACGTACGAACACGCTATGTATTGTGATATAATGACACTAATTATCGCGCACAGCTATATCATATACACAAAAGTGTAGCCGAAATATGTATGTACCAGCACGCTACGTATTGTGATATAATGACACTAATTATCGCACGCACAGCTATATCATATACACAAAAGTGTAGCCGAAATATGTATGTACCAGCACGCTATGTATTGTGATATAATGACACTAATTATCGCGCACAGCTATATCATATACACAAAAGTGTAGCCGAAATATGTACGTACGAACACGCTATGTATTGTGTGATATAATAATGACACTAATTATCGCGCACAGCTATATCATATACACAGAAGTGTAACCGAAATATGTACGTACGAACACGCTATGTATTGTGAAATAATGTCTTTAATGACACTAATTATCGCACGCACAGCTATATCATATACACAAAAGTGTAGCCGAAATATGTATGTACCAGCACGCTATGTATTGTGTGATATAATAATGACACTAATTATCGCGCACTGCTATATCATATACACAAACGTGTAGCCGAAATATGTATGTACCAGCACGCTGTGTATTGTGATATAATGACACTAATTATCGCGCACAGCTATATCATATACACAAAAGTGTAGCCGAAATATGTATGTACCAGCACGCTATGTATTGTGTGATATAATAATGACACTAATTATCGCGCACAGCTATATCATATACACAAAAGTGTAGCCGAAATATGTATGTACCAGCACGCTGTGTATTGCAATATAATGACACTAATTATCGCGCACAGCTATATCATATACACAAAAGTGTAGCCGAAATATGTATGTACCAGCACGCTGTGTATTGTGATATCATGACACTAATTATCGCGCACTGCTATATCATATACACAAAAGTGTAGCCGAAATATGTATGTACCAGCACGCTGTGTATTGTGATATAACGACACTAATTATCGCGCACTGCTATATCATATACACAAAAGTGTAGCCGAAATATGTATGTACCAGCACGCTGTGTATTGCAATATAATGACACTAATTATCGCGCACAGCTATATCATATACACAAAAGTGTAGGCGAAATATGTATGTACCAGCACGCTGTGTATTGTGTGATATAATAATGACACTAATTATCGCACCCAGCTATATCATATACACAAAAGTGTAGACGCAGTATGTATGTACCAGCACGCTATGTATTGTGATATAATAACGACACTAATTATCGCGCACAGCTATATCATATACACAGAAGTGTAACCGAAATATGTACGTACGAACACGCTATGTATTGTGAAATAATGTCTTTAATGACACTAATTATCGCACGCACAGCTATATCATATACACAAAAGTGTAGCCGAAATATGTATGTACCAGCACGCTATGTATTGTGTGATATAATAATGACACTAATTATCGCGCACTGCTATATCATATACACAAACGTGTAGCCGAAATATGTATGTACCAGCACGCTGTGTATTGTGATATAATGACACTAATTATCGCGCACAGCTATATCATATACACAAAAGTGTAGCCGAAATATGTATGTACCAGCACGCTATGTATTGTGTGATATAATAATGACACTAATTATCGCGCACAGCTATATCATATACACAAAAGTGTAGCCGAAATATGTATGTACCAGCACGCTGTGTATTGCAATATAATGACACTAATTATCGCGCACAGCTATATCATATACACAAAAGTGTAGCCGAAATATGTATGTACCAGCACGCTGTGTATTGTGATATCATGACACTAATTATCGCGCACTGCTATATCATATACACAAAAGTGTAGCCGAAATATGTATGTACCAGCACGCTGTGTATTGTGATATAACGACACTAATTATCGCGCACTGCTATATCATATACACAAAAGTGTAGCCGAAATATGTATGTACCAGCACGCTGTGTATTGCAATATAATGACACTAATTATCGCGCACAGCTATATCATATACACAAAAGTGTAGGCGAAATATGTATGTACCAGCACGCTGTGTATTGTGTGATATAATAATGACACTAATTATCGCACCCAGCTATATCATATACACAAAAGTGTAGACGCAGTATGTATGTACCAGCACGCTATGTATTGTGATATAATAACGACACTAATTATCGCGCACTGCTATATCATATACACCAAAGTGTAGCCCGCAATATGTACATGTATGTAACAGCACGCTATGTATTGTGTGATATAATAATGACACTAATTATCACACACACAGCTATATCATTACACAACAGTGTAGGCGCAATATGTATGTATACCAGCACGCTATGTATTGTGATATAATAATGACCCTAATTATCGCACGCACAGCTATATATTATATAAAATATATCACAAAAGTGTAGCCCGCAATATGTACATGTATGTACCAGCACTCTATGTATTGTATGATATAATAATGACACTAATTATCGCGCACAGCTATATCATATACACAAAAGTGTAGCCGAAATATGTATGTACCAGCACGCTACGTATTGTGATATAATGACACTAATTATCGCACGCACAGCTATATCATATACACAAAAGTGTAGCCGAAATATGTATGTACCAGCACGCTATGTATTGTGATATAATGACACTAATTATCGCGCACAGCTATATCATATACACAAAAGTGTAGCCGAAATATGTACGTACGAACACGCTATGTATTGTGTGATATAATAATGACACTAATTATCGCGCACAGCTATATCATATACACAGAAGTGTAACCGAAATATGTACGTACGAACACGCTATGTATTGTGATATAATGACACTAATTATCGCGCACAGCTATATCATATACACAAAAGTGTAGCCGAAATATGTATGTACCAGCACGCTACGTATTGTGATATAATGACACTAATTATCGCACGCACAGCTATATCATATACACAAAAGTGTAGCCGAAATATGTATGTACCAGCACGCTATGTATTGTGATATAATGACACTAATTATCGCGCACAGCTATATCATATACACAAAAGTGTAGCCGAAATATGTACGTACGAACACGCTATGTATTGTGTGATATAATAATGACACTAATTATCGCGCACAGCTATATCATATACACAGAAGTGTAACCGAAATATGTACGTACGAACACGCTATGTATTGTGAAATAATGTCTTTAATGACACTAATTATCGCACGCACAGCTATATCATATACACAAAAGTGTAGCCGAAATATGTATGTACCAGCACGCTATGTATTGTGTGATATAATAATGACACTAATTATCGCGCACAGCTATATCATATACACAAAAGTGTAGCCGAAATATGTATGTACCAGCACTCTATGTATTGTGTGATATAATAATGACACTAATTATCGCATGCACAGCTATATCATATACACAAAAGTGTAGCCGAAATATGTATGTACCAGCACGCTACGTATTGTGATATAATGACACTAATTATCGCGTACTGCTATATCATATACACAAAAGTGTAGCCGAAATATGTATGTACCAGCACGCTGTGTATTGTGATATAATGACACTAATTATCGCGCACTGCTATATCATATACACAAAAGTGTAGCCGAAATATGTATGTACCAGCACGCTGTGTATTGTGATATAATGACACCAATTATCGCGCACAGCTATATCATATACACAAAAGTGTAGGCGAAATATGTATGTACCAGCACGCTGTGTATTGTGTGATATAATAATGACACTAATTATCGCACACAGCTATATCATATACACAAAAGTGTAGGCGCAGTATGTATGTACCAGCACGCTATGTATTGTGATATAATAACGACACTAATTATCGCGCACTGCTATATCATATACACCAAAGTGTAGCCCGCAATATGTACATGTATGTACCAGCACGCTATGTATTGTGTGATATAATAATGACACTAATTATCACACACACAGCTATATCATTACACAACAGTGTAGGCGCAATATGTATGTATACCAGCACGCAATGTATTGTGATATAATAATGACCCTAATTATCGCACGCACAGCTATATATTATATAAAATATATCACAAAAGTGTAGCCCGCAATATGTACATGTATGTACCAGCACTCTATGTATTGTGTGATATAATGACACTAATTATCGCGCACAGCTATATCATATACACAAAAGTGTAACCGAAATATGTACGTACGAACACGCTATGTATTGTGAAATAATGTCTTTAATGACACTAATTATCGCACGCACAGCTATATCATATACACAAAAGTGTAGCCGAAATATGTATGTACCAGCACGCTATGTATTGTGTAATATAATAATGACACTAATTATCGCGCACAGCTATATCATATACACAAAAGTGTAGCCGAAATATGTATGTACCAGCACTCTATGTATTGTATGATATAATAATGACACTAATTATCGCATGCACAGCTATATCATATACACAAAAGTGTAGCCGAAATATGTATGTACCAGCACGCTACGTATTGTGATATAATGACACTAATTATCGCACGCACAGCTATATCATATACACAAAAGTGTAGCCGAAATATGTATGTACCAGCACGCTATGTATTGTGATATAATGACACTAATTATCGCGCACAGCTATATCATATACACAAACGTGTAGCCGAAATATGTATGTACCAGCACGCTGTGTATTGTGATATAATGACACTAATTATCGCACGCACAGCTATATCATATACACAAAAGTGTAGCCGAAATATGTATGTACCAGCACGCTATGTATTGTGATATAATGACACTAATTATCGCACGCACAGCTATATCATATACACAAAAGTGTAGCCAAAATATGTACCAGCACGCTATGTATTGTGATATAATGACACTAATTATCGCGCACAGCTATATCATATACACAAAAGTGTAGCCGAAATATGTACGTACGAACACGCTATGTATTGTGTGATATAATAATGACACTAATTATCGCGCACAGCTATATCATATAAACAGAAGTGTAACCGAAATATGTACGTACGAACACGCTATGTATTGTGAAATAATGTCTTTAATGACACTAATTATCGCACGCACAGCTATATCATATACACAAAAGTGTAGCCGAAATATGTATGTACCAGCACGCTATGTATTGTGTGATATAATAATGACACTAATTATCGCGCACAGCTATATCATATACACAAAAGTGTAGCCGAAATATGTACGTACGAACACGCTATGTATTGTGTGATATAATAATGACACTAATTATCGCGCACAGCTATATCATATAAACAGAAGTGTAACCGAAATATGTACGTACGAACACGCTATGTATTGTGAAATAATGTCTTTAATGACACTAATTATCGCACGCACAGCTATATCATATACACAAAAGTGTAGCCGAAATATGTATGTACCAGCACGCTATGTATTGTGTGATATAATAATGACACTAATTATCGCGCACAGCTATATCATATACACAAAAGTGTAGCCGAAATATGTATGTACCAGCACTCTATGTATTGTGTGATATAATAATGACACTAATTATCGCGCACAGCTATATCATATACACAAAAGTGTAGCCGAAATATGTATGTACCAGCACGCTACGTATTGTGATATAATGACACTAATTATCGCGTACTGCTATATCATATACACAAAAGTGTAGCCGAAATATGTATGTACCAGCACGCTGTGTATTGTGATATAATGACACTAATTATCGCGCACTGCTATATCATATACACAAAAGTGTAGCCGAAATATGTATGTACCAGCACGCTGTGTATTGTGATATAATGACACCAATTATCGCGCACAGCTATATCATATACACAAAAGTGTAGGCGAAATATGTATGTACCAGCACGCTGTGTATTGTGTGATATAATAATGACACTAATTATCGCGCACAGCTATATCATTACACAACAGTGTAGGCGCAATATGTATGTATACCAGCACGCTATCTATTGTGATATAATAATGACCCTAATTATCGCACGCACAGCTATATATTATATATAATATATCACAAAAGTGTAGCCCGCAATATGTACATGTATGTACCAGCACTCTATGTATTGTATGATATAATAATGACACTAATTATCGCATGCACAGCTATATCATATACACAAAAGTGTAGCCGAAATATGTACGTACGAACACGCTATGTATTGTGTGATATAATAATGACACTAATTATCGCGCACAGCTATATCATATACACAGAAGTGTAACCGAAATATGTACGTACGAACACGCTATGTATTGTGAAATAATGTATTTAATGACACTAATTATCGCACGCACAGCTATATCATATACACAAAAGTGTAGCCGAAATATGTATGTACCAGCACGCTATGTATTGTGTGATATAATAATGACACTAATTATCGCGCACAGCTATATCATATACACAAAAGTGTAGCCGAAATATGTATGTACCAGCACGCTATGTATTGTGTGATATAATAATGACACTAATTATCGCGCACTGCTATATCATATACACAAAAGTGTAGCCGAAATATGTATGTACCAGCACGCTGTGTATTGTGATATAATGACACTAATTATCGCGCACTGCTATATCATATACACAAAAGTGTAGCCGAAATATGTATGTACCAGCACGCTGTGTATTGTAATATAATGACACTAATTATCGCGCACAGCTATATCATATACACAAACGTGTAGCCGAAATATGTATGTACCAGCACGCTGTGTATTGTGATATAATAATGACACTAATTATCGCGCACAGCTATATCATATACACAAAAGTGTAGCCGAAATATGTATGTACCAGCACGCTATGTATTGTGTGATATAATAATGACACTAATTATCGCGCACCGCTATATCATTACACAACAGTGTAGGCGCAATATGTATGTATACCAGCACGCTATGTATTGTGATATAATAATGACCCTAATTATCGCACGCACAGCTATATATTATATATAATATATCACAAAAGTGTAGCCCGCAATATGTACATGTATGTACCAGCACTCTATGTATTGTATGATATAATAATGACACTAATTATCGCATGCACAGCTATATCATATACACAAAAGTGTAGCCGAAATATGTATGTACCAGCACGCTACGTATTGTGATATCATGACACTAATTATCGCGCACTGCTATATCATATACACAAAAGTGTAGCCGAAATATGTATGTACCAGCACGCTGTGTATTGTAATATAATGACACTAATTATCGCGCACAGCTATATCATATACACAAAAGTGTAGCCGAAATATGTATGTACCAGCACGCTGTGTATTGTGTGATATAATAATGACACTAATTATCGCACACAGCTATATCATATACACAAAAGTGTAGGCGCAGTATGTATGTACCAGCACGCTATGTATTGTGATATAATAACGACACTAATTATCGCGCACTGCTATATCATATACACCAAAGTGTAGCCCGCAATATGTACATGTATGTACCAGCACGCTATGTATTGTGAAATAATGTCTTTAATGACACTAATTATCACACACACAGCTATATCATTACAGAACAGTGTAGGCGCAATATGTATGTATACCAGCACGCTATGTATTGTGATATAATAATGACCCTAATTATCGCACGCACAGCTATATATTATATAAAATATATCACAAAAGTGTAGCCCGCAATATGTACATGTATGTACCAGCACTCTATGTATTGTATGATATAATAATGACACTAATTATCGCATGCACAGCTATATCATATACAGAAAAGTGTAGCCGAAATATGTATGTACCAGCACGCTACGTATTGTGATATAATGACACTAATTATCGCACGCACAGCTATATCATATACACAAAAGTGTAGCCGAAATATGTATGTACCAGCACGCTATGTATTGTGATATAATGACACTAATTATCGCGCACAGCTATATCATATACACAAAAGTGTAGCCGAAATATGTACGTACGAACACGCTATGTATTGTGTGATATAATAATGACACTAATTATCGCGCACAGCTATATCATATACACAGAAGTGTAACCGAAATATGTACGTACGAACACGCTATGTATTGTGAAATAATGTCTTTAATGACACTAATTATCGCGCACAGCTATATCATATACACAAAAGTGTAGCCGAAATATGTATGTACCAGCAAGCTATGTATTGAGTGATATAATAATGACACTAATTATCGCGCACTGCTATATCATATACACAAAAGTGTAGCCAAAATATGTATGTACCAGCACGCTGTGTATTGTGATATCATGACACTAATTATCGCGCACTGCTATATCATATACACAAAAGTGTAGCCGAAATATGTATGTACCAGCACGCTGTGTATTGTGATATAATGACACTAATTATCGCGCACTGCTATATCATATACACAAAAGTGTAGCCGAAATATGTATGTACCAGCACGCTGTGTATTGTAATATAATGACACTAATTATCGCGCACAGCTATATCATATACACAAAAGTGTAGCCGAAATATGTATGTACCAGCACGCTGTGTATTGTGATATAATAATGACACTAATTATCGCGCACAGCTATATCATATACACAAAAGTGTAGCCGAAATATGTATGTACCAGCACGCTGTGTATTGTGATATAATGACACTAATTATCGCGCACTGCTATATCATATACACAAAAGTGTAGCCGAAATATGTATGTACCAGCACGCTGTGTATTGTAATATAATGACACTAATTATCGCGCACAGCTATATCATATACACAAAAGTGTAGCCGAAATATGTATGTACCAGCACGCTATGTATTGTGTGATATAATAATGACACTAATTATCGCGCACAGCTATATCATATACACAAAAGTGTAGCCTGCAATATGTATGTACCAGCACGCTGTGTATTGTGATATAATAATGACACTAATTATCGCGTACTGCTATATCATATACACAAAAGTGTAGCCGAAATATGTATGTACCAGCACGCTGTGTATTGTGATATAATGACACTAATTATCGCGCACTGCTATATCATATACACAAAAGTGTAGCCGAAATATGTATGTACCAGCACGCTGTGTATTGTGATATAATGACACTAATTATCGCGCACAGCTATATCATATACACAAAAGTGTAGGCGAAATATGTATGTACCAGCACGCTGTGTATTGTGTGATATAATAATGACACTAATTATCGCACACAGCTATATCATATACACAAAAGTGTAGGCGCAGTATGTATGTACCAGCACGCTATGTATTGTGATATAATAACGACACTAATTATCGCGCACTGCTATATCATATACACCAAAGTGTAGCCCGCAATATGTACATGTATGTACCAGCACGCTATGTATTGTGTGATATAATAATGACACTAATTATCACACACACAGCTATATCATTACACAACAGTGTAGGCGCAATATGTATGTATACCAGCACGCTATGTATTGTGATATAATAATGACCCTAATTATCGCACGCACAGCTATATATTATATAAAATATATCACAAAAGTGTAGCCCGCAATATGTACATGTATGTACCAGCACTCTATGTATTGTATGATATAATAATGACACTAATTATCGCATGCACAGCTATATCATATACACAAAAGGTAACAATAATTATTGCAGCAAACTGAAATAGCAATATACTTGTAGACTCAAAGAATATTAAATATACCCCAAAGATAAAATTTAATGTCTCATCTGATATATGACAGCTGTGGTGAAAATAGCACTAAGCATAATGCATGTTGTTTATATACTGGCACTGCGTAAATTTATAAAGATATATAGAATTTTCGTGACAAAACTATGATATACACAGAGTAAAGTTAACTAAAAAGTAATGTGCTACTTTAAAATAAAAGCATTTGCGAGCACAGCAAATTTGGCAATGAATGAGAGGTAATTAGTCATCAACATGAGCACTGAATTGAAAATGCTATTTTGTAAACTATTTCACTACACAGTTGTGCCGGCACTCACATTGTTTGCTTCTTCAACTCTTAAATGAAATAAAGGGAACATATTACATAAACTTATTTACTTTCAAGAGGCACAGTAAGAAAAGTTATCAAAACAAAGCAGTAATTAATAAGCAAAAGTGGCGAGAGCACAACTTCGGTTTAAAAAAGTATACAGGACCGGCATGTTCGTGCGATGATATCGAGACTTGACAGAATTCTAAAGAGCTCTCGGCGATAAAATAAGATACTTCAAATGATAAAATCAATAACAAAATGTTGTCGATAAAAAGGATATGGTTCAATTAACGATTTCTTTCGTTATCTTCATACCAGTCGAAGTAGCCCGCCTTTGCTCAACGCCTAAAGAAAGGAGAAGAAAATGTAAAAGCTGAGTTAGAAAAATAAACATTTATTTATCTAATAGTAAATCACTGGACAAGATGGAAAAGTTATTTTTAAGTTAAAAATTATTCGATTTTGAAACAATACACAATCGGACAGAACTTAGAAGAACAAAGGTTCCAATTCAAACAGTCTAAAGTGGAAAAAACATTTATCGACAACAATGAACTCGCTCAGGAAAACTTCAAAAATCGATATTTCGAAACCGTAGTTTCCCTGTCAGAGCATTAATTCAATAAGATGATTAATTCAAAATCTCATCTACTGTGTAAAGTTTTGAAGCTTCTCTCAGTTCGAACACAGGTGCGAACTCGAGCGCGGGGAAAACATTGCACGAACTTAAAATTGCTCCAGAAATTAAAATTAAAAGCCGGGTTATTCCCAAGCATTGCATTTAATACGTGAGAGTTGCTTGAGGCGCTAAAAGGTCTGTCAAACGAAGATGAAGAAAGGAAAATTCGACAAAAGTTTGCTATATTTACCTTATTAGCGTTCCATTCCGATTTATTTTCTTCTTTCCGTTTTTCTCTTGAATGAATCCTAAAAGGAGATAAGAACAAGAATTTCCTTTTACCTGGGGTTGTATAAAAACTATTCTGAAAACATTTAGTTTGGGATTGTGTTTTTGAAGAGCACAAACTCTGCTAACGTACCTGTCTTCACCGTCAAGTCTTGAATGAAGGCGAAACCAGGCAAAACCCGCCACAGCCAACTGGTTTAGAAAGCCCGCTTAATGCACACGTTGCGATTCAGCCAATCAGCCAGGAGTTATTGTATTCAAATGACAATCTTGCAACAAATATGTGATAACGTGACACCTTTTCAACCAATCGAAATTCAATAGGGAAACAATAGCTACGCCTACGCACAGCTATTTTCCCGTGGTTAATAGTCATTTTACCACGTAATTTCCCTTGGTGAATTTCCATGGTAGCAAACCCATGACATTTACCTACCACGTGGGCAATTCAAGGTTTTTAGGATCCCCAAGATCCCTTAACCAATCACAATCAGGAAATACCCCCGTGCTTGTCTCGTTCCTGTCTCATTCTTGTCTCGTTCTTGTCTAGTACTTGTCTAGTAAAATCATTTCGTGTGCTATTTCGGTCGTAGATAGAGCTGTTGTCACCCAATTCAGATCATGTGATGTAAACAGATGCTACTCTGGGGAATTATTCCAAAATTTCATCCTAATCATAATGCAATCATGCCTATCTGAATAAAATTGATTTCCGAGATATGCCTCATTTCCTAAATACGAGACTCCGTGCACAATGCTCAGTCGTTCGTGACAAACTACAGAAGTGACAGAAGTGCTGTAGTCTTGTCACGAACGACTGAGAATTATGCACGGAGCCTCGTATTGATTCCTTTGTATTTAGGAAGTGAGGCATGCCTCGGAAGTGGGCTATTCAGTTTCATAACTTTTTACCGCATCCAACAACAACACAACTGTATAGAGTGTACATAGTTAACTATGGAGTATGTTATTGTACTGTCGCCGTGGTGTGCAACGACAATAGCAGATTTATTATAACGTAACTTACAAACAAACAAGTACTATAACTTTCACAAAGATTTCCCGCCCTTTATGTCTATAATAGCCTATGATTCACGTGTGTCACACTTCACTAACACTGCACGTGTTATAATCCCGGGGTTATAATAGATTACACTTCGTGCTGTAATAGCTCAGGCTTCACGTCTGTCACAATGACTTACGCTTCACGTATGTCAGAATGACTTACGCTTCACGTGTGTCAGAATGACTTACACTTCGTGTTATAATATGTTATAATTTACGTCACCAAGGGCACCCAACGAAGTTTTCGGTTAAAAAGCTGTTCGGGAGAGTAAGTTAGCCTAAAACTTTCGGATTTGAAAAAAATTGTCCCTTGAAAATTGTTTTCTGAAATACTGGCTAGAAAATTTGTTTTCAATCCCTAGAAAATTATAGAAGAAAAGGGAGACTAAAAGGTTTCCCCTAAAATATTCGTGCGTATTCGTCTGATCAATAGAGTAAGAGCTTTCTCCCTAAAATATTCGTACGTTTTCGTCTGATCAATAGAGTCAGAACGATCCGGAAAAAACATTGGTGGAATGAAAAAAAAAACATATTATCACAAATCATTTAGTGAAGCGGCCACCTAAAGTTTTCGAGAACACATTTTCATTCTCTAAGAAATTCCGACATCTAAAATCCGAAAGAATAAACCTTTAGCAAATGGAGGTCACCTAAAAGAATTGCCTAAAGGAAAAAAGAACCCCTAAAAAATTCGTACCTAGCTCCACAAAACTTTGCAACATGAAGTTACTTGGGCTAGAAAATTCTTGTTTATGTTCTAGACTACTAACAAATTCGTAGGCCGGGAATATTTTGCCATAGTATTTTCGGTTGACGAGATTTCCACCTAGAAAATCGGAACAGCTAATAGCTTTCTAGAATACGTCAAAAGACATAGTAAGCGCCTTAAAATGGCTAGATTTCAAACGAATTTCAAAAAGTACTCGTTGGGTGCCCTTGACGTGTGTCACAATGATTTACACTGACGTGACGTGCTATAATAGCTTATAATTACAATTCACGTGTGTCACAATGACTAGCCTGTACACAGACCTCCGTAATCCCTTCAAAGGAAGGAAAAGGAGGTCTGTACTACGGATGAGTCAATCGTGTTCTAGGTCACGTGGATAGTTACAGGAATGCTGTAACCAGTCGCTGATTGGCTGGTGCCTCATAGCGGGTGCTGATTGGCTTAGCGGTTATGTTGACCTCGATTTACTCTGGTTTGGAATTGTATTAAGACGAATTGCTATGTCATTTTGTGTCCTATGCTCGGTTAATATCGAGAAACAATTATAAGAATATCGTTCATGGAACTGCTGCATTTCAAGTCTGGGAAGAAATTATTTCTCTCGAATTTCAAGTGAAAAGTCGGCCTCAACATATATGCAGAAAGTGCCTAGGAAGTTTGAAAGAATTTGTAGGGAACAAACGAAGTTCTTCTTCAGATATCGTCTAGTTCTTCAAAACGAAAAGAAAGTCCATGTTCAAGAGCTCTTTTTGCAAAGCGAATGGCTGTGGGAGACGATCAACCAGAAGCAATATCAATAGCCTCGGCGGTCAGGCGAGTTGCTAGTACGAGCGCGACTTCTCAAACCTCGAGTTCACGTGGTTCTCAAACTCACGAATTCATCCAATCTTCCACTTCCTCGAGGAAAGAAAGATCTCCTTCCTTTGGAATTACGGAGGTCTGTGTATAGGCTATCGAAGAAGGGAATTTATTTTATTTCCAACGCTTCCCAGCGCGTCCTCCCTCTTTGTCTCTTGCATTGCCGTTAACAATAGGAAATGAACAATCTGAAATCTACAATGTGTAACGTCTACTCAAGCATGTTAAGGCCTGGTTCAGGGGTCAAATTTCGGGTAAAAACTGTTTTTCTTATTTCAGCACAGCCGAGTATGGTAAGTACGCCAAGTTTCTCACGATAATAGGTATCGCCATTCTTGACTATCTTAAGTGGTTTGTGTGTAGTAAAACGTGTCACATGGGCTGTCACGTGACTTAGAACACGAAATCAGTAAATCAAAAACGCGGCACCGAGTTTAAAACAGCTAGGATGATGAGTGGATATGTTTAGTTAAGGTTGAAGCCTTTTACCTAAATCAACTTAGAAAAGATGACTACAATGTTTCGTTAACGAGTAATTAAGGCGAACATATGCAAAATAGGTCACCTGACTTTTTGTACCCTTAATATCTCCTTATCTTTACACGATAGTCATGTTTTCTAAGCGTGATCTGAAACACTGCGGGAGGAGTAATGTTTCAGCGGGGTTACTTTATATTCATATGTTATCGTCGCAGCCGCATTTCACTTAAACGATTTTATATAATTATGACGTCATCGATCACGTGATACCACAACCATCCACTTAACAAATTTAAGGAAGTGGATATTAGTATTATGGTGTAATTAATTTTTGTTTAAACTGTTATTTCTGTCAGAAAACATTTTTTAACGTACATATATTTTCCGTTAAAAGAACCAGGCCTTAACATGCTTGAGTAGTATTTCTCAGCCAATGGAAATCGAGATGTAATTTATGCAAAATTATGCCGGAACGTGATTAACGACAGTGTAGTGTAGCACAGACGTCCCTTCCCGAGTTTTGAGGGGAGACGGACGGCTGTACACAGGCTACACAATGACTTGCACTCACGTGCTATAATAGCTTACAATTACAATTCATGTGTCAGTGTCACAATGTGACACAATGACTTGCACTCACGTGCTATAATATAGCTTACAATTACAATTCACTGATCTTGTCACAATGACTTAACACTTCACGTGTGTCACAATGACTTACACTCACGTGCTATAATAGCTTACAATTACAATTCACGTGTGTCACAATGACTTACACTCACGTGATATAATAGCTTGCACTTCTCGTGCTATAATAGAGGGGCTGAATGGGGGGGTACCAATATCAGTTAACAGCTAAATTTTTAGCTATTTATCAGTTATCAGTTAAATTTTGCTGTTATCAGTTAAGTTATATAAAAAGACTACGCTAGCCTGATTTGAATACATATTTGCTGGTATGAAATGAATAATAACCGCTAATTCAACATCAAACACTACATTTTGTCTATTCATTTGAACAACATAACTTTTAATGATAACATCCTATTTTATGTGTCATGTTTAATATTTGACTATTATCAACTGGATCAAATCTGTCGAAAACCATCCGAAAAGCCAATAATAGCATGTGACGTTACGTCATTTTAATAAAAAATAATGAAATATCAGGTAACAACTATCTCACAAATATCAGCTAACAGCTAAAAAATGGTAAAATTCTCAGTTAACAGCACTATTTTTGGTCCATTTCTCAGTTATCAGTTAACCCCATTCAGCCCCTCATAATAGCTTACACTTCACGTGTGTCACAAAGACTTACACTTCACGTATGTCACAATTAAAGACTTACACTTCACGCGTGTCACAGTGACTTACACTTCACATGTGTCAATGACTTACACTTCACGAGTGATTACAACAGCTTACACTTCACGTGTATTACAACAGCTTACACTTCACGTGTGTCCAAAGACTTACACTTCACGTGTTTCACAATGACTTACACTTGACGTGCGTCACAGTGACTTACACTTGACGTGCGTCACAGTGACTTACACTTGACGTGCGTCACAGTGACTTACACTTGACGTGCGTCACAGTGACTTACACTTTTACCACAGTGTGTGTAACCACAACTAATAGTCCACCCTGGGAACGAGGTTGCATTTAAAGATTCTGACTACACTGACAAGAGACTTCATAAGTATAGTTTATTGTTGGATAGTCGCCAGACAACTCCGTACTACATAATCACCCACTTAACTAATATAAATAGTATTCCTAACTAATGGGAAACTGCCAGATACGAAAAACCGCTTAAAGTGCAAGTATCATGCCAAAAACATTTAAAAAAATATTGTACTATTGTATTTGTTTCTCACAAAAAGGTATTAATCTTGCAGGTTTTGTAAAATTTCTGACATTTAATCCCTAATTTTGGTTACTTGTCATGGATCCTGTGACGTCATAAGATCAATCAACTCCCTCCCAAGAGAAAACTACTGCAATAGAATCCCGTAGCTTTCAATTGTGACATAACACAGGGGTGGATCCAGGGTTTGGACTGAGTAGTTTACTCTGAGTAGTTTACCCCACCCACCCCACCCCGTTTGAAAAAAGTTGAGTAGTTTACGGAAATCACATAAACTACCCTGGATCCACCCCTGTAACAAGATGAATCAATCCCATTATTCGGGTAACTTTTATTCCCGGGGGGGGGGGGGGGGTACTCAGAAGATTTTTGGGTAGGGGTGTGCCGCCAGACCTCAAAACCCTGACCCAATGCAGCAACCCGAATTCTCCGAGGGCTAGAGAACCCGGGGGGGGGGGGGGGGGATGGGGGGTACTTACATGAAAAATGGGTATGTATGTGAGGCCAAGAGACTCAGACCCTGACCCTGTTTGACCCAATCCGAGCTCCAAAACCCTGATTGCCCCCTTTTTGGAAAAAAAAAACCTGATTGCCCCTTCTTTAAATTGTTTTCAAAACACGGTCGGATATATACGCCGGCCAGTATACAGCGTACCGGGATTGCATGCAAAGTACGGAACATTTCAAGTCGGGACGTGTCATTGAGTAACAAATCAGCAGATGAAGTACATAGATAAGTACTGAAGTACGAGATGTATGGGAACCTCAGTGCTTGCATGTGGGCAGGCGATCAAAATGCGGCAACAGAATGTCTTTTTTTGACATAGTAGCTAAAGCAAAATGAACCCTAACTGCCTAAAAAATACTGAACCCCGACCCTGACTGCACCCAAATTATACTCAAATCCTGACCCTGATCTGCCCAAATCAGGTCAAAACCCTGACCCTACCTGCCCAAACCGAGCTCAAAACCCTGACCCACCCGGGCGGCACATACAATACAAAGTAACCGTGCTATAATCAATCAGATATATAAAATAAATTCGAAACAAACGTGGAGCTGACTGGCCTAGAATGACTACTTTTCCCGCTCGAAGCATTATAATGATGCTAGAAGCATTACCCATAATGCTATAGTCTCCTCCCCAAACCTCTTTACCTCTTTACCGTGCCGGCAGAACCCCGTTTCAGACCACGTGATAGTTCTCCAGAGGAATCAGTGCTTTGTTACATTGACAGACAAACAAAAAAACATTACTCAAGGGTAAATCTTGATCTTACGTCATCGACTTTGCAACAATTTGAATAAATATTTAGCATTTACTCTAAAATAACTGTTTTCTTTACTAACAACTCACAGTGTGATACAAAGGCACCATGGAGAATAATGATTAATGAGGTGACGTAAGATCAAGAATCAACCCAGGCTTTTTCTTGCACGGTCATGGGTCAGGCTACCCTGGTTCCAGAGTAGGCCTGAGCGGATTGTGCTAGCATAATTTTTGGCATAATTGGAGCAAACGAGCATACTTTTTCAAAGAAGCACTGCTCGAGCATAATTACCAGATTGTAGCATAATTTGAAGCATTAAAGCCAAAAGCAATGCTATTATTGCTTTTATAGTGCCTTTCCTAATTATTAGCTGGTTGTATTTTGCTTAGATTCTATTTTTTTCCAAAGCAAATACCTGAATTTCACTTTCTAGTTATCTATTCTGGTTTTGACTTTATGTGTGACTTAACCTTTGAAAAATAGGTCACCTAATAAAATGTTGTGTGAACAACTAAAAATGCCGCGCATCAACTAATGCCGGCCGTCTTCGAAAAACTTTTTTTTGTGAGCATAATTGTGTAATCTACGAGCATAATTGTTGAACTTTGGCATAATTTGGGCATAATTCGACAACATTTGGAGCAGTGCTAGCGGCATAATATGCCACTTTTAGGAGCACAATCCGCTCAGGCCTATTCCAGAGGGGCTCAGGTACGAATATACGGTAATGTGCCGCGATCGAAAGAGTTTTGATTCTCCGAAGGAGTTTTGTTTTGCGTGACGACCGTTGAGCCCCTCTGGCCGCTCGAATAGCCAGCCTCAATCTCGTGCCCATAGCCTCACTTTTATGTTTACAAGTCCAGTCAAACTGGTTTCAACTTAGCGGTTAATTTGCATGTCACTTTCACGTGTGCAGTCGTGTGTGATTCAAAACATAAAACATGCCGTTGTCTGGATTTGCGAAGATAAAGGAAAATTCTCCTCGATTTACTTCGTCGGGTTTGATGTTTGGATCTCCCAATGACCATGCTTTGATTCCTCGTTGTTCTAGCTCTGTTAACAAACCACCAGTACAATAATATTTGCTCGTTTTGGATAATCGAACGTGAAGGAAGAAGCAAATACAAGGTATGAGTTTAAGGAAAATCGCTTTGGCCAGTAGGCCGTACTGAGAAGACATCACGTCGCTTCAAGAACATGAACAGACTTCGTCTCGTTTTATTTCGAGGCAAACACTGTGAATGTGTATAATCTGTACAAGATGGAAGCCAATCAAAATGCTCCTTTGATCCGAATGCCTCAGTTTCCATGGCCACAACTCAATCAACCAATCGGGGTCGAGGTACAGATTCTGTACCGGAAGAAACGAAAATCTCTACTCGGGCGGCCAGAGGCTCGTCGCTTCGCGACTCGTGCTATTTCAGCTGGTCTCGCTTCGCTCGCCCCGACGATTTCGAGCCTCTGGTATCCAGGGTAGGCCATATAGGGTCAGGCTTTCACCATTTCAAACAATTCTGCTTAAAATCGAGTTTGGGCTCCCTGTGGTTATTACATCGCACCTCACCCAAGCGCACCCAAGCGGGGGGAGTTGTCAAACATGGCGGTCGAGTTTGGGTAAAGACAGCATCGGGAAGAAGACGCACAACTCCTATAACACCATGCAAAAGCCAGTAGTGCCCCCGAGGGCTAAACAGAAAGTGGTAAGGATTTTATGAATTGCTACAAGAAATCCGAAAGTGCATTCCTATGCGTCACATTTTAATGAAATAATGCCTTAATGGCAACTGAAATGCATGCAAAATGTTAAATGGCACTAATTTTTATTATGACTTAATAAGCTTATGTCATTATCCCTTTGAGTTTCAGCCATATTATTTCCGTTCAATGGCATATTCCGAACATACTGAAAGCCCGCTGAAAGGGTTGCTTTTGTCTGTAGTGTAATATACAGCTTGAGTGCTTCACGAAAATATTTCAAGCTTATTGCATGGATTTATTGATAATGTCAAGCAGAGCAGGGTGTACGTAGATTCTGGAGCAACTACAGAATGCCCTGCATCAACCTGCACCACTGTCAGACTCTTTGAAGAACGAGGCATACACATGTAACAACAGGACTCGGGAGCTATTGTTATTAAAATAATGTGTGGGTATTCTGTAGTTGTACCGAGATTCATTCCCCCTCTCTCTCAAGACAAAAGGAAGAGAGAGGGGGAGAGAGAGAAAGAAAACTCAACATGCAACCGACAGCTATTCTATTGAGCAGTCTGAGCATGTGCAAGTACACATCATACTTTGACATTTCTTCCTCTCAGTACGTTGAAGCAAAAGACAATGAGAACTGCTTTACTGCCAAAGTGGGCGATCAAAACTTTATTTAGTAGCTCACAAGAACATTTTAATACTTAGTTCACAAACAAGTCTAATGTCGTCACCATAGAAAATAGAGACAAAAATCAACCACAAACCTGACAGTGTTTGGTTGGCAGGACAGCAATTGAACTTACTTCGCCTGAGACAAAGTGGTACAGAGGTTGAGTTTGGTAGATGGATAACTTTCGCATTACGACTCTTTCTAGACCTGATATCACCTCGGTTGATCAAAGCAAAATCTTGTCCAAACGCACAACCAGATATGATCGATCAGCCAATCTGTAAGTGTCCAGCGTGAACTCTATGTGACATGCATAAAATTTAAACCAATCATGAACCATTTCCTATTTAATTTGTTCATCCACGGTTGTGGACGTTGGCTCGGTTGCATGCAGAGCTAAGTTCCTTTCTCTCTCTTTCTCTATCCAATATGGTAAGGAGAGTGTTATGTTTGCTAAATGCTTGTTAGTTTTAATCACCTAAATCATTTTTTCCAAGCTTAGTTTAACTAGTATGTGGAATTTTGGATTATACCACCGAACACATCACGTCCGGCACAGTATGTATAGTGCTATGTACATTTTCACTTAGCTGTGGGTTAATCTGGCTATTATTAAATATAAGACTGTTATAACCCATCAAATATTTTCTCTCATGCATGATTGGTGGAATGTGTGATGCGACCCGATACTTTCTCGGCCAGATGAAAAATATCAGTGAATACACCCCCTGTGAACATAAGCTTGTGTCAAAGAAAATATTTGAAGGATGATAACAACAATAACTTACATTGTGACATTGAAATATGACCTGATTATTTTGTCCTTAGACATTATCTTTGACGTCACAAATACAATGTAGGTTATTGTTAATGCATGTATATACCAGTGCAACTGACTCATAACCCAGTCGTTACTTAAAGAATATGGCCCAACCATGATACTTAGCAGCCTTTTATTTTGGCTTTGTGAAAGTACATGTATCAAACTAAACAGCAAACTAGCTTATATGTATCTTGTTATTTTTATCAAACAGCTTTATTCTGGCTGGCTAAGTAAGCAAGGTGGCAGCTTTAAGACACTAAAGACGCGATGGTTTGAAACCAGAGGAGATCAATTATACTATTACAAAGATAGGAGTGTAAGTACAGTATTTTTGATTAATATACTTTCGAAACTTATGTATTATTGGAGCTATATAATTTGCGAGTTATCCTGTTCGATCTTTACTGACTGCATGGCTTTGTGCAACTGAAACGAAACACCTGAAAAGTTAAAACCTCCCTGTAAAAACCAATCATAACTAGCCCAACATACATGTACATGTAGCAGAATATATGCAGTGACACAAGAACGAGACACTTGGAGCAATTTTATTGCAAAAATAATTCCATTCTCTTATTAAATTGTGTGAAAGCATTGGCGCGATCAAGCCCACTTGGTGCGCGCCTGCTGTTTCACAACACATCAGTTAGGTAAACGAAATTAAAATTATGTGGCTTGCTACACCCTGATTATCTCTCTGGATCAAATTAAACAAGTTTTGATTGCTATGCCAATATCAATATTGCAATAATCTACCTTTAGTCTTGTGTTTAAGGCTGACAAGTTCCAAACAAAAACACACACAGCGAATCTTTATAGCACTAGCTCGGTAGTCGCCTTTTGTTGTTCGTTGATACATGTATTCTCGCCTTCCACATGCTTTTCTACGTCCTCCCAGTCTTCTGAACTTCTCTCACAATATCGTCTTCATGATATTTTTGTTCTAGTACGAAATTGCTCTGCCATATCGATGAAAATCTACTCTAATTCCGAGCATGTGAAAATTCTACAAAGAAAACAAGTCGCTACAAGTTAGCCGCAAGACTCCAGTGGGACGAAGTGACGTAAAAAACGTCACAGGAATTAATGTGAACAAAATGGCGGCACCCAGGTCTTCACGGGGCCAACTTTGAGGGGCTTGTTCTCAACTCTGAAAAAGTTTTATCAAATTTTAATACATTTTCTGAACAATTAGTACATCTGAAAGATGCTTTTGAGCCCAAATGTGTTTTTCACTCGGGTCTCCCTTTAATAAATGAGTAGTAGTGTTCTATCAGGTTTAAAAACACAGACCTGATAAACATGTACTGCTAGTTTATTGAATGGCTGAACATAAATGTTCATGGGTTCTGGTCAAAGGAATGCAGCATAATGAGCTGATTAATTCTTTGTAAATTGGTACATGTATTCTCTAGAATTCTTTATACAAGGGCGTAAGTGACTTCTGATCACATTCTAAACTCTCCTTCAAATTCTTTCTTTTCTAAGGGAGAATTTAGAACATGATCAGGAGTCACTGATGGCCATTTTGCACACAGCCCTTCAATTGACCGATTTAGCGTATACATGTATTAAGTACATTTGGTATCCTGACGTTTTCCTTGAGTACTGTTTTCTGGTTTTTCTGTATCCCAAGAGGAAATGTATAAATTTCTCTATTATTTTGGAAAACAGCACTGGATCCTCTGGATAGCTATCACATGATCTGAATTGCTGATACATGTATACATGTAAGTTGAGTCTTAACGAATATCATTCAGCAGTATTGACCCTTTGTATTGACCCAAATGCCTCTCTTCGATCGATGTAATGAAGCACCAATTGAAACAATCATTCTCGAATACATGTAGTGCTTCATTACATCGAAGTGAGGCGTTTGGGTCAATTCTGCTGAAACTGCTATTTGTGGATTCAACTGTACATGTAATATCAGCTATTGGGACAACAAAATTAATGTACAAGCTAATTAAATCAGTCTATTAAGGATGGTGCCTACTAATTACAAGCCAATTTGTTTTCTAAAAATCTATATGGATTGTTTGAACCGGGCCTAAGGAGCTTTTGAAATCAGAAAAAAAATTATTGGGTACCCATACGTTTAAGAGAAATTATAATTAAAGACCCTGTGTCCGAGCCCATGGTGCTTTGCGCCAATGTTATGATTAGTTTGTTTATCAACGGCCGCATAAATTAAAGGCCAGTTTTTAGGCGAACTAAAATGCTCTCGATTGTTTATAAGTTTCATAAAAGAAGTACCCATATACTTTGGATAACGAATTTCATAATTTCTACCGGATTAGAAACCCAATCGAGCCCACAAATTTTCCCCGGATGCTTAGAATATGATTTTAACAGTACTCGGCAGGAAGCCAGTTGTTCTGTCTTTAGATTCTAATTAGGTTTACAAGTGCGATTTTTCACAACTCTACAAGCAAACACATACTCTTGCTACCTTGTTTTCATGTTTCCAGTATTGCTTAGCTGTACATGTATTTGAAGATCTCTACTTTCCTTGCGAATGATATATTTTGAGTGTAAAATGAAATGTCGACTCGTACTCGAACTCGAGTCAAACTCACAGCGAAGTATAAACAGCTGAACTCGGCAGATTGGACTTTGACCCGCGATCGGTGTTTTGGTAGCAAGACTTTCTGGACCTACTGGAGGATGAAAAAAAAGGTTAAGGACATTGCTTTCTCTGCTAATAAAAATGCAAAACATATACAGATAAGTCGTAACACCTCAGTGGAGTTTAGCCATGCAAAATTAGGCTCCCGAAATTATAATTACGAATGATCTTGATGCCAGAAGTGGTTGCATGAGTTTGTGCTTTGTATTTCCAACGAAGCCTGCCGGTCCATTAGTGCAGGAAATCCCCGGGAAACTCACGTACATGTAGTAGTCCTTTTGAACCACAAGTGTTCTCTTGTAGATCTAGAGAAAGTAAAATGTGGACTGCTGAAGGATTATTTGTCGAGTCGCTTCGCCTCGCTGTCTCGGTCCTTTCTTCGGAATTCCTCTACTCGCCACTCTAGTCCGGGATTCGAAGAAATATTCGAACTAAAGTTTCATTTAAAAAAGAATATAATTTTATTCAAAAGTTAAGATAAAAGAAAGTCAGTTAAGCATATATACCTATGAATAATTACACGATGGCCCAAACTAGGGATGGATTTCGAAAGATTTGAGAGTCACATAACAACAACAACGATCTTTCTGATTTTCGTAGCCTACGGAAATGATTTGCACGCACAAAGCACCATGGGCTCGGACACAGGGTCTTTAAGGATGAAAATCGAAAAAAGTGCTGACTCAGCATTTTTCTTTGCCCGAGAAACTATTTTTTAATTTGATTAATATTTTGGGTTATCTGGCAAAATATTAGGGCAAAAAACATTAGACATAGCGTTCTTCACAAAGGATGCCAATCAAACCATTTATCTTACAATGATTATCATATTTTGTATAAATTTTGCTTTGCAAGCCTCATTAGTGACCATGAACAGACATATATTTTTTGCTGAAATGGACATCAAGTTTCAATTTTATAAAGACCAAAAATATATATTATTATGTAAACGTTGTTTAGCTTCTATATTATAGATTACAAAAAGAAAAAATGGGGGTATCCATGCATTTTAAAAAGTTATGTGGATGGTAGACCTCTCTATCGCTAATTTTATTTTCAAAAATTTACATTTTTTACCAAGGCCTCCCTAGTAAGTCTCAAAATTGGTTTCTTTTATTGCATTCTGGGAGATTTTCAAGATGGCGGTGGGGAAAAGAGTCAGCCCCGTCTTTCCACTTCATTGAAAATCAAACCTGTTGCTGCTTCCTTTGTGCTCAACCCTATACAGTCCTTCCTTCTTCATTCTTCTTTGGATTTCCAAGAGGTTTACCCATTTTCACAAAGCTTATTTGACCATATTCACACATTGTTTATACTCGGCTGAGTTCATGTTTGGAGAAACTGACGAAACTCGAAAGCATCGACAGGCCTAAAGCACAAGGCGCTGGGTGAAAAGACAGCAGCGATTCATGGCAGTCCAAGGCAAACAACCTTCATTCAATTGGTCGGGTATATCTCCTAAATCTACGATTCTTCGACCATTTCCCCACGATAAATCATTAAGATGGTCGGCTCTTTTAATACCATTTCAGCTGAAAATTGGCTTTTGTGGCCATGTAGTGGAATTTAAAGATTTCGCAAATCGTTCATTTCTCAAGCATATCTTTCGACCGTATTTTAAAATCCTTCATCTTTCTGTCTGTCAAATTACACAATTAACACAGCTTTTTCAAAATAGTTCTGCAAATGGCCTGTCTCGCGGCATGACCCGTGGGATGCAAGATGCGCAGAACAGCGTGCGCGCTGACAATAGTAGGCACCGTCCTTAAGTCACTTTCAATTTTACTCTTATTAAGGATCGATTTACAGGCAAATAATTTCTTCAATAGGAACTGCTGGTTTTGATAACAACCCTTAGTGCATTCTGTGGTGGACTCGACTGGTAGTGTTCTTACTGCAATAAGCCTTTTGCAGTTTATAGGCAATCACATTGGTTGTACTGGATGGCAAAAAGATTTGACTTCATTTTAAATAAAGGCACTTGTGTGAGATCGGCAGTGTTATTAGCAAAACCTGCTTGTACAATTAATGCTATTTTCTCCTCCAATCAATTGTCAATCTTTCTAAAACAGCATTTTGAAGTTTGTTTGCCATCCAGTAAAGCCTTTCCGATGAGTAGTATAGTCGGCGTCAATTAAATACCACTTTTTCTTGTACAACAAAACTCAAAAGGTTGTGAATGTTATGGACGCCTTGTTTTCTTGCACAAGGGGCGTCATAAAGTGAATTCAGAAATCCACTTCATAACGCCCCTTGTGCAAGAAAAAAGGCGTCCATAACATTCACAACCTTTTGAGTTTTGTTGCACAAGAAAAAGTTGTATTTAATTGACGCCGACTATACTACTATGGGGTAACTAAGGGTCATTCAAAGTGTCACTAGACATTCTTGTACGTAAAATCCAACTTGATAATCCTATTAGAGATATAATTACATATAGTTATATCGACATCGATTGCTTGTACATAAAATCCAACTTGATAATCCTATTAGAGATATAATTACATATAATTATATCGCTGCAACAGCCTTACACCTAAAAATCCAAACTCGAGTACCTGTTAAAGCTATCGTAATATATAGTTATATCGAAGGGAGAATGGTGAGACCACGTAGTGAACCACTTCCACGGAGTCTAGCTCGAGAGGCAGGTGCTATTCTAGAGGAGAGAGATGGAATGCTCGAGGGGATGGAGATAGGTCGCCGTACTATCCGATGGCGCTTCTTCCAAGGTGTGGCAGGAGACTTGACTCCTAGGATCATGGAAAAGTTAGTTGCAAAGGTAACCACCAGCTTCTACCTACGCTATAGCTACACCTATCGCATTCGCAATGTCAATGACGGACGCGTGATTCTATTCTCCAAGACTGTCCCAGGCTCTCCATGGGTGAACATCCTAGAAGATGCAGAAGAGTGGATCAATAGCAAGGAGACAGCTCGATTGAATCCCGACAACATCACTCGACCAAATACCCAATGGGCCTTCGTTCGTTGGATCTACGTAGATGTCAAAGTCGTGATCGATCGTCAGCTTTTGTTGGGAACAGGTCCACTGCCCCAATGGCTTCGCCTTAAGAAAGGAATGCTTGCCCTTGATCGATATGGCGACAACCTATGTCTTTGGCGCTGTCTTGCCATGCATGAAGGAGCAAGAGTAGATAGGTGTTGCGTCAAAGCTCGAAAACTTGCCCAGAACTTCTATCGCCTGACAGCACCCACACAAGACGTTCCCAGAACTTCCTTAGACCAGCTGGAGGAAGTCGAGTTACACTTTGGAATCGGTATTCGGGTGTATGAACCCACGGAGGACGGCGCTTGGCATCTGACGCGACATGCAGCTCACTACAAGCATACGATGACGATTGGGATATACGACGGACATGCCTTCTACATCAAGAACATCAACAAGCTAGGGCACATCTACGTATGTAACGATTGTAAGCAACGGTTCACGAAAGCCTCAGACCTTCACCGTCATGCAGACCGTTGCAGGCGTGGCGAAACAAAGATCGTTTGCCCCGGAAAAGTAATCACAGTACCCCAGTCGGCATACGAAAAAGCCTTCTGGCCAGAGAGCACAGCCAGCAAAGTCGCTTTATGCTGGTTGGAACGCGAAACCAAAAGGATTGGACAACACATTCATCATGCAGCTTGTGGGCATGGTGGAGAGCATTGGATCGAAGGAGCGCCGGTCGACGGCTACGAACCTATTTCGAAAACCATCTTTCAATTTCATGGATGCTATTTCCATGGCTGCCCGAAATGCTTCCCTAGGGAAAGGAGGCTCTATCTCAAGACCTGTGAAAGAACGGCAAAGCTACAAGGAGCTGGTTATACAGTAGTGGAAGCTTGGGGTTGCTCTACAAAGAAGAAAAACAAACCGGTCCCCACACCAACACAAACTGTCTACCCACACTTCATAGTTTACGATTTCGAAGCCTATCTCGATACAACGAAAGGAAGACAACCAACAGACCACCTGACCATCGAAAACGTCCATGTCCCAATATCAGTATCAATTGCCGACACATACAATCGAAAGTCAACCCACATCTGTCGACGCAATCCAAAAGAACTCATCGAAGCCTTCGTCGAAGAACTCCAGCGAAGAGCGAAAGCGATCCAAGAAGTCATTGCAGAACAGTTCTGCCCCAAGACACCTGAATTCTCTTTTGACACCCTACCAAAGAAACAACAAGCGAAGATCGACGAATGGATCCGCCAAGTTCCAGTAGTGGGATTCAACTCTGGCAGGTACGATCTCAATCTGATCAGGGAGCACTTCGTAGGAATCATTGCTGACACCTGTTCAAAGATCCTGGTAGCAAAGAAAGCCAATTCCACTATGTTCCTATTGACCCCAGATTTCCGTTTCCTTGATGTGATCAACTACCTTGGACCTGGAACTTCTTATGAACGTTGGGTCGCTGCCTATGGCTGTGAGTTGCAAAAGAGTTTCTTCCCATATGAGTGGTTCGATTCTCCAGACAAGTTGGATCACATTGGATTACCAGACTATCCAGAGTGGGGTTCAAAGTTGAAAAGAGAACATCTACTATCTATGTCAGAGTTCGAAGACTGTGAGTGCACCTTTCTCGACAAAGGAATGGAAACCTTTGCAGACTGGCTACGATACTACAACGACCTAGATGTAGTTCCATTCCTAGAGGCACTCGAAAAGATGCGAGATTTCTATCACGAGAAAGGAGTAGACATGCTGAAAGACGCAGTGTCCATTCCAGGAGTCTCACTACAGTTCCTACTTCGAGGTAGTGTAGAAAGGGGAGCTGAGATGTACGCTCCAAGTAAGGAAGCCTACCGCATGCTGAAAGACGCTGTCGTGGGAGGTCCAAGCATAGTGTTCACCAGACTCCACGAAGCAGGAGTGACTAAGATTCGTAGTCATCAGGGAGGAACTAAGACTTGTCGTAAGATTCTTGGATACGATGCCAACGCCCTATATCTTTCTACCATGGAATTCGAAATGCCTTGTGGAAAAGAAAAGGTTGTGCACTATGACGATCCAGGTCCAGCCACTGAAGGATTCGTTGAATGTCTACTTGTTGGAACGTGGTTTGGATATGCAGAAGTAGACATCGAGATACCAAAGAAATTGTGGAAGGAATTTGAGGAGATGCCACCCTTCTTCTACAACAAGAAAATCCCCAAAGAAGCAATCCCTCCAGAAATGTTGGCCTACCTCACAAAGACAGGTAGAAAGCTCAGCGAGGAAAAGAAGCTAGTTGGGAGTCTCTCTGGAAAGAAGTTGCTACTCTATGCTCCTCTTCTACTTTGGTATGTAGATCATGGCGCAGTGATCACTGCTGTCTACCGCACGATAGACTACGAACCCAAAGAAATCTTCGGATGGTTCGTGGACCAAGTCACTGAGGCACGTCGTATGGGAGATGAAGATAAAGGCGAGGCTTTGCTGGCAGATGTGTTCAAGCTACTAGGAAACAGCGCCTATGGAAAGTTGCTCGAAGACTTGGGACGCCAAACGAAAGTCACCTATACAAAAGATGAGAAGGTTGTGGACAAAGCATTGCGAAGTGTTTGGTTCGAAGACCTGGAAGAGATTGGTGATGCATATGAACTCGAGAGCCGAAAGGACCAGATCCGAATCAAACGCCCTTTCCAAGTAGGTATCGCTGTGTACCAGCTTGCGAAGCTGCGTATGCTCGAGTTCTACTACGACTTCCTCGATAAGTACATTGACCGAGATGATTTCGAATACATACAGATGGACACAGACAGTGCGTACATTGCCATCTCGGGAAATAGCCTCGATGAGGTTGTAAGACCGGAACTACGTGAGGATTTCGAAGCCAATAGGAAGGAATGGCTAGCTTGGGACAAGTGGAGCAGTCGTACGCCAGGACTCTTCAAACTCGAATTCGAAGGACAGCGCGCCATTGCCCTATGCTCGAAAGCCTACTACGTCGATACGGGTGGCAGCAAGAAGTATTCCGCTAAAGGTATGTCTAGGCGTCACAATGACATTTCGTGGGATCGATTCAAAGCAGCCCTCCAGGGTAGTATCGACATGGCGGAAAACCGAGGCTTCCGACTATTGCCAGAAGGTGTGGTAACCTACGACCAATGGAAGCTTGGGCTATCGGCTTACTACGACAAAAGACGCGTTCTTCCCGATGGAATCCACACCGAGCCAATAGAGTACGCTGTTTAGCGTCTAGGTACAAACAGAATTCCTTTTGGTGGTAGTTCTGTATCCCTAGGAACGACTTGTAGCTCTTCACGAACGAATCCACGTTTGGGTGCATCCTTCTCCTTCGCAAGGTAGTACAGCACAGGCTGTCCCGAAGATACTACACTTCGTGAAATGGTGTATATTTGCAAACTCCACACAGGATCAGTAGCTCTACGTTTTTCACCTCCTTCCAATTCTCCTGGTGCATAAAGATATCGAACTAGAACGTCGAATGGTAGACGCTCTTCTCTCAATCCAACGGTGCGCGAATACGTAGGAGTCTTCAGATCTACTTGTTGCGCCATTACAGAATTAGAAGGCTCTTTACCAGTCAACCGAGTCACCTCACTGTTCATGGCTTTGATAACCATTGGTAAACGAATTACCCATTCTCTACTACGCTCATCTGATCCTTCCGAAGTAAGCACCATCTCTTGTGCATACTGATACCCAAATAATCTCTCAGCTAGAGTCCTATTTGCTCTTTCAACAAAACTTTGCGCTCTATGATTACCAGCCTCACCTCGTTGAACTTTCGTACCATGTAGTTCTAGCGTTTCAGACATACGTCCCATGAATTCTCTACCAGGATCTACTTGCAAAGTCTTTGGCCATTCTAGTGGACTACGTTTATAGATTCGTTCGAATGCCGCAGCAACTTCACCACTATCTTTAGATGCCAAAGGTTCGGCTTCTTTGTATCGAGAAGCTACATCGATTACCACTAATGCATACTTATATAGTTTCCTTCCACGTCCAGGACGATCGTGTGGTAGAAATATCAAATCAGCTTGGTGGACTTCATTTGGTTTCGATACAGTCCAATGTGGTCGTGGAATGTGTTTTGGTGGTGGTAGATATATTTGCCACATAGATTGCTTTTCCAACCAACTCCTAGCCACGTCTTCTGATGCTTTCGCTGCTACCGATAGCTTGCCAATTGCAGTGTGACCTTTCCAATAGCCCATAGGCCCATAGAAGATATTCGCAAGTTTAGAATCCATCATACATCTATACATTCTAACCTTCAACAGATGAAAAAAAAAAGGAAGAATAAAGAAAGTCGTTGCGTGACCCTCTTCATTCTTCCTTTTTTTTTTTAGTAGTAGCTTAGTAGTAGCTTAAGTAGCTTACTAGTAGCTTAGGTAACTTACTAGTAGCTTGCTAGTAGCTTAGGGCAACTCACCAGTAGCTTAGGGTAACTTACTAGTAGCTTACTAGTAGCTTAGGGCAACTCACTAGTAGCTTAGGGCAACTCACCAGTAGCTTAGGGTAACTTACTAGTAGCTTACTAGTAGCTTAGGGCAACTCACCAGTAGCTTAGGGTAACTTACTAGTAGCTTAGGTAACTTACTAGTAGCTTAGGTAACTTACTAGTAGCTAGTAGTAGTATCTATATCCATTTACTAATAGCGTATCCAACACCTAGCATTCCACCACCAACGTAGAGCAACTCGCCAGTCTTCTGATTGTTTGAGGGTTGGTAGTAGTCAGATAAGCGGGGTTCTTTCATCTCTTTGAGCCGTTTTAGCTCTTTACGTAACTTATCGGATCGCACTAAGGCTTCGTTGGTATCTCTTTGATCGTTGTGTGCTTTGCGTTCAAGACCTTCCTGCTCTTGTGCATAGTCATATAAGCTTTGACGTTTGATTCTATACGCTTTCATTTCGCGTTCTAGTTTTTCGACGGCCCTATCGTGTCTCTCTCGTTCTGCATCTACATCACCACTCTTTCCAAGCATTCTAGCTAGTATGCCACCACCAGTAAATGCCGTCGCATTCAAAACAGCGCCGAAAATAGACATTCCAATAGCTGCTAACGTCGCCATTACGGTATGATCTTTCGTTTCTCAAGATATTGCTTTGCGTATAAGCTACCGAGTATCACGGCAGTCCACTTTGCGTAATTCACTAGGGAAGAAGAAGGATCGCTAAGCATAGATTCCTTGGTAGTCTTTTTTACGATCCACCCAATACCAGAAGCGAGTCCAACGATTATAGATGCATCGGTTGCCGTCTTCATCAATTCCTTATCCATCTCGACATATATAAGTATGGTCTCGAGTCTTTAAGTGTTACTCCATGTCTAGTGCCGTTGGCTTTGCCGGAGCTGCAGGTTGTGTCGTGCTAACGGTGGCAACACGTTTATTGCCATCTACATACTTCTTGTACGCAAAGTACGTGCCAAACAATGTAGCGCCAGTACCAATGACTGCGAGGATAGTCAGGCTTTCGAACCGACCTTTCTCTACGTCAGTTTCTTTACATGATTCGCTTTCGCGCATCAACTCTCTCTTTTGAGCTTCTTTAGCGAGTTTGTTGCTTAACGCTAGTGCTTTTCCAGCTGCGACGCGCTTTGGGTTTTTTATCTTAGTTGGTGCAGTCGTCGGAGGATTCGCAGTTATCTGGTCCGCTTCTTCCATCTTGATTCGATATAGTAGATATATGTGAAGGTTCAACAGTTGTACCAGGAATGACTACGTGACCAGATATGTGGAATAGGACGCTAGCTAGAGCTACAAGGCGACCTGCTTTGAGCGATAGTAGGCCAGTCGCAGCACTGATTTCGTTGCGGACTAGAGGGTCTTCTTGTAGGTCCTTGATCAGGGCTTCTTGAGAATCTATTGGTACTAGGTAGGCAACTAGGCGGGTAGCTAGACGTGTCACACCGTCGACTAAGCCTTTCGTTACTTGCTTAGCTAGAACGGCCTGATACCTCCTATGCAACTTGTCTACTTCTTTCTCAGGAAGTCTAGAGATGTCTCCTAGGGAAAAGTTTTTACCTAAGTATTCTTTCGTTACGCCTGTTGCGGCTAAGATCGAAAGTGATTCACGATTGTCTGACGTAACGTCTAGGTTGGTTGGTGGTGGGCCTGTTACATCCTCGCCGAATATCTCGAGTATATCTTTATCCATGATAATATGTTGTAGGTGCTGGGAGCTCTAACACTACCTCGAAAGGATGGCGGAGACAGAAGCACATGCGAGCGAACTTATGGGAGCCAAGTATCATTCGTAACTCTTTGCATTCTTGCGAGCCTCCATAATCCTCAAATATCCTTTTACCATCTACGGCCGATGCTGTATGGAATGCTACTACGATAGCTACGTTCTCACGGAAGGGCTTACATATGCTCGTTAATTGTTGGGACAGCACCCAAACGGAAATCCCTATATGTCGTGCAGAAAAGGCTAAGTCCACTAGCTTGTCAGTTCGTTTCTTGACGTCCTTCGATGCGGCGCAATCATCGAGAATCAATAGAGTATTGGTACCTGACCAAAATGTTGCGCAAATACTCAAAGTAGCATCGATGGCATCTTGTGGTGGCGATATGACGAAGAAATGAGGATCTCGATTTGCGAATCCACGATAAGTTTTGTTGTGGGCATACGTAGGACAAATCAGTACTATGTAATCAAACTTACCACGAAAGGCTCCACGAAGTTGTTCTATGAGAAACGCAGTCTTCCCACAATTCGTCGGACCGACTATGAGTGCGTTGAAAGGTATGTGCTCTACGAGAGAATCCATCAGTATAATATACTCTGCAGAGATCTGTTCAATATCGTGACCTGAGCATCCGCAAGGACATAGATGTGCATTTTCACATTTCCACTTCCCTTTGCAGTTCTATGTATGCGAATGTCGATGTCCTTTCCACTGCCGGTTTGTGCCAAGCCATCACCATGAACGGTGGAATCTTTTGCTGTGCGACAATCGATTAGGATAGAGAATCTATTTTCAAAGAACTTCTTTGGAGTCATAGAAGTATTGGGTGTACCAAACCAGCTTCTTGCAGCCTCCCAGAAATCTAGGGGAAGCATGCCGCTTGGAAAGAGTCTGTTGGGAATCCCATTGACATCTACTTCTACCTTCAAGATATCTGGATTCGAGAATGCTTCACTATCTCGCGTGCCAATGGTAGGTGGATCTATGAATAGTAGAAGCAGTCCAGCAAAGGATCGTCGTGGAACATTGATGTTTTGAGATATCAAAGTATCGGACGTTTTAGCGATATCTACTGTTTTGAAGTGAACAGCGTAGTTGTATAGGAATGCAGTACCTATTTCATATTTGTGAAGTGCACTACTAGCCAGCGTTTCGTTCCTGATTGCTTCGTATTCTAGTTGGATGTTAGTAAGTTGGTACGTACCTATCTTCGTAGTATCCGATCCAATTACTACCTCGTTGGCAGACGCTAGAGTCAACTCGAACGTAATGGTACTTTCTAAGGCGTGTGGATATAGAACTCCATGTTGTGTCAGAATGTCAACATCTAAGGGAATCCTATACTTAGAACCACATGCAGTTAGGAGCGCATTGTCTGCAGCAGATGAAGTACTTGCGTCACCAGCTTTCGATCGTAGCTTATTCAAGTTCTCTGATTGAATGCCTTGTTGTATTCTAGACTCTCTCTCCTGCGTAGATAGGTATACGTCGGAGTATGTTTGTAGAAGGTCCGGCCTGACAATGTCTTCTACTGTTTCAGCTCCCATCCTACAGATTCTACGCATAACCAAGCAGCGTCCAACGTTCGAAACGACTCTGTTATTCGCATGTCCACCAGATAGTACGATGTCACCCAATAGCGCTAAGCTACCAGGTACTAGTACTACATCTTCTGCTAGCTTTGGGACTTCTACATATAGAGTCTCACCTGGATTGGCAGACGATCGAGTGAAAGTCTTCCTATACAAGTCTCGCGGAGCCTTGAGTGCATGAGGCTCTCTTCGTACTTGTGTGGGATCCAACGTTAACGAGATCATGTTGAATATAACTATATATATAATTATGTTTAACATGGCCTCTGAGGGTAGGTATGATGAAAGAACTGATGAAGGTGGAGACTACGATAAGGATGATACTAGCAATGTGGATGAGGAGTGGGATGCAATATTTCCAAAAGAGTCAGGAGAAATGATCCCAATGAAAACCAGACGCGACTACGGCAAAGAAGGTGCTAGACCAAAGAATCAGGAAACCTCATTTACAGATGAAGATTTCGATGGAATTATGGACGAACTCGAAAGTTCGGAAGTCGACTATAAAGGATTCATCTTCAAAGCAGGTCTATCGGAAAATGCTAAAAAGATGCTGGTAGATGCTGTCCGTGAACACTATGAGGATGCTGGGTTTCGTGGAAAACTCGAGATAACAACCTTATGGGATGCTAACAAGGAGAGAGGTAGAATCTATGTTCACTCGTTAGGAAGCAAGGAGAGACCTGTCCCTTTGACAACCGTGAATGGTGACATATATAAGAAGATTGGGAAGGATCTCAAATACGTTCTAGGCCCTACGGATGCAGAAAGAGCAGAACAAGTCAGCCAAGCTCAAGAAAAGGCCGCCGAACATCTCAAAGTAGAAGATAGCATACTTCAAGACCTAACGTCAACTGAGGACCAGAAGGAAGCGGCTAAGGAAGAGAAAGTACACATCCATAACGAAATAGAATTACTCGAACGTCAAGAAGAAGCCATACTAGAACGTATGTCGCTACGTGAAAGGATCAAATACATTTTCAGAAAGCATGGAATGACCGTTCTTGCAGTGGTAACTTCTATTGGCGCTATCGTTAGTACGATAGTTTCCCTGTTGTCGAGATCCTTACCGAAACCAATAAAGGGTGGTATTGATAAAGCAGCAGATGCAGTAAAGAAGGGATTGCAAACGACTGGGGGGTTGTTGAAAGAAATGGGAAAGAAACTTGGACAGATCCTACCTGGAATGATTGGATCGATTGCGAGTTTCATATTTACCATGGCTGGTAAAGCTCTGGGAGTACTAGCACAGAACGTTTGGTTATTCATCGTAGCAATAGTGGTGATCACGATAGAGCAATACAAACGACGTTAACGAAACAACATCCATGCGATTCCAGCTGCGGCAATGGATGTCACTGCGAGATTGATCTCATGTTGTGAGACAGCCTTTGCCTTTGCCTTTGCCTTTGCCTTTGCCTTTGCCTTTGCCTTTGGTACAGGAACTTGTTTCTCGAGAGGCTGCACCGATTTCTTATCTGATGGTCCTTCCATAGTAAGAGGTGGGTGTCCTTTGCCTTCTGCATTGATGTCGTTAGTGCCTAGCACCATATCTTTCGTAGCTTTCGGGATTGGATTCCTATAGCCATCTTTCTTACCAAGATAGTACACTAGATCGCTTGGCAATAATCGCACGCCTACAGCTATTGCTAGATCGAGCCTCTTATGCGTTGACGTTATAGCGGTAAGATAGTTTTTGTAGCTCACCACTAAGTCGTTTTCGAGAATAGCATCTTCGACTAAGCTCTTAAACTTTTCTTTGACGTTATGGCTATCTATGATGGATCCGTTCAAGTCGGCTTGAGCACCAAGCATGCAATGACCAAAAGCCTCGACAGATCTATTCAACCTACCCAATCCAACATCTGTCAAACCCTTTCCGATTGGTGGCGTAAACCAATTGTATTGCTTTCCTTCATGTTCATCGTTCCTAATGAAGGCCACAAGATCCCCCTGATCCTCCTTACCTCCTTGGTCTGCAAATAAATTATATTTCTGAGGCCATGTGGTTGCACCTTTGTCATAGCTTCGGACTCCATGGACGTTTACGTATCCTGTCGGACCCGGGTACAAAAGGAATATATCTCCTAGTCCATTATTCCTACCTCCGTGCCATCGGAAATCTGGTGTTCGAGATATGCCAAATTCGATGCACAATTTCTCAAGAGCTGATTTGTTATAGGGGTTATCCATTTGCTTGAAATTAGAGTTACCAGGTAAAGGAACTCCATGAGTACCACCAAGTTCACGTAGAATTCTTCGTATCGTGAAATAAACATGGAATCGTAGGAACCCCTGAATGACTGGTGGATGCGTTTTGAAAATAGGATCAAGCAATGACACTCCACATCCAGAAGTCGCACACCACGTTGCAAAATTCAATTGTTGAGGCCAGTATTTGAAATCCGGACCATGTAACCAATGGTAGGACTCATTTGCTGTCATATGCTTTACGACGGTCTCCTTGAATATATTTGGAACGCCTGCTTTGAACCTATCCTTTGGGGTGGCATATATCCATAGATTAGTGAGATCGATATCTTGTGCCGGTCCAGTAGAAGGAACTGCTGTAATAGGATATTTCGCACTCCTATCTAGGGTCAACGTAGATGGGAAACCTTTATGCACATCCCACAACGCATTATCGATGCGCTTTTGAATCATAGTAGGTAACTTTGAGACATCATTGCCGTAAACGACATAGCTAGAATCTCCAGCTCGAAACCAAATACTCGTCGAATATTTGCCTGGACCATTCACTTCCGTAGAGGCATAGAACTTGTGAAGCTCTGCATGTGGATATCTTTTCTTGAACTTCGCTAATAGATCTGCATTCAACGTTGCGATCTTATCGTTTTCTTCTATCCAATTGTGTTTGGAAAGACCTTCGTGTTCCCGTGCGAATATTACGCTCTCGTAAACTGATTTACCACCAAGTGCTACATCTAGAGCCTTACCAGTGCGACCGAGCCACCCCATCAATTTACCACCTCCCGTCTTAGTAGGAGGACCTTCCTCCGTGAACACGCGATGAGACATTCCCCGATCGATGAAATTAACATTATCAGAAGTAGATTCGAACCAACCAAGTACGGCATTAGGAAATAGGTACTTGAACTGCCACCATGCGTCTGTCATGTTGAAGCTATACATACATATAGTTATACCTTCAACATGTAAGATGGTTCTCTTATATGTCACCACAACATTGGCCGACCATACTGTCTACTTCGACGACCCTATTCTTATACGGAACATTTCACTAGTCGAGGTCACTTTCGAGAATAGCTGGTGGAACCTAGAAACGGAGGCTACGTTCGAGTGGGATACCGGAGGCTTAGGGTTCCCATACAAAATCTATCCGGGGTCTCATAATATACGTACACTCAAGCCCTTCTTCAATGAAGCTATGTCGAATAAAGTCGTAAGCTTTATAAATAGAGGTAGTAAGAGGGATTGGATCCTAAAGGTTCAGAAAACAATCAAGCTCAGTAAGAATCTCTGCGAACTATTGGGTATCGAAGGAAATGAAGATGTGGAGGGAAACGTATCGCTAAAAATTGGACACTACGATCTGGTGATCAAAGATATCAACACAATGTATGTATACTGCGATGGGGTAGATTCCAATTTCTCACTACTAGAGGGAAAGCGATCGAATGTACTGGCTAGCTTTAAAGTACGAGGCAGCTGGTTTGACGTAAATACGTATTCTACAACGCCCCCACTACCTGTCCGAGCTCCAGGGACAATGCAAAGCAGCCTTCGCCTTACGATTCGTGATGAGAAAGGCAACGTGGTAGACTTCCGTGGTCGACCTATACGATACGTGTTGAAGCTTGAGTAAGCTATACGTATAACGT
This sequence comes from Actinernus sp. WN-2022, assembly GCA_030867875.1. Taxonomy (NCBI): domain Eukaryota; kingdom Metazoa; phylum Cnidaria; class Anthozoa; order Actiniaria; family Actinernidae; genus Actinernus; species Actinernus sp. WN-2022. The sequence continues at coordinate 21,045,410 of JAOWCC010001751.1, read as the reverse complement.
ACAATGGAAGGCGATTCGATTCAACCGTTTCCATCAGCACCAAGTATCTATCCACAGATCGCTAGTGACACTGGAAAGAACTTTAGACTGCAAACGATCCGAGACACGCTTTCGGACATAGAAGTTCAAGAAAGGCACTACGAAGGTGTGCGCAAGAAATATGCACGTTCTCAAGGAATAGTTCATGGCATCGCAGTGATAACTGGAGGTCTATCTGTGATCTTATCTGGATCTGGATTGGGCGCAGCGTTGACTGGGGTTGGAATAGTGATTGGTCTACCACTTGGAGTTATTGGTGGACTATGTGGATTAATTTCAGCATCTACGACCCTTGGAGCTAAGAAGTTAGGAATGAAGGTTTCTAAGCATGAAAGGACAACTATGTTGGCAAAGGCGAAAATCAATACGATTCGAGATCTAGTATCGAAGGCCTTACGCGATGAAAACATATCCGACTCTGAATACAGTCTCATCCTGAATGAAGCGAATAAGTATGAGATCATGAGGTCTGAAATTCGTCGCAAGGCTTCCACAGGTGAAAAAAGCATTCGAGCCGAACTCAAGCAAGAAGTGCAAAAGGAAATGCGAGAAAAACTTGGAATGTAAGAATCAACGTTTCCTATGAAAGGAACGAACATGGTTCTCACTTTCACTTTGCCAAGTCCTACTGCTAGTTAGCCCATACTTAGTGTAGATTGGTTCGAAGTGGGAATGGTAAGAAGACAACTCCTTGACAAAACGCTTGACCGCATTTCCAAATATGCCACATCGCTTAACGACATCCTTAAAAGACATAGACGATCCGGAGCGACGTAGCACCTCGTAACTTGCTCCAACGACTTTCGTCTTAAGCATTGATTTGGGGCCTATATTGTTTTCCATTGCCTTAGTAACGACCTCGTGGACTATTTGTTGAACGTCCCTAGGTACTCCTACAAGATCTAGTTGTAGGAAAGTCGTCGCAATGTGAGGAACTATGCGCTCAGCATCCAAGTCTACATCAATCTTATCGTCGTCACACAGAGAACGTATGAAGACCTCTCCATTATGGATGCCTTCGTTTCTTAGTTGCATGAAGCGAGCGACCTCACCTTTAGATCGGACGAATCCACATTGTATGCATGCATGGTAGAGTAGAGCAGCTAAAATATTTTTCTTAGCATCACTACGCTTGAGACAAACTTTCATTACTTGGGTGAATGCGTCGGCTACGATTTCTAACGCGTTCATAGGGAACGATAAATCATAACTTTGTTTGTAAATAGTGTCGTATGCTCGTAGTTCTTGTAGTAGCGTTCGTCGTTTCAGTTCTATGTCATCATCGCTTTGCTTTGGTTTTGCGCGGTCTAGATCACTTTGATACTTAAACCCGTCCAGACCTACTATACGCAGTCGAGTAGTAATAATATCGATCTTCGTTTCTGTACATGGTTCAACCTCGGAAACAAGACCACATGTGGGACACACGAATTCCGTTCCTTGTACTTCCAAGGGACAGAGACAATCAGAACATGTTTCACTGGTGTTAATACGTTCCACTTGTGGTTTGATATTCAGGCTTCTACAAATTCCAGGACCAAACAATCTGACTAGCTCGTCCATGATACAACTATAGATGTCGTACGTTCAATAGAAAAAAAAAAGAAAAAAAGAATGAAGAGGGTCACGCAACAACCTTCTTCATTCTTCTTTTTTTTTTTTCGTGGCTATTCCTAAGCGTCCTTCTCGTTCCTCAAGGCAGCCAACACCTCGTTGAGCGCATGGTTGAGAGACTCTCCAAGACCTTCCACTGGTTCCAACACTCTTGATTCAGCGGGCAATGCTACCTCCGGTTCCACCATGTTTGGCTCCTCCTTTCTTGGATCCTCTAGCTTCTTGCTGGACTTCTTAGCGCGTCTTATATAGACACCGGAAGACTTCACCTTGATGGTGAGACGGGCACATCCTGAGCAAAGCTCGTAATCAGTACGACATCCTTTACCGCACTTCGAGCATGGTACGTATGGGGCACAGCCTTTTGAGATTTGGTAGTTATGCTGGGAACAGAACTTCGTTGTCTTCGAAATCTTCTTTGGACATTTTGAGTCCTTCCCTCTCATCAACCAATCACAAGTTATTGCGGCGTCTACATTTGAGTTCTTCTTCGACATGTTCGATCTGTATGGTGTTAATGCGTACTAAGATAACAACGTAAGCTAGTATTGTGGAATAAAGAATATATACTAATACCATTTAGTGGTAATATACAGTATAATAATCATTCCTTTAACATATACTTCAAGTTTGGATTTCTTAGGTGCGCGAATATCTAGTGACACTTTGGCTTCCTACGTGGCAGAATGAGCATCCATGTAGTTGCGTAGTACAACCCTTTCGTCCTCTGTGAGCTGGGAGTACTGCCACTTAACGAACCATTTAGCGGTATCAAGATGACCATTGTTACAGGCGTATTCTATAGCAAGATCAATGCATTCATACTCTAGGGTTATCTGAAAACGTCGCATGAGCCACTTAACGTTATTAAGATGACCATTCCTACTGGCACCTAATATAGCAAAACTGACGGCCTTATCCTCTTTGGTGAACTGGAAGTGCTTAATGAGCCACTTAGCGATACCAAGATGACCATGCTCAAGGGCAGCGCGTAGAACGTGATTGGCGTGTCTATCCATCATATCGAAACGTAAGTGCTTGATGAGCCACTTAACAGCATTAAGATCACCATATTCGCTGGCGTAGAGAAGAGAAAAGCTATCGTCGATGGGGCTTGCGGAAATACCGAAAGTTCGAGCCAATTCGTCTCGATCGTCGTCACTATGAGTAGACCTCAAACCAAAGCATAGTGCTAGTTTACGGAACCTTTGGTCTACGTTTTTGTAGCGCGCGAGAGATGCAGCACCGTTTAGATTTTTCGATGTCCTTGAGAGGCTTGCGAATGACCAAGGATCTGCATGCTCTACGATCTTAGTCAGAATTTCTAGAGGGAGGCACGATATATAATCCATAGTGGAAGAGATCGATATAACTATATGTAATCATATCTCTAATAGGATTATCAAGTTGGATTTTACGTACAAGAATGTCTAGTGACACTTTGAATGACCCTTAGTTACCCCATAGTAGTATAGTCGGCGTCAATTAAATACAACTTTTTCTTGTGCAACAAAACTCAAAAGGTTGTGAATGTTATGGACGCCTTTTTTCTTGCACAAGGGGCGTTATGAAGTGGATTTCTGAATTCACTTTATGACGCCCCTTGTGCAAGAAAACAAGGCGTCCATAACATTCACAACCTTTTGAGTTTTGTTGTACAAGAAAAAGTGGTATTTAATTGACGCCGACTATACTACTCGATGGGATAACGAGGCAGCGCAATTCATTTGTTATTAAAGTGATATATTGAATTGGTACATGACTGTTAGGCCTTTTATAATAACCAAATATGTTTATGTTAACTATACATGCAGTAGACGTACTAGATGAACATTGTATATACATTGTATACTAACTTCAACACATGTACTGTATGTGTTTATTTGTTTATTTATTCTTATGTATTTAGTTTGCTTATTTGTTCTCAGGATCCACGTCCTGCTGGGGTAGTTCCATTGGCAGGCAATGAGGTGGTACGATATCCTCCAGACCCTATGGACCCTGGAAAGTACAAATTTGAAATTGTGTGTAAGTATCGATCCCTGAATATTTACAATAGTATTACAGTCAATGCATTTCATGCATGAACACATGTTTATGATTAATCATACAATATTCAGTGGTTATTTCAAATAGTCAATTTTTTTAATGTTGGTTTATATCATGTTACAAGAGAAGGGTCAAATCTTCAGGATGTTTAATATTATTGAAAGCTACTAACTATACTTATTTGATAGATTACTAACATTTGCAAGCAACCGTTTACAACTTTTTGTATGTTATTTCAAGTTTTAAACTGCCCATTTTGTCTGCTTCTAAATTAACAAATACATGTACATGCGAATTGGTGAAATTTACGCAACAGTGTGAAATCTGCCAGTCCAAGGGTGAATGGAATGTGAAGTTTATTGGGTTGCCAAATTATCAATCAAGGTGGAACATGAGACAGCTAGTATAGACTCCACATTTTGATTGACATCCAACAATTTGCAGTTTTCCAAACAAGACTTGAAACTTTCAGGATTGCAGTCACAGAACATAGGGCCCCAAAGGGCAACTCGCGGATGGCCATGAGCTATTTTGTGTACTTGTGTTATTGTGGTGTTGTTGGCAGAGCCTATATTTGTGTAGTGAGTGATGAGATTATATAGTTTTGCTGAATGTCTGTGTAGCAGTTAAAGGTAACATACAGAGAGTGTCAGGGCATTAGTCTGCTGCCATATGTTCTGTCTGTTTTTAATTCTAAAAACAATCCCGCAATATATTTTTGCAAACCCATCAAGACAGAATGATATACAATGTATATAGGAAAGTAATTTATTTAACTGGCCGAAACCAGAAATGCTTATTTCTCGTTGCTATTAATATTGTTATTAAAGATCAAATTGGGATCATGCAGGGTTATATTACTAGCGATAAACTGCCTTTGCTGCCTATCTTCTCGCTCTTGAGCTGCAGCGAGCAAAACTGTGCAGCCGGTTTACATGAACATCCTTTTCATTTAGGCCCAACTTTTCGTAAACAATCTCACAGCTGTCCTATGATGTAAAATAAAATGAAAACCAAAAAGTTGATAAAAAGTTATTTTGAGTGTTGTAATCTATATAAACATGCAGGCAGCCTGCAACTTCACTTTGGTAAAATATGGACTGTTTATGACTCGAAACACAGCAAAAACATACAATCAAGTAATGAAATATAGATACCATTCTTTACTACTGTTTATCATGGATGTAGAAAGAATAAAATCCTTGTAAATCTCGCCATATTACCGCCTGGAATTATTGAAGCGTTTACCGCGGTTTTACAGCGTCCAATGACAGAGGTAATACCACGGTTTGACCTCAGAACGGTGGCAGTTTTACAGCGGTAATACCTCGGTAAAACCGCGGTCAATTGCGGTAATTAGTTGGATGCGGTGACAGCCACGGCCGCTGAGATTTTTATCACGCTGAAATCATTACTCGGGCTGCCTGTGGCAGCACCGAGTCTTAATCTGCAAGCGGTTATTTTTGTTGTTGTTTCATGCATCAAAATTTTGACCCATGTATTAAATTTCAAGTTCACCACCAATCAGATTGCACTGTGCTGGTCACGCAACAACGCCAGGTTAATTTATTTACACAATTTAATACAGTACAATCAAGATGGTTGACCCGCGAGGAAATTTCTCTCATTTGGAGTCGCATCTCTCAAATGTAAGCAGTTTAATGTTTTATTTAACTTCACTCGTGCGAATTAAAGCCTTCCAACAGGCTCGGGATATTTCAACTGGCGCTCTTGTCGGAGCCGAAGGACCACGTTTTTTACCCAGATGGCCAGTGATTTTATAAACGACACGACACCGGAACTAAAGGGGCTGCATGATCAAACTCAAAGCCAGGATCCAGCTAATCCACACATATCGAATTGGAATTTAGCGTGTTGCTTTGCTGCTGAAACCAAAGGCTTCTTAATTCGATAGAAATAGCAAGATGTTGTGTTTTTCTTGGAGGACAAAATATTTCTCGTTTAAAGTGCCTATCACCCTTTTGCAATTTTGATAGCTTATGAACCTTATGAACCTGTGAAGAACGTTTTGGTTTAAAGTGAATACTTTATGTTCTACGCTTGTTTGAAATCGTGTAAATGTGACCTCTCCTGACCCTGCATGACCGCGTAAGTAAAAGCCTGGGTCGAAACCTGGGTAGACGTCATCTTGACGTCATATAATTAATTCGGCTTTGCAATCATTTGAAGAAATTCTTAACATGTTGACTAAAATGACTTTTTTCTTTACTAACAACTCAAAAACTGTGTATATTTTCTATGCATCGATGTTGTTGTGATGGAGAATAATGCATTAATGAGATGACGTCTACCCAGGTTTCTGACCCAGGCTTTTACTTAGTACATGGATCAGGAAAGGTCACATTTACACGATTTCAAACAAGCGCAGAACATAAAGTATTCACTTTAAACCAAAACTTTCTTCACAGAAGTACTCAATACTTTTCGGAGGTTCATAAGCTATCAAAATTGCAAAAGGGTTATAGGCACTTTAAGCTTCTCTTTCGCCACGGCTTTGTTATTTGAATCTCTGTGGATTGGTATACTCAAATATACTGCACAAACCATACAACTGAATAAGAAGTCTTTAACAAAGCCAAACTCAACTTCAACTCAAGAGCAAAGCTGAGAGGGAAAGTGAAACTGAACAGTGTCTTGTCAGGTCATGAACTAAGGTATGGTGAGGTTGAAATCGTTGCGTGTTTATATCTGCATTTCTTTGTCGATTTTTTGCGATAGTCGGTGTACTTTTTTGGCAAGTCTATTTATATCCAGTGTTATCCTTCTGATCATGATTATATACGTCAATCTCTGGAAGAATGCAGACATGCCAGTAGAAGATAACTGCAAATTTTATTAAGTCGAAGAACCAGACATGTACATGTGTTGTGGTTCAAATTTTTTTGGTTCAAATTTTTTTTAAACCAGTTCAAATTTTTTTAACCGGTTCAAAATATTTACACTAGTTCAAAAATTTTACACCAGTTCAAAATTTTAAAACCAGTTTATTTTTTAACACTCTAAAAGGGAAGTTATGTTAACTGATGTTAGGGTTATTTTAAATGCTGGATTTGGGATTTAGCCCTGAACATCCTAAATTAGTGACTACATGTAACTCTAAACACCCTAAAATTATTAGTGACTACATTGTAGCTCTAAACACCCTAAATTAGTGAGCATCCATTGTTGACGGTTAGGGTATTTTTAAATGTAGGGGTAGGGTTTGTATTAGTTCACATGACCATTGAAGAAGCATTATTATTCTGAGTTGTTCTGACAGTGATCTAGTTCTAAGTGTTGTAGTGACTATAGCTCTAAACACCCTAAATTAGTGAGCATCCGTTGTTGACGGTTAGGGTATTTTTAAATGTAGGGGTAGGGTTTGTATTAGTTCACAGGACCATTGAAGAAGCATTATTATTCTGAGTTGTTCAGTGATCTAGTTCTAAGTGTAGTGACTATGCTCTAAACACCCTAAATTAGTGAGCACCTGTTGTTGATGGTTAGGGTGTTTTTAAATGTAGGGGTAGGGTTTGTATTAGTTCACAGAACCATTGAAGAAGCATTATTATTCTGAGTTGTTCAGTGATCTAGTTCTAAGTGTAGTGACTATAGCTCTAAACACCCTAAATTAGTGAGCACCCGTTGTTGATGGTTAGGGTGTTTTTAAATGTAGGGGTAGGGTTTGTATTAGTTCACAGGACCATTGAAGAAGCATTATTATTCTGAGTTGTTCAGTGATCGATATCTAGTTTTAAGTGTAGTGTAGTTTTTTTTTTGCAGGGGAGGGGTGGGTAGATTTTTGTTTTCTTTTGAAAAAAATAAACCAGTTTTGAAAATTTGAAATGGTGTAAAACAATTGAACTGGTGTAAAATTGTTGAACTGGTTTAAAAATGTTGAACTAGTTTAAAAAAATTTAACCAAAAAAAAATTCCAACCACAACATATGCGTACATAATCACATGTACACTCATTGTCATAAAAGTTAAGTCGCAAGCACATCTTAATTACTTGAAAAGAATTTTAGGAAAAAGCAGAAAAGTGAGGCGAGTTAGAAAACAAAGCCGTAAGGACGGAGAAGAGAGAAATCAGAGATTTTTTTTTTAAATGGAGAAATAATTTGTTTGTAAAATCACGTCAAAAAGTCTGTAGGATAACTAAAAGCCAAAGCGAACCAGAGGAAAATGTAAATTTCATGCTACAGTATCTCCAATCATTTCACATACCCGAGCAGTTCTCTCCAAAAATCTGAATCATAAAAAGAATCACTGCAAAATCATGCTGTCTTATTCAATGTCTCAGATGTATTTATAATTTTATTTTAATAGAATTGAATTAATTTTATCTGAACAAAATTTGGCCCATCACAGAACCAGTAAGCTCAGTGGTTAAGTGTCAGTCTTGTGCAGGAGGTAGTCCGTTCAAATCCAGGTAGGACCTTAAAATAACTGGGAGAACTGGTACTGCGTGCCTTTGCTCTGACATCTGCAAATGGTTCTAAAAGCTTTGTGTCTTCTTGGATCACAATGTTAAATTGTAGGCCAACACTGGGAATGCAACCAAATCTCTGGTAGTGACCACCCTCGCTCAAGTGTAGTGGATATAGAGTAAATGAGTTTGTCCCCGATTATAGCAATACCATGCTAAATACATTGACGCTCTCCTCTGTTAGTAGTAGTAGTACTAGTTCCCTTGGTGCCACTATATACATTTTATATATTATAAATATACAGGCAAAATCTAGTAGATTACATACTACATTTTTGTTGTAAATGGATGGGTAAATAATGCATGTATCAGCAGCTTCCGTCAGGGGTGGATCCATGGGAACCTAAGTGTCAGAATTAATTGTTTGTTGCTCATTTGGTTGGGGGGGGGGGGGGGGGTGGGAAGCTCACTTTGGTTCATGGATTAGGAACCAAGGGGACCGACCTTGTATGAATTTTTACTAATATTTACTAATTGCTACCGGCCACTCCTAAAGACTGCTAAATTCAGCTAATAATTATTCCCTTTGGTTATTACTAAGAGGATTTCAAATGAAAGTGTATTTCATCTTCAATCTCATGTGGCCCGAGTTAAAGCCCAGATGGGCTCTTGTTGACTTTAGTGTGAAGATAATATCTGAAATATACATGTTCATGTAGCAGTCCTGATCACAAACGTACGACTTTGGCACGTTGACTCGGCGTTCTTTTCATTCTTTATTCAACACCGCTGTTAACTTTAGAATCTTTTATTTTCGCTTCATTCGGAACTCTAACGGCAGGTAGAGAAGCACTCATCGGTGAAATGTATGGTACGTACAATGTAGGTTGTCTGTCAGTTGTTGGTAGGTTGTCCGTCAGTTGTTGGTAGATTGTCCGTCAGTTGTTGGTAGGTTGTCCATCAGTTGTTGGTACATAGGTTGTCTGTCAGTTGTTGGTAGGTTGTCTGTCAGTTGTTGGTAGGTTGTCCATCAGTTGTTGGTAGGTTGTCCATCAGTTGTTGGTAGGTTGTCCATCAGTTGTTGGTAGGTTGTCCTTCAGTTACAAGTATGGTACGTAGGTTGTCTGTCAGTTGTTGGTAGATTGTCTGTCAGTTGTTGGTAGGTTGTCCGTCAGTTGTTGGTAGGTTGTCCATCAGTTGTAGGTAGGTTGTCCATAAGTTGTTGGTAGGTTGTCTGTCAGTTGTTGGTAGGTTGTCTGTCAGTTGTTGGTAGGTTGTCTGTCAGTTGTTGATAGGTTGTCCATCAGTTGTTGGTAGGTTGTCTGTCAGTTCTTGGTAGGTTTTCTGTCAGTTGCTGGTACATGTAGGTTGTCTGTCAGTTGTTGGCAGATATTTTAGTGTAGTTCTCTGCCAAATAAACTTGTCTAGTAAATATCCTGAATGACGAGTGTACTACATGTGCTGCATCGTACTGCATGCGCTTGAATTTTCGCTTAAAGTGTATATGAAACGAAAATTAAGTTGATCTTATTTGAAAGTCTTTCGAAATGAGGAAGGATGGCATTTTCCGTTTGACCTACATATAGCTTGAACATAAAATATTATCTGATTGTAATTTATGACTCTGTTCTACAAAACAATTTTCTTTAAACCCTGCACATAGAATGCCTACATTGTTTGAAATTGTCTGTTGCGCCTACAGCAGTAAATTGTATATTACGAAGAAGAAATCAAGGAATTTATTTTTATCATGAAAGTGGCTTGGGGCCAAGAGTTTTTCCATGGCAATGTCACGATTTGCACATTGATGTGTATTTTCCTTAGTACCATACATGTGCAAAGTATAAATTATTTTTAGCCACTATTTCCAGAGAATGATATTTTTTATTCTTTATTTTGTGATCTGTCACAAGGTTGTGCCAAGGTCATGATGCCACAGGCAAGCTAATTTACATATTACAAAAACCTAAATATCCCTGGAACAAGAGGAGTTATTTACAAATGGAAAACACCATCCTTACTCATTTCGAAAGGACTTTCAAATAAGATCAACTTAATTTTCATTTCATATGTACTTTAAACTATTACGGTATAACCAACATATTGACTCATGTAATATTCAACCACATGCTTGGCCAGTAATTGACACCACCTCTTGGGGATAACAGCTGGTCCCCAGCCATATTAGCCTGCTAATGGATGAGTCTTATGGGTGGTTTTTTGCTAATTTGTTTTTGATTTGGCTACCTGTGGCACATGGTCAAAATGGGGAGAGGAAATAAGAGCCTTCATGCAGCTCTCCTATTGGCTAAAAGTGGCAACTGGCAATCAAGTGATCAATCTTGCATGGATCAGGTGACTAGTACATATTTTGGCTCGGAAACTGGGATTTTGTGTGGCTAATTTTTTGCCAAGCACTTGCTATTAAGTTGTTATAAAGTGTATGCTATGATTTTCACATCAGCTTGAAATCAGGTGGATTCCGTTTAATAATCATAAAGATGTTTTGCCGTTCCGTCTACTGGATCGGGGATCAGTAAGAGGCTGATATTTCAGCTATTTGTACGGCCAAGGATCGGTCAGGATTTCAAGAGGGGAAGATGCTAAATAAATACAACTGCTTTAGTTATCAGCTTACAATTTTGTATTTTATCAAAATTAAGCCTAAATTCACATAAGCCCTTAATGGTTTCTTTTTAGGCTTCCTCGCCACTAACCTTTATATATATTTACTTTGTATTATCTACTTTGTAACTTCTATTAGTGGCGAATAAAATACAATACAATACAATACTAAAGAAGCAAGATCTATTGATCTGATTCAGTCTCTGCAAAACTGCGATTTGACGGATCTTAGAAATGGTGGAAAGCATTTAATACCAACTGATATTTTATGGTCTCCAGTCATTTCGGCCCCAACTTTTAACAATATTACCGTATGCACTCACGGATAAGCCGCACCCCGAGTTTAGAAGCTTGATTCAGGGAAAAAAAGTTTTTTTGAAGAATATCAAACGTACATGTACATGGAGAAAACTCCAAAGTTGTACCTGTAATTTCAGCTCTGAAATAGTATAAACTTCATGTCTACATACTTAGATATATGATTTATCTTTCCATAGTATTTGTTTAACGAGATCCGTTCATTCATGTCAACGAAGCCAACAACGTGCCCATGTTCGTCTGTAGCTTAGTAACCAGGCACGACTGTTGGAAGAGAGAGAACTGGCCACTAGAAGTTTTGTTTTCGCTGAACGAAGTCAAAACAACATGGAGTAGTTTGCTTTTTCATCAGCTGTCTGTTGCTATCATGTCTAAAAGGATATCCGGAAGCCATCTATTGGAGAAAAACGTGTTATTCAAAGAGAGGTGGGAGATCTGTTCGACAAATTTGCTGTTAAAGTGCAAAAAAAACATTGTGCCATTTAGCGTGGTATTTAATCACTTGCGGCGGAACAAATATTCACAACATAAACGGATCTGTTAGGAGCCACCAAACTTGCAAAAGCAATGGCCAGTGCTTACTTTCTTTTGGTTTGGTGAAGTATTTATTAGTATAGCTTAGTATTTCTTTTAAATATTGTTATTTTATGGAAATTTCCGGAACTTATGTTCGGTCAATGTTCTCGCAGATAAGCTGCACCCCCGATTTTAAACGAAGATTTTGGGTAAAAAGGTGCGGCTTATCAGTGAGTGAATACAGGGCTAAACTACTGAATACAGGGCCACTTACCAAGGTCTACCCCAGAGCCGGTGGCTCGGTGGCTCGGTAGTCATGATTATAATTAATATGCAAGTTACATGTGGTATATATTGTTAGTGGCTCGGTGGCTCGGTAGTCGACTACCAAGCCACCGAGCCACTAAAAATATACACTCCAGGGCATTGAATATTCATTTAACGGCACGACTTAACTGAGCCACTGAGCCACTAAAAATATACACTCCAGGGCATTGAATATTCATTTAACGGCACGACTACCGAGCCACCGAGCCACTAAAAATATACACTCCAGGGTCATTGAATATTCATTAATGATACTTCGTTCTTTTAAAGACGATGATATACATGTAGACTACCGAGCCACCGAGCCACTGAACAAAATAGATGGAGCTTCAAAAGTGGCCCTGCATTCTGTAGTTGCTCCGAATACAGTATGTGGATTAAGTTGTTGTTCTAAAATGTCAGATTTATTATTTAATTGGGGACTAACACAATTCTGGTTGTCTTCTTCGTCACTCATTCAACGCTTTAAATTTTTTTTTCTAGAAGGACGGCTAGAATCACTTGTACCGTACTTGAAACAAAGCTTACACAGGCGACAAAAACCGTTTGAGTGCAAAAGTTTGGCTTCAAGACTTCTTTCTACACTAACTTTAGTCCATAGTGCAAAAGCGTTCTAGGATACCGATTTAAATGCGATGTCGAACAGGCGTGTAAATTTACATTTAACTTTGTTACTATTGGTTGACTGTCTGACAATAGACACGTGACCAACGTGTGAAGACCTTTCATCTTGCCTGAGGGGTGGAACTCTAAAAGGTATGCCTTGCGTGCAGGCTCTTATTTCCTAGCCACAGGTAGCCCAATCCAAAATCAAATTAGCAAAACACCACTAGCAGACTACAGCCATATCCAAGTTGTGAACAGTTTAAGATACAAACAATATTGATTACTTTAAATTTGGATTTTTCATGTTGTGTATTTCTTCAGCTGGAAAAAACAAGGAGGGTCGACCAGTCACAGGAAGTCATGACACATTTGTACTGATTGCATCAACAATGCAAGACATGGACAAATGGATCAGTGTTATCAACCGCATCATCTACAAAGTAGGTGGACAAGACCTTCCTATTATCCTAATATTTACATAGGCAAGGCAGAGCTCCAGTTATATCTGATCATGCATGGCTAGAGAATGGGGAAATAATAGAGGTTTATAAGTTTAGAGGAAAACAAATAAAACTCCTTTTTAGTTACCGTAAAGACCCGTGTATAAGCCACACCTTTTTAGCCAACACTTTCGTTCCAAATCGGGGGTGCAGCTTATCTATGGGAACACCTAGAAAGGAGGCCCAAAATTAACATACATTTGTATATTTACATACCATGAACCTGACAGTATGAAGCTTTCATTGTGCGACGGTGCGTACATGTATATTACAATCAGCAATTTAAGCATAAGCATAAGCATTGAAAAAACATGCAATTTGAAAGAATTAAAGCAATCTCTTCTAAGACCTGCCTAAGACCTAATAAATTATTAGAATTTCGTGAAAATTTAAACGTGATTAAGCTTATTTACCTTCCAAAACACGCTGATTCGCAGCGCTTGTCAAAGCATGCATCTAAACAACCAGGCATTCTTCACAATTTTACACGTGGGAGATTGGCACTAGTTAATGAAAATCCAAGATGGCAGACCTCAGACCTACTCGTGCAAGTAGAGTTTCACCAGAAAACCTTTCTTGCTCTAGCGATTAAAGGAAAGCGGTTCCTTGGAATTGTTGTTAGTTAATGATTTAAAGACTGCAGATTAAAACATACACAAGAAATGACAAGGCAAGTTGTAACCATATTCGATCGAATTAAAGCACAAGCCGCCCAAGTTCTGACTATGTATATCGAAGCAGTGAATTACAAGGTTTGTATGGGAGTTGTTCCGATAACTCGGAATAATAATGTAAATTTAGTTACAGATCTTCTGTAATACGAGGTAAATAAAGGAAGAAGGCTTACTTGAAGTTGTTTTGTCGTCCTATGTGTGTTCAGGTCACTAGAATGGTGTTTTATGAAATTCTTGAGTCATGCGTCAGTGGCGATTCGTGTTGGAATGGCAGACTAACATTTTGAAAGAGTGACTTTGTGTAAAGTGCAGTTGGACATCATTAAGGGAAGGTATGTTTTTTTATCAGGGGTCAGCTAGGGCTTGAGAGGGGAGGGTCATAAATATTGAACATTTGTGGAGGGCAAAGTCTTAACTTTTTTCTAACAGGGGGAGGGTCAGGTGTTTTTCATTTCCATTTATTGAATGCGTTTCAGTTCGGCTATCAATATAAACTGTTTTGTTTGTTTGTTTACATTTGCTCATGCAAGATTTGTGGTAAGGCGGATGAGAAGAATGTTGACACTCATTTAGTGTTACTGTTCTATAGCCGTACATATACTGGGCTAGATATCACTAATTCCGAAGTCACTGATAAATCCAAAACGTCACACAACATTAAATGCACTACCCACATGAACTGCCAAATCTGAAGATACAAAAAAAAACACTGCAATATGATAATTATGCTGATCAATGGCATGCATTTTCACTGATGTTCCTTCTTTTAACCCAACTAGTAAGGGTATCATGAAAAACCCTCCGAAAAACGTTTTTCATCAGATTATAAAGGAGAGGGTCATACATTTTCTTGTAGCTTTAATTGAGGGGTCATGAAAATGGTTTGTACAGGGGAGGTCCACCGAATAATTTAAGATATTTAGTACAGATCCCCAGCCCCCACCCCTGATAAAAAACATACCTTCCCTAAGTCGCTGGCTTAATTCATGGTTGAACGAAAAACTGTTTAACTGAAAGGCGATTCATTATCACTGGAGATTTACATGTACACAGAGTCCTGTCTTCAGGCGAAGCAAGCTGTTAAATTGCGCAGTAATATTTTGGAGCTAAGGAGGCCATTTTCGATTGGTAACTTTCGTGGTCTTAGCTTTCCAAAGATAGTTGTGCCAGGCCTTGTTTGTTTTGTTCACCTGGGGACTTACAAATATATTAAAGATTCTTAAGACGACATCCTATGGGGTTTTGCTGTCAAAAATTGTGCTACATGTATGTACCCACAATTCTTTTCAGCCCATGTTAAGTCCAAAGGTAAACTGAAGGGAATCAGGTCTAATCCATGTTTTTTTACGGGATAGCTTGCCAGGATTTCGGAAAGATTAAAGTTTCAAAATACAAAGTGACTGAAACTCTGTTGGCTGCGCAATAAAATCTGCTTTCCAATCAAAATAACTGGAAGTGTGAAAAACTAAGTACTTAAACAACGTTTCTTTGTGAAGTGCACTGCAGCGTGAAGCAAATTTTTGATGAGTGAAAGGGATTTGAAAAATAAATACAGCAATGAAAGATCAGGTAAAATAAACAAACAAAATCAGGAATGGGCCTTAATGAAAGACCCAAAGAAGCCAAAACAGAATGACCACAGACACCGATAAGCAATTTTTGACTCAGCTCTCTTGTAAACAAGCTCGGACTATTAAACGTAGCGGTAGGAGTGGCAAGGAAAAGCAAAAGTATAAATTATTTCTTTTTCAAATCTTTTTCAAAGTTTTTTCTATAATCAGCATTTCACATACACGAAGGTCACGATCGTCATAAAATTTGACTTGAAAAAACTAAATAATTGTATTTTATGTGTCACGAGTGTACTTAATAATATGTATTAATTATTGAAGTGAAAATACAATCTTTACGTCTAGCCATATGGTGGTGGGATGTTTGGAGGTGACCTGGCAGAAACAGTGAAAGTTGATTCAAGGCAAGGCGGAGGATCAGTGCCTATTATTGTTGACATTTGTGTAGAGTATATCAGGGAGAATGGTATGTACATTTAGGTTACACTTTTATTTCACCTCCTGTATTTAGTATGTTGTAGACTAATATAATTTTATTAGTCTTTGAAGTGATACTTTGAAGTGATACTTTCATGTGTGTTTCTGCTCATAATAAAGTCAAAGTAACTTTTAATTGAAGGGCTCCGTGCAAGAACAACGTAAGTGACTTTGATCAACATAAAATTTCTCCCAAGAACATTTACTTATTTCCTTATACCCGAGTAGGGAGAAGTTCACATTTGATCAAAGTCAATTACGTCATTATTGCACGGAACCCTTCAATTGATAACTATTAAAAGTTCCTGTAAAATCTAAGTGTGGTTTGAGTCCACAGGGAAGTTAAACACTGGCATAATCAACTAAATGTCAATTAAGGTGTGATAACTGCTGTGAGAAGCAGGTTAAAGCAGCTGACATTTCGAGCATTAGCCCTTTCTCAGAGCATTAGCTCTGATGTTAATTCTGATGAAGAGCTAACACTCAAAATGTCAGTTGTGACTTACTTCTCGTGGCAGTTAGCATAGTACCATTAATCAACTCTCAGTTGATTATACCATGGCCAGTGTCTAACTTATAATAATAACAAGTTAAGTACACCACTGTGAGCTACTCAATAAACTACAGGTCAAGAAGCCCATCCATCCTAAATGATAATTAAACTGTCTTAGTTGGAGGTTCAGTGCCCAGAGATGAGTGCAGGGTCACTGCTTGTGAGCTTGGTTGACAGGATATCCAATCAGCCCAGAGCACTTGGTCACACATAAGAGTGGACAAAAGAAATGGGAGGGAGGGAGGGAAAAGCAGCAAGCCCAATCGTGACAAGGAGCAACTGACAAGCAAATTATGCAAAATAATGAGCATTAACAATAAACTAACATTCCCGGATGACTGACCCCCACCGAAGGTTGTGTCAGCACCACTGCCACAGGGACCCCAGTGTATGCTGGATTTTTAACCATGCCTAAATTGAATTTAGCCTCAATTATTGTACTGAAAACTGTAGCATCAGTAATTGTACTGTCTGATAATCAGTTTATTGTGTTGTCAGGTCTAGTGGAGGAAGGTCTCTTCAGACTTCCTGGAAACATGAAAAGCATTACAAATTTAAAAGCAGCATTCAACAGAGGTAAATATTTCTGAACTTTTAATTTAATCAGAAGCCTGGAGCATTATGGTTTGTACAGTGAACTTAATGTATTGTACATACATGTACATTTAACAAACCCCTAGGTCAACAGTGCTTTCAAGGCCTTAACATAAATTATTACAAACAGCTTAGACATGTGTGTTCTCCCCAGTTGCAGAAATTTAGGATGTGATTTAAATTGTAATATTTCCATGCTTTAGCTGCTTACCTTAGCAAAACCTTTGTTTACATATGGGTCACTTGATCACATCTGTACTTTGTCAGTCCTGTGTATCATTTTATATTAAATTGTAAACACCATTATCTGCCATTAATATAATTATGTTTTAATTTATTGTAAAGAAGGAATTTGTTCTCATGAATATTTGTTTAAAAGCTGTACATGTGGAACTGGGTAAACCAGTTTCAATATTATTGAATGCAATCCCATGTGACTTTTTTCTAGAATGCACACACTATTGTAACAGCTGTGTTCATTGGTTGAGGGTGTATGTGATCTCGTTGACTAGGCGTAGTTCTATTTCTGGGTTGGTGAAGAGGGTATCCTCAATGTGACCCTCTAGTGCTAGCAGGTTGTCGCAATTGAGGAGGTCTTCATCGTTGAGAATGTTGTGGAAGGGGTGGAGAGGTTAGAATTAGAATTTTGTTCTGTTTCAATCCATGATCTTCAGGTAGGGATAAAGATAAATAGAGGTTTTGCACCACCACGTGATGGCAGCCATGTTGGTGGCCAGAACAATAGAATGTTATTCCTTTGAGATTTAATTTTTCACATGATTGAACAAATCTCATTGTTCTGGCCACCAACATGGCTGCCATCACGTGGTGGTGCAAAACCTCTATAGAGATGATTACATGTTAAGAGCTTGATCTCGTTTTTATTCACAAGTTTTTAATGCCATATTGCAAATGAGTGAGTCTTTGAGCGAGTGATGATTACATTTTTAGTCAGTCAATACAACATTTACAGCACAATAATGGTTCACCTCAACCACTTATTTACATACATGTGGGCCGCGTCAGGCAAAAAGGGCCCGGACGACATTCAAGTTAAATAATTCCTACAATGGTGTTCCTGATAACAGGTTGAAGATTGTATTGTATTCTTGACGAGAAGCGCTACATTTCATTCCTAACAATAAATGTCAGTTTCAAGAAATTGACAACAAAAATCAGGGATGAAATTTACGTGATTTTGATGCAAGGGTCCGATTACAAATATGACCACAAAAATTAGGAGTCCTGTCAGAGGGGATGATTTTGATGTATAACATTCATTTATACCTGCTGGCATTAAAGAGTAAAAAATAAATAAGATGAACAAGATGATCACTTTTTGGCCAAAAAAAATCTTTTCTGCAGTCATATATTCTACTCCCCGTAGCTCATAATATGATGTTAGCAATAGTACGAGTTACACCTTGAAACAATCGTCTGATGATAAGGAATCATTTGCTCCTGCTAAAATTGTGATCACACCCTCATGTAAAAATATCGTAAATTTCGTCTTCGATTTCACTGGTCATTTCATGAAATCAACACCACTTGTTAGTAGCAAAATGTGGCGCTCGCGATGCATATTGTAATCGCACCACAAGTATAAAAAACATGGTACAATTTCAAAGGACATTTTATACATATTATGTCATCCGGGCCCTTTTTGCCTGATGCGGCCCATGTATGTATGCCTTGAGTATGAATTCTTGCAAGCATCGAATTGTTGTGGCAATAATTATTCAGGTTCCTTGTAGTTTTTTGGCTTAAAAAAGTTTTAAATAATGCCAAGTCTTGGTTAGTCTTTCTGGCAGTGTTTTTGTTTTTATTTTGTTGAATAAACCATGTCATTTCATCTTCAGAAACGACTACAAACCTTAAACTAGTTGAACCACCATTCCTTTCAGAAAACAGCAAAGCGAGCACGGACATGCACGTCAATTGGCGGGAAACTGACATTGGGCAATACAACCTGTGAAGTGATATCATATCACTTCACTGTTGATACAGATTTTATTCACTGCTTTGTTACACCGATATCAACCCTAAATATGTTATAAACCAATAATATTATATTAAATAGGAAGAAAATATGTATGGAATTCCCCCCCCCCCCCCTTTTTTAATACAACAAACGAAGACCTAGGAGAAATAATGACCTAATTAGTTTATTTGGCCAAAAAACGTTTTGCAGAGAATTGTGAAATTTACACACAATACTCAGTTTCAGTAAAGGAACAAGTTTCTGTGGCTTAGAATCTGAGTATGTAAATGCCACAATTCTCCAAAAAAAATATAGACCAAACATTGGGTGACCAGTTCCTGTAAAAACTAGTGTAGATCTGTGTAGGTGGGGAAGATAAACACTGTCTGGTATGATCAACTAAAAGTTGATTAAGGTAATAATGCTAACTGCCACCGGGAGCGAGTAGCAGCTAGTGTTACTAAAAAGTAAAGTAAAGGTATTCATTTATATAGTGCAAATTATATATGAATATATCCAAATGCGCTTCACTGGGTTATTTTTGTGATATGGATTGCTATTATGGCGCAATGTGCTGCCGTGCAGTTTCCAATCATGAATGATTATTTTTTAGTATCTCAGAATACAAGGCCAACGGCTTATTTAACGTCCCTGCCCAAACTACTACATAACTACATGTATACTATACTACTTAGGTCGTTCTTCCACTGTTCTTCAAATGTTCCCAAATTTAAAAAATAATGGGACTGACACATATTCCACTTTGTTTGATTTCTAGAATGAACACTAAAATCCCACATAATATTATTTACTTAAAATAAAACTTACAGTGCTAATACAGCCAACACTTTGGGATTTCCGTTCACTCACACCATGTAACATTTACTATGATTATTTGAATGCATGTCATTCAAACAGCTGAAGGCTAAGTTGTCTTTGTTTTAATCCCTGCACTTGAGCAACAAATCTGACTTCCTTAAAGCTTAAAATTATAATGGTATAGCCTCACAGGAGCACTGTCAATTTAACCCTAAACCCCATAAATTCTGGGTGGAAAATCAAATGGAACTGAAATTATTATTTTTTGGTTAAAAAAAATTCAGAAAGAAATTTTCAGAAATTGTGGAATTTGGCATCTGTTTGAGTCAGTCACTATAAGTCATTCTAACTAAGGTTTTAAACCAGCCATGGTGACAACAAGTCATGTTCTGCTTATTTATTATAAATTCGTGTGAACCAAGAAAGACAACATTTATGCCATGTACAATAGTTTTGTTTGTTGTTTTTGTACCTTGAAATTCTTTGATTATGAGAAATCTATAGCAGTTCGAGTGTCAAATGAATGTCAAAAATGGAAATAAGTGAGATTGAAAAATGACGTACCCCATTTAATAAACACCGGGTCTCGAATTAACGCCAGTCTTGAATAAATGCCAGGCGACAAGGCCAAATTTTGAATAGAAGCCAGGGGTGTCTAGTCGAGTAAATATGGTAAACGTCAATCAAATCTCCATTTTAAATTAAAATTTGACATAAACATCATTCATGTCTGGATTTCTTATTAAAATATGACAAATTGCTGCATTACTGTCAATGCGTGATGGCAGTTTGAATGGAAAGAATTCTTGCATAAATGTGTGTCTGAATGCCAAAGTGTACCTAAGTCGACTAGGCTGGATTGGCCTTAAATCGACTCAGACAGACTTAGTGGTCTAGTGTAAACCCACCTACATGTAATTTATTCTTCTTTCTTTGTGTACTTCAAGGTGAAAATCCTGAATTTTCAAGTGAAAAGGATGTTCATACAGTGGCATCACTACTGAAGCTCTATTTAAGAGAGCTCTCACAACCTCTCATTCCATATGACTTCTTTGAGGTTTTCCTAACAGCTGGAAAATGTAAGTTGTAAGTAACGGATTGGATGCAGCATATAAAATAAGTAAATTATTATGAGCATTAGATAAACTGCATGTAAGCATGTGTACTTTTTCTGGAGACTAGCTTTTGCTAGAAGCTAGCTTTTGCTAGTCGATGTATCTACATGTAGCTCTAGGCTCTAAACTTAAATTAACCTAATTTCCTGAATGTAAAGAAATTAACTAACTTAGCAAAGTAACCTAGTGAATAGAATTATTGTATTATATTTGTATCTACATGTACCAATTTCCTTGATTTCACAGCATTGCAAAACAATGCAGGAAATTAATGTAACGTACACCAAGAACTATATTTTCTATATATTTTTTCCAGTATAGTTCAACTTTTTACTGGTAAAAATCAGCAAGGTCCGGACTAGTGAAATCTCTGCCATTTTGGTTATGTCTGGGCAACTAAAATTATACCAAAAAGGCAACAAAAACATTTTGGCTGGTTTCCCAAAGAGAAACCATGCTAAAATCTTAATGTTATTAAGTACTGCATGTATTATAAGTTTTATTATTATTATGAATTATAGTTTTTTTTGATGGATGCAATTGAGATACCTTCTGACAACATAATAATTATTTTTGAGAATTAGGTTATGAAATGTATGAAGACGATGGCATCACCACGGTAACAAATCACTTGTGTCAACTTCCCAAACCCAACTTTGATCTTCTAAAAGTATTAAGGTACAGTTTGCTAAATGATTTCTGATGATTAACATGTTTTTGTGAGGATTATTAAATCTATTAAGTAATTTATATATACAGGCAAGCCTATGAGTGGAGCTCCCAATAATCAAATAGGAAGAGATGCACACGCATGTAATAATGTAATGAAAATTAATTTACGCAAATAAATAGTACATGTGCAGATGAGTTGCATGTACATAATTATGTAATGAAAAGGTGATGGCAAACAACAGAAAGAACATGACGCGTATGCATGTACGCCGAGATGTAACAGAAATTAAGTTGGAAATTGAATATTTTATGCATTACAGCAAAAAAATTACACTGATCATTGAGATAATTTGGAAGATTACAAGTTCTCATAAACAGGAGAAATAAATGTAAATGACAAGACAGTGTTAAAAAAGCCATACAAAACCTCACATGTTCAGCGCGCTGGTGCACGGCCGGTCGGGTGGTTGGGCAAAAACATGTCGCTAAAATTTCACTCTCATGCTATAATTATGTATGTAGCCTGAATTTCAGCCGTCTCCACTGGTTCGTTCCTCCCGAACGAACCAGAGGAGACGGCTGAAATTCAGGCTAATATGTATGCTGCTCAGGAGCTCTGCTCTTACTATTTTGCCTGATTAAAAAGGATTTCTTCATTTGAGTAATTAAGATTTAACAACAACACTCACAAACAGTGATTTATTCAATAATAATAAAAAGTACTTTGTTAGAACATTAATTTTGTCTGTGTCAATATGTCTGTGGGTAATTAGAATATTAAGCATTCATAACATTGAAATTAGATTGTTCAATAGCAAAACATTTCTCTAAATTGGGCTGCCATGGTATTATCGATTGATTGATTTATCATAATTATTGAAACTACGTTCTTCAAAATGCATTTGATAGCGATTTCCTTTGTGTTGTTGCTGTTTTGTCCCCCTCCCACGACCGTGATCCTTAGCGTTTAAACAATAGATTGTTTTGATTTGACGTCATAATGATATACGGCAATTAAAGGAGTGAGCATGAAAACGACCTAGTATGAGACTTTTTAGCGATTTTTTCCAAATCGTCAAATTCGCCTGAAAACTTCTATTTGACCAGTTTAACAACAGGCGAATTTGACGATTTTGAAAAAAATCACTAAAAAGTCACATAGGTCATTTTCATGCTCACCCCTTCAATTGTTGACCATTTCTAGAAGCTACCGTGTACTTGGTTACCCATGGTCTTGCAATTACACTTATAGGGGGATTAGTGATTTAAATTGCCCCATGAGCTGAGGGAAGATTTGGGAAGATTTTTATAAATCTTCCTGAGGCTCGAGGGGCAATTTAAATCACTAATACCCCAAAATGGTATGGTACATGTATAAGTTTGTTATACTATGATCGCCGAGGAATGGAACAAATCTCTGAGAAGTTTAGTTTTCTCTGTCTAAACTAAAGACGTTGCAGTTCATGAGTTGCTTTCGAAAACTTTTTGTTTAATGCTTGACTGAGCACCATTGATTGAAGGCCCTGGTGACAAGCGTGTTGTTTTTGAGAAGAATAACACTAAATAAAAATACAATGTAATTATGCAGTTGACTAAATATTCAAAGAGCATGCATGCATGGATTTTAATTATGACATGTTTATGGTTTAAGTATCCCACATGGAAGAAGTGGGTATGAGAAATGAAAAGAAGAATGTACAGATTGAAATTTACATAATCCCACATCGATTACATTGAAGGTTATGATGAAGACAGGTCAGTTTGGATTCAATTTTTTCACCCGGGAGCGCAGGGCTAGTCATGCCAGAGGGGAGCAGCTTTTGACCCAGCTTTGTGTCCAGCCTGCATTGTCTTCTAACTTTCCCTCATTACTCGAAATGTCAATGCACATCTCTAAATTTCCCCTGCATGTATAATGAGGGAAATTTTGAAGACAGTGGCCCTGACTAAATTTCCCTGCCATCAGGGAAAATTAGAGGTTTAAATGTGCCTCGGAGAACGAAGGAATCCGAGGCGATCATGGTATAAGTATAATTAAAGGGCTGTGTGCAAAGAGGGTATAAGTGTCTCCTGATCACATTCTAAATTCTCCTTCAATTTCTTTGTTGTCTAAGGGAGAATTTAGAAGGTGATCAAGAGTCACTTATGCCCTTTTTGCACATGTACATGTAACCCTTCATAAAAGTACAAATTGTGCACAATACGTTAGCTACAGACTGTTGTGTATAGCATTACGTGTGTGTAACTTGAAAAATCCTTTTCCTTTTAGTCGCTTTCTTTTCGAAGTTCAACAACACTCGGATAAGAACAAGATGGATGTTCGCAACTTGGCCATGGTGTTTGGCCCAAACATCCTTAGATCTGGAGTAAGTTACTATTTGTTACAGTATACACACACAAGGAATCAGTGTATCCTACAAGGTCTACAATATTATTTTGAAATTAAAGCTTTTGTACACTGGACTCTTTCTAGTTTTTCAAACACAGGGGAAATCAAAAACTGTCTCAAAGGATGGCATGCATTTGAAAAGTACTTTATATTTTATATTTGCTGCATATTCAGCTTGTTTGCCTCAGCAGACACAGGTACAATAATTGTTGTAACTTATAATTAGTAATGATAAAGTAGAGTTGGAGCCTGTACAATCTAATTTGACTCAGGCAATTACAGTTAAATAGATTGAAGATGGTTGTCCATGTTCTATTGTAGTTATAGGATATAATATTGCTCAAACTCAAACTGTGACAATTTTACCCTCTCTACCCCCTTCTCTCATCACTATTCCCTCACCCTTCCTGTTTGATGTCCAAGTGCGAATACCCACACTAACACTAACACAAAAACAAAACTACAACTGTGACAATTTTACCCTCTCTACCCCCTTCTCTCATCTCTATTCCCTCACCCTTCCTGTTTGATGTCTGGGTGCTAATACCCGCACTAACACAAAAACTAGTCCGGGCAGTTGTACCCTTTGTATCTACATATCCCTTAGTCTAGTTAGTCCACCTAGTCCGGGCAGTTGTACCCTTAGTATCTCCATATCCCTTAGTCCAGCTAGTCCGGACAGTTGTACCCTTAGTATCTCCATATCCCTTAGTCCAGTTAGTCCACCTAGTCCGGGCAATTGTACCCCTTAGTATCTACATATCCCTTAGTCCAGTTATTCCACCTAGTCCGGGCAGTTGTACCCTTAGTATCTCCATATCCCTTAGTCCAGTTAGTCCACCTAGTCCGGGCAGTTGTACCTTTAGTATCTACATATCCCTTAGTCCAGTTAGTCCAGCTAGTCCGGGCAGTTGTACCCCTTAGTATCTACATATCCCTTAGTCCAGCTAGTCCGGGCAGTTGTACCCTTAGTATCTCCATATCCCTTAGTCCAGTTAGTCCACCTAGTCCGGGCAATTGTACCCCTTAGTATCTCCATATCCCTTAGTCCAGTTAGTCCACCTAGTCCGGGCAGTTGTACCCTTAGTATCTCCATATCCCTTAGTCCCGTTAGTCCACCTAGTCTGGGCAGTTGTACCCTTTGTATCTACATATCCCTTTGTCCAGTTAGTCCACCTACATGTAGTCCGGGCAGTTGTACCCTTAGTATCTACATATCCCTTAGTCCAGTTAGTCCACCTAGTCCGGGCAGTTGTACCCCTTAGTATCTCCATATCCCTTAGTCCAGTTAGTCCACCTAGTCCGGGCAGTTGTACCCTTAGTATCTCCATATCCCTTAGTCCACCTAGTCCAGGCAGTTGTACCCTTAGTATCTACATATATATCCCTTAGTCCAGTTAGTCCACCTACAATGTAGTCCGGGCAGTTGTACCCTTTGTATCTACATATCCCTTAGTCCAGTTCATCCACCTAGTCCGGGCAGTTGTACCCTTAGTATCTGCATATCCCTTAGTCCAGTTAGTCCACCTAGTCCGGGCAGTTGTACCCTTTGTATCTACATGTACATATCCCTTAGTCCAGTTAGTCCACCTAGTCCGGGCAGTTGTACCCTTTGTATCTACATATCCCTTAGTCCAGTTAGTCCACCTAGTCCGGGCGGTTGTACCCTTTGTATCTACATATCCCTTAGTCCAGTTAGTCCACCTAGTCTGGGCAGTTGTACCCTTAGTATCTCCATATAGCCCACCTAGTCCAAGATAAATGTAATACACATAATAGTACACTTTGCAAAATTAAATTAACGGACAGTAGAAACAAATCATGGAACACATTATTATAATAATAGACAGCAGGAATAAATAATAGAAATAAGATAAAAAGTCCACATATCCCAGGGAAGGCAAATATGAATATTCAAAGTGAGTTGGACTAGTCCACATAATTTATCCCAGGGAATAAGATAAAAAGAAGAGAAAACAAGTCCTAAAACAGGCAGCATATGTGATCTCCAGTCAAAATAATGACAGATGAATCTTGATGTCCAATGAAATACCAGATCAAGGCACAGGCAGCCCAAGCTCACGATTTGTGGCTCTTACAAATCCTACGGTAGATTACGTGATCACTCACGCAAGATCGATTGCGTGATAGTGCGCGCTAGAGTCACCGTTTTCTCCAGAAATTTTCCTTGTCATCTCACTAATAGAGTTTGCATTGATTTTGTATCGTGGTAAAATAAAGGTAATGAAATAACATTTTGCAATAAATGTACCTCGAGTGTCCTTTTCTTATGTCCTTGGGTATTCTCTGCTATTTTGGGCTAGTTTGGATCGGTTTTAGAGCGGTTTTGATTTTTGAGATCTCTCTCTATAATGAAATGACAAGGCTGCACAGTCCATTGAGCACATCAAATCACTCGAAGGGCAATAAAGCACTCTAAAATCACTTCAATCCTCGCCACACTCCACAAAAGGACGTACCGAATATCTGTCTACGTTTATTTTGGTGTGGAATTGCAAAAAAATACATTTTAGCCCTCATAAACGACATATTTGTGGTATCAAAAACCGCTATTTCAAAACCCTCGGATGCTGGTAACTTAGTCCCGAGACAGCGGGACGTCCCGCGGATGGCAAATGCGATATGATTGGTTGGTTGTCGTCACGTGCACGTAGGGTTTGTTAGACTCTGCCACGTGACGATGACCAACCAATCAGAGTACATCTGCCATCCACGGGACGTCCCGCTGTCTCGGGACTAAGTTACCAGCATCCGAGGGTTTTTGAAATAGCGGTTTTTGATACCACAAATATGTCGTTTATGAGGGCTAAAATGTAATTTTTTGCAATTCCACCCCGAAATAAACGTAGACAGATATTCGGTACGTTCTTTTGTGGAGTGTGGCGAGGATTGAAGTGATTGAGAGTGCTTTATTGCCCTTCGAGTGATTTGATGTGCTCAACGAACTGTGCAGCCTTGTCATTTCATTATAGAGAGAGATCTCAAAAATCAAAAGCTCTCTAAAACCGATCCAAACTAGCCCAAAATAGCAGAGAATACCCAAGGACCTAAGAAAAGTACACTCGAGGTACATTTATTGCAAAATGTTATTTCATTACCTTTATTTTACCACGATAAAAAATTAATGCAAACTCTATTAGTGAGATGACAAGGAAAATTTCTGGAGAAAACGGAGACTCTAGCGCGCTAGATCACGCAATCGATCTTGCGCGAGCAATCACGTAATCTACGTAGGATTTGTAAGAGCCACAAATCGTTATCTTGGGCTGCCTGTGATCAAGGTTGCTCCGATTAGTTCAAAAACTGATCAAGACACTTGCATTTTCATAAACATTACATCACAGGAATGGTGAGAATTAGTAAAAATAAAGGAAAAGAAATAAAGGAAAAGAAGGAAATAAAAATCTGTCTGGAGAGTGACTTATAAGGAATGATTGGGAGGGTCTTATATACTAGACACTTCACTAGAGAGAGTGGGGGTCTAATTATAAAGATTCAAGATTGAGGCCTTTTTTTCTTTGTAGAAGAAATTAAGAGAAACAATCTCAATCATGAATCTTTATCATAGACCCTCACTCTGTGTAGTCCATATATAGACCCTAGTGTTTTTACCCTCACTCTCTCTAGTGTAGTCTATATAATATAGACCCTAGTGTTTTTACCCTCACTCTCTCTAGTGTAGTCTATATAATTATAGACCCTAGTGTTTTTACCCTCACTCTCTCTAGTGTAGTCTATATAATTATAGACCCTAGTGTTTTTACCCTCACTCTCTCTCTAGTGTAGTCTATATAAAGACCCTAGTGCTTTACCCTCACTCTCTCTAGTGTAGTCTATATAATTTATAGACCCTAGTGTTTTTACCCTCACTCTCTCTAGTGTTTTTACCCTCACTCTCTCTAGTGTAGTCCATAATTATATAGACCCTAGTGTTTTTACCCTCACTGTCTCTAGACCCTTATAGTGTTTTACCCTCTCTCTCTCTAGTGAAGTCTATATAAAGACCCTAGTGTTTTACCCTCACTCTCTCTACTGAAGTCTATATAAAGACCCTATTGTTTTTACCCTCACTCTCTAGTGTAGTCCATATAAATTATAGACCCTAGTGTTTTACCCTCACTCTCTCTAGTGTAGTCTATATATAGACACTAGTGTTTTTACCCTTGAACTCTCTCTAGTGAAGTCTAACTCTATATACATGTATAGACCCTAGTGTTTTTATCCTCACTCTCTCTAGTGAAGTCTATATACAAGACCCTAGTGTTTTTACCCTCACTCTCTCTAATGAAGTCTATAATATATAGATGCACCTGACTGATATGCCTCTGATTAGACAAAAATTTAATGCTCATGAGTTCTATTATGCATGAATTTTATAAATAATTATAATTGTTTAGTCTGAAGATCCTCAAGTCATGATGGAAAGCACAGGACAAGTAACAACCCTTGTTAGTATCTTCATTAAGCGTCATGCACTGTTCTTTCCTCATACTGATGATGAACGCACATATAAGAAGCAAACAAGCAGGTTGGTCAATCTAACAAGATGGCTTGGAATTGTATACTTTGTATTTGTAATCCAATTACTGTGCGACTTAATTGTAACCAGGGCCACTTAATAGACAATGAGAACAAATCACATTCCCGAATGAAAACAAAACATTCCAACTTACGGTTAATTGACACAATCAAGTACAAGACAATAGTATTTCAATCCAGTAACAGGAAAATTTGTGACGTTTTGAAGTCAGTCATTGGAATGAAAAATTGTGTGGATATGCAGGAATGTTTTATTTTCATCTTGTAATGAATTTAGTTCTCATAATGTCTGAATGAGTGGTTACTGTAGTTGCACTGTAATTCAATTTTCATCAGGCACTTGTTGGTCACTTTACCAACAATTACCTAGTCTAAATAATGCAATTAATAACAAAATGCCAATTGTAATATTTATTTCAAAATTGTACCCACCCTGCAAGCTCATTCAATTTTGGTGATGTATGGTATTACTTCTCAACAAAAACCAGATGATTACTTTCAATTTACAAATTATCAATATTTTATTGAAATAAATGTTCTCAATCAACTTCAATCTATACAATACATTTTTATATACAGACTATAGTTTACCACTTATAAGGCGAAGCATTTTTCACAAAATGTTGAAAATTGTGAGAAACAAGTTGCCAAAGTTAGGGGTGTGGTTTATAGCCAGAAACTTATAAAAATGTGCTCTGGAACTCACAAAAACAGACCTTTGTCTGATTGTCCACCATATTGGAGCCTTGTAATCAGCAGTCTACATTCAAGACAACCATATAGTACAATGGAATATGGCAAATTTATGAATAGGAATTGAAATTGATTATCACAATAGACTTTTTAGCCAGTAATGCCACCTATTATTAATAATAATTACAATAATAACAAAATAAATATTTATACAGGATAGAAACACTTCAACAATATAAAAAAAATGCTATTTTCAATGTGTGTCCTGTAAAAAAAAAAAGAAACTAAAAAATATTAATATAAAGCTATTGGTAAAAATATTAAAATGTATACAATCAATAGGTGCTTAAAGAATCTATATAAAAATATAGCCATAATATTTAATTTAAGTTCTTGGAAGACTTTTTATTGTTTTCAGTTTTCTGTATTCCAAGTGCCTGCAGTTTGTTGTAATAAATGTTCTTTTTTCCTGTTCATTATTAGTAACATAAAAAAGATGGTGACTGACATTTGACCACTGTCAATCCCAGTTGCAAACCTAACACAGTAAAACACACGTAGAAATCCTCTCTTCTCTTCGTTGACAGTGTGTTGGCAACATCACTTGTACTGGCTTGTTTGTAAGATTTAAAACCTCGTTCTCTACCGTGATTTTATAACATATTTAAAGATTTTCATGGACAAAGGATTGTGGGTAAAAGACTACAAGCCGTCATATTTTTTGGTATGGTGGATTAGGCTTGTTTGTCAAATTTCTAACCAATAGTCTGGCCTCCTGTTTATCATCTGGATCCATGCTTGTTATTTTGGAGCTGCTTTGTGCCAGTATAAGCTTTAAAAAGAGTTACTTGTTTTACTAGGTTGTAGGTAATACAGCTATTTCAATTAATGTTGTCTGGGAGATAGGGAATATGACATTAGGGAATAGGGCATTAGGGTATTCCCAGACCGAAATGAATTATGGTTATGAGTTATAAACGACTTAGTCGACTTAGCTTATGGTTTATTTATCCATTTTCAGCCTGTGTTCAGCCGTCCGACATTTTAAAAATGCCTTATTCCATAATACCCTATTCCTTAATGCCCTATTAATTGAAATAGCTGTATTTAATTAAAGTACATGTAAATGGTAAAACTCTGAAAAGTAGTTGGGTAATTAATTATATCTGGAAGGACAAAAACATGTTGCCTACGTGTACAAGTAGTAAAAAAGTAGTAAAAAAGCAGCTGGCAAAACTTGGTAGAGTAGCAGACAAGTTTATATCTACAACCCTGGATTAATCTCATCATAAATAATATTATTATGCTAACTTTACTTTCAGCTCAGAACCTGATGGTAAGCTCATTGACCTTGCAATGGATTCTGATTCTCCCAAGTTTGCAAGAGCAGTTCTACCATCTCCTACTGGAAACTCTAATCCCCAGCTGGGAAGCGAACTGTTGGAGGACATTTCAAGAAATGGGGAAGGGGAAGGGGAAGGTGAAGGTGAAGGTAAGTGTCTAATTAATACAGTTAAAAATCATCCAGACATGCACTTCACCCTAGACATATACATGTATCTAGATAATGATCGACTGCTCCATTATAGATCTGTAGAATAGTTAGTTAGACAATCAAACTATTACATACTTACCAATGATACTGAATGAATTTCCTCATATAACTAGCTGCACCTCACATAAATATTATAAGCTGCACCCCTAACTTTGGCCCGACAAATGTGAAACGGCTTTGAAAAGAAAGTCTAAGGAAAAAACTAGGCATACATTGTATATACATGTAGTAAGCTACACCCCAAACTCGGGAATAATAATATTTTGTTCGAGTTCATAAATGCTCATACATGTACTTGAAGTGAACCTTCTTCAGAAGAGATTGTTGTCAATACAATCAAGTCAATTGCTATCACAACTTTACCACTTTCCTTGTCATTTCTTGTGTGTATTTTAACCTGTTGACTTTAAATCTGACTTCAGTACTCTTCTGCTTTTCTTCACTCATTCTTTCGTTTTCTTTGATTAATTTTGGGTGGTTATATAATTCTCACTCAAGATACTACAGAACTGTCTCTTAGGTATTTTTCTTGAATTCATAGATGGAGATTATCGAGCTCACATCCAAGAGTTAGAGAGTGAGATGGAAATACAGCGGCAACAGATAAAGGATGTACAGATGGAATTGGAAAAAGAAAGAAAAGTCAGAGAAATGCTTCTCATTCGTCTATCAGATGAGCAGAGAGCAAGGTAATGTTGGTTTCCATGGCAATAGAAGTTGTACTTGTCTGACAGTTCTTAGCAAGACAGCAAGATTGAAAATTTAATGAGAAGAGCTATAGTTACCAAACCAGGGTTGTAATAATTTCTGCACAACAGCTCATAATATTAAATCCATTACTAAACAATACTACGTATAGTATTAGTGGCAATGGATTAGTTGTACTTGTCTGACAGTTCTTAACAAGACAGCAAGATAGAAAATGTCATGAGAAGAGCTACAATCCCATGCAAAATACCTAACCCCACTACCCTCTAGCATCTGTCAAACCTAATTAATCTGCCACACCTACATGTACTTCACACTTGCTGCATCCAGTTGATTAAGATCCCACTCTTCTTCTGTACTAATAAATTTTGGAAAGGGACTTAAGAATCAACTGAAAATCATTTGGGTGTCAAAACTTTGAATGTCATTATCTGATTGTTATTATTTTCTCTTACTGTGAACAGGATATCAGCCGAGGATAGACTGATGAAATTAAATGCTGCCATGGATGATTTCTCCATTAAGTTTGGAGGATTTGGATTTGACCAGCAAGAGTGATATTACTATTTTATTGATAACAAGCACATGTTCCTGTAGTTAGATATTGAGAAGATATATTTAGGTATTTTACATCATCATTAAAAGAGCTCTTACCAGAACTTGAACAAACTTTGAAACCATCCTTGACATAATGGCTAGTACCTCGATCTATAGGGTATAATTTGTTATATATTATCACTTTCATAATATTTTGTCAAATTTCAAGAATATATTTTTTTGTTCACTGTCACGGAGGGGAACAGTGTCTAGGATGGTTTCAAAGTTTGTTTAAGTATAAGGGAGTTTGTGATCTTGTAATTTTTCCCTTCATGACAATGCAAAATACTGTGTAATGCCTCAGGCTGTATTGGAGTTTTCAACATATGAAGCGAGCTCTTACCTGAACTTGAACAAACTTTGAAACCATCCTTGACATAATGGCTAGTACCTCGATCTATAGGGTATATTTTGTTATATATTATCACTTTCATAATATTTTGTCAAATTTCAAGAATATATTTTTTGTTCACTGTCACGGAGGGGAGCAGTGTCTAGAATGGTTTCAAAGTTTGTTTAAGTATAAGGGAGTTTGTGATATTGTGGAATGCCTCAGGCTATATTGGAGTTTTCAACATATGAAGCGAGATGGTAATGGTGCTGTAGTCAATTTTGTACAATACATTATCAGTTGAACTCATTATATACGTGTAATAAATGATTTAAAACATATAAACAGTGTTGAGAGTGCATAGTATAACTATACAACTCTTGGAGAGGCTTCCTAGAAATGCATAATTTATAAGTTTGTATGTTTTTAAAGATATA
Source organism: Actinernus sp. WN-2022 (assembly GCA_030867875.1). Taxonomy (NCBI): domain Eukaryota; kingdom Metazoa; phylum Cnidaria; class Anthozoa; order Actiniaria; family Actinernidae; genus Actinernus; species Actinernus sp. WN-2022. Next base: position 21,012,661 of record JAOWCC010001751.1, on the reverse strand, counting down.
TACTTGCATCCTTTAGGCCTGTCTCAACCAGCATCCTTTCCCTGCACACCTCACAAGCTATCAGTTTCCTTTCCTGTAATCCAATTCTGAATTAAACAAATTAAGGTATTCAGTGATCTGTTGATTACTGTACGTATTAATTCAAATAATTCTCACTGGAGATGAGGAACACAAACTATAAAACAAAAATGGAGGCTGAGTCAGCCCCTTTAATCAAAGACTGAACTTAATAATTTATGTTTTAGTTACGTTTTTTTTAAAGTCTTCAATCAGAAGTTGTCCAACCAGTAATAAATCATAACTTAGAGTTAGTGAAGATGCAACTTAAAAAACACCCCCTTTGCATTTACATTGTATTTCACTATTATGCATATACATATTGTAGTGTTCTAAAATTATACTTCTTTTATAATTATTCTTTGAGATATAGTTGTATTGCAAGAAACTCAACAATTGCCAAAACCGTGCACATCAATTATTATAGTGATCTTTGCAGCCCTTAATTGCCCATTAGCAGGGTTTAATCTAGAACATGCCACATAAGATTTACCATTGATGCGTCAAAAGTAGCACACTAAAATTCCACCAATGGTGCCTTATTTTGAAATGAAGTATACGTACCTGTAGTTGAAAATATCCAAATATTATTCAAATAATTAAAATTCCATCTATCATTATTGATAATACCAAACTCATTTAATAATTGCCAACCAATCGTTCACACCCTGGGTCCAGTTGTTCGAAACAATTTAGGGTAACTTTATCCCTAGGATAGCAATAAAATCTGTAATTGCATTCTGTACAATTTGCCCTCGGGTTAGTGATTTAACCCCGACAGGGTAGTGCTAAGTTATTACATTACCCTTGCTTAGAACAACCGGGTTGGTACCAAAAAGATCCTGGGATTATGAGCTTGTTTGGGTTGCCTGTGTACAGATGCCAATTTGTTTGTGAGGTATCTTTATTAAAGAACATTAATTTTATTGATGGACTAAATTAAACACACTTGCTATTAGATTGAGGGTTCCAAGAATGTTCGGTTTTCAAGTGTATATTGGCCTAAAAAGTGACCCCCCTAAAATTTCAGATAGGGATCACTCCAGCCCTCTTACAAGACCAGTTCCCAGATTAAACCCTGCTACCACATAAAAGTCATTGGTTGGTAAGTGGAAGATCACATAGCAATCACTTACAGACTAATACAATTGAAGGCCTGTGTGCAGGAATGGCATAAGTGACTCCTGATCACATTCTAAATTCTCCTTAGAAAACAAAGAATTTGAAGGAGAATTCAGAATGCGATCAGGAGTCCCTTTCACCCCTTCTTGCACAAAGCCCTTCAGTTAATGGTAAGTAATATTGCAATGTGACTACAGAAACCAGAGCCATGTACTTAGACAACAAGAACTTAACACATTGCAAAACGAAAATAAAGCATTCTAAAGTACCAATGAATCCTACCATATATTATATCCATGCAATTTCCTTCATTGAAAAGACTTTGACTTCAGAACTAGTGGACCAAATTCGCCTTTTACCTTATCGAAGCTCAAGCAAGCCTAAATGATATTGTCTTGTACTCAACACTGATTGGCTTATAAAGTAACCATGATTTGGAATGCTTTGTTTTTGTTCTGCAATGTGATTGGTTCTCGGGGGGGCATTGTGGCTTGCCCAAAATATTGTGACCCTGCAGGACTGTTCTCTGATCTCGCAAAATAATGACCCTCCCCTTGGATAAGCTTATAAATATATATACTTAATTATATAATTATGACCCCCCCCCCCCCCCCCCCTATAAAAGAAGAGCATATAAAATGTGATCCCCCCCAAAAATGGGAGCATAAAAAATCTTGAACCCCCTACAGATCTAGTAGCACCCCCCCCCCCCCCCCCCCCCCTTAATCCCTTAATGCTAAATAATGTCCGGTCCCTAAATGACGTCTTCCTAGAGATGTGTTAAGTATGCATTCGCAGTCTCGATTATAAGCTAATTATTTAAGCAAAGTTTGAAATAATTCGATTTAGAAGCTAGCAATATGTGATTGACTTTTCAAAATATGTGGAAGACATGATGAAATAGAGCACATGTATTTATTTTAATTATCATTGGATTGAAGCGGTTGTATAAATATTATGATTCTTTATTTAACTGAATAAATGTGTGATTTGATTAGTAAATATTGTTCTTTTGAAGAGATTTCAAGTGATTCCACCCAAAATGTATTAATAACATCAGCTCATGAAGGCTTGTTTCTACATCTTTCCATGCTGCAACTGAATATTGTGGGTTTCTTCAAAAATTTGACAGTAAACAGCAGACATTAAAACACCAAAAAACTTTCAGTAGTAGAACCCCCCCAACACACACCACCCTGGGACTAAACCAATGCTAAATTGACCAGGAGTTGGTCTGCGACATGAGACATATTTTCACAAACAAATTTGAAGAAAAACTATTCTCTTCAAATTAATTTAATTTGAGAGCTGTGAAAAAGAATGTCTGATATAGCAGGCTACCTAGGAATCGTTGCTGACATATATATTTAAAAGTAATCACAACAAAGATTAAAGCAAAGGTTTTTTCAATAAGTTTTTAGATGTAAAAATTTCAGTGATAATTCGTAGCCAGAGTTGATTCAGTCTCTTCTAACCCATGTACAGATTATAAGCTTTTGGGGCTAGTAAAACTTATGGAATTCAAGTTTTTATAAAAAAAAATTAAACACGCTGCGACCACACATTCATTGTACACATGCATACTGTACAACCTTTTTGGTACCTTTTTGTAGGCTCAGTGTGTTTTCTTCCAGTTTTATACATGTAGCTCCTGTGGCCCTCAAAATAGGCTTTTGATAATATTACTTCACTTGCCATGCACAAAGGTTTCAATATGATGCTCATAGAGATCAAACTTCTTCCTCAGAGAAAAGAATAAATTTAATTTGTCTGAGCCTTGTTGAAATAATCTTTTGTGTGACAAGTGAGGCATTAATTAGCCATTTTGTAAACTGATAAAGGACTGGATTCAAAAATTGTTGCGAATGTTTAAAATGAACCCCCAATTTTTATCACATACAAGATGTCATCAAAATTTATAGTACATTTACCGAGTTCGTAGCCTCCTATGCAGATGTTCTTCTGTCTCATCCCCCCTGGGCGGGGGGGGGGGGGGGGGGGGGGGGGGGGGGGGGCCTTGTGGGGTCAGGGGGATCCAGGGGGTAACTCCCTTATATGGTCTATATGGGTAGCCGAGGTCTGGGATAGGGTGTCCTAATTTACGGTTTTGATCTGGGAAAGGGTATGCATTTTGACATACTTGTCATTGGTGCCATGCTTTAAGCACTATCGACCACACTACAGCTTAAAATACCATATTAAAACAAAACGACTGCTTTCGTAGTGTAATTTTAATTTAAAACTGTTTGGGATCTGGGATAGGGTTTTTTTTTTTGCTTCAAGTCTGGGATAGAATATGGTAAATGGCATTTTTAGGTCTGGAATAAGAGTCAGGGTTTTTGAGGGTCTCTGCTCTTCATGTGACTAACCCAAAACTCTCTCAAAATCTCAAACAACACAAACCTGTGGTTGTAAAGTTTACCCGAGAACCGGTGAGAAATAATATGATAGATCTGTTCGATAATTTTTCAGTGGGACGAATTTTTCGTTCGTCTTCAACACGTACCGTAACCCCACCACGATTTTGTGTTTAAAAATAAGAATATTCTATACTACTCTCCCAGTCAATTATGACAAAATAGTCTATCCGAAGTATCACGTGGCCAGACAATGTAACTCTGAATTTCTGTTAACGAGACCTGAAACAACCTCGAATATAAAGTTATAATTTTAAGTACACGTTTTACCGGGGACCGTCAGATTTTATAGTTTCCTCAAACTTACGAAATTTATCTAAAAGAAAAATGGCAAAATAATTCCCACCTTCGACCGTAGCGACGCGGGCGACGCGGGAAAATCTTGTTCGAGGTTCGCGGGAAGAAAAACTGTGACGTCATGCCAGACACGCGGTCTGTCACGCAGGTTACAGCGCAAGTGTTGATTTTCACTTTATTGAGCTCTTAAAGTAAAATTTGAGATTTAGAAGAACGTTTAATGGATTATACAATTACAGGTAATATTTCAGGTAGTTATTATGAAAACAAATGAAAGTGCTGCCGTTCTCTAGATCGAGAAAAACACAATCAACCTCCCACATTGGAAACCTGAGTGCTCGGCAGAGCTATAAATACCGGCGACAAAGCCTTATAGTTGGAAGCGCAAGGGAGCCTGTTAGGAATGCCTCCATAGAATCGTTGTGGGTTCGCTCACGGCTGATCTGGTGGCATTCATACTGGCTTGGTTAGGTTCCTGAAGCCAAAACCACTTTCCCGCGTTAGGCCGAGCTACTCCCGATGCTTCGCGCACGGTTGAGATGCAACCTAAAACCTCACCTGTGTGAGTTCGGTATACATGTATCCTCCCAATGTTCACTTTCTAATGTTCACTTCTGTGGATACTGGTAAATTAGTTTCACTCAGGCGCTTCCAAGGGCACTGCAAGTTGCAGTATGCCATTCTTTTGATTTAAACAAGGTAGTCCTTTATACCATCTCTTCCGGCTGTCCTTATTCCGAAGTAGTCACAACAGAACGCGCCCTTAGGACTGAAAACTTTAATCGAAGGTGAACTGCATCAGGTACCGGTATCTATCGTTTTCGAACTCGGATTGTGAGAAAGTGGAGTTCACGTTTTGATCCGGATTTGAAATAAAATGTGGAACGTGCAAGAAAGTAGGAATGTCGTTCGCTTA